>BLSH010047610.1:481793-493829 GCA_018402905.1 Glandirana rugosa | reverse complement strand
TTCTTTGAAGTGGGCAATGGTAGAAGTCCAACTGGAAGCAGATCATATCTACCCCACTGGTCTCCTGGTCGCTTTTAGTGCCTGTACTACTGTTCTGGTCGCTGTACATTTATTTGCACTAATGGTCAGCACCTGCATCCTTCCCAACATTGAAGCAGTGAGCAATGTCCATAATCTGAACTCTGTGAAAGAGTCCCCTCATGAAAAGATGCACCGTCACATCGAACTCGCATGGGCTTTCTCTACAGTCATTGGGACGCTGCTATTCCTGGCTGAAGTGGTCTTGCTTTGTTGGGTGAAGTTTCTTCCAGTGAACAGTCCGAAGTCGACAGTCAACGACACTTCTTATTCTGTGAGTCCTGGCAAAGCAGCAGCTATTACCTCAACCGCCATCATGATTCCATTTGGATTAATCTTCATAGTATTTGCCATTCATTTCTATAGGTCACTGGTCAGCCACAAAACGGATAGACAGTTTGAAGATTTAGTTGAACTTGCTCGCCTTCAAGACCAATTGGACCACAGAGGGCAATCAATCCAATCCCCTGATCATTATGCATAGATTTTGTTCCCTAAATAAAGGGCTACATTCTCCTGTCTTACAATATTTTGGATACACATTTTTTTTTTGAAGGGCAGTTCCTTTGTACTAAGAATGCACTTTCACTCTAGTCAGGCAAGAGGCAGACATGAATTAGAGGACTTTCTAGTATCATCCTCCATTTGCAGAGAGGAAAAGCAAGTTTATATCAGTTTGTCTAGGATACGTCTCTGTCAGAGCAGAATGTAGATCTGTGAAGGGCTTTGCATGACATATGTGCTGAAGGATTCTGTCTACACACAAGCTGCTGGAAGCCTTTTACCCACTGTAAATGTAACATTCATGTTTGGTTTACTTTGGGTAAGATGGGTTATGGACCAGTCCTGGTTAGATTTTTTTTTTTTTTTTTGGCCAGGTTGTTTGGGTGCACTTGTCACGGTTTATCCTGCAGCATGCTTGTCGTTTGCTGTTTGTAAATGTCACAAAGAATACTGCAGCCTTACCCCGGGTATGGAGTGGGTGTTGGGTTGCTTTGCTTGTCACAGAAGTGTTGCATGTAGGGAGCTGACAGGAATGTATTGTAATGCATGCGACAATTACCTATGTGTGAGCCACTGGAATGCTTTGAATGCTTAACAAAGGATGTATATATGCAAAGACTCTTTATAGTTGACCTTGATCAACCTTTTTTACATTTGCAAATCACGCATTTCAAAGTTAGACTTTATTCTGTGTAAGTTTACCCACCGCTTTAAGTGCCTCCAATGTATCCTCGGTGATGCATTGTATGTATCTCTGATCTGCTAAATTTTGTATGCAAATTGTATTCTGTACTGAATATGAATGGGCATCCCTTGAACCTTTCCATTGCTAGAACAAGCAATGGACTGTTAGTCCTGATTCACACCTATACATTTTTAGTGCATTTGCTTTTTGCAGATTTGCACGACAGAACATGTTCCATAGGAAAGCATGTTAAATGGACTGTAGTGCAAATCTGCAAAAAGCACTAAAAATGCATAGGTGTGAATCAGGCCTCCTGTGTGGAGATGTCACTTTTCAATGGGATTTTCTTAAAAATAGGAAATCCCATTCTGTTGGAACCCCAATGTGTAGTAATAAAGGTGATCTCCCTCACAGGTAACAGTAGTGAAAGGAATGGAGAGGCTTCCCAAAATGCCTGGCTTGTCAGCACTTTATGGTCGATTTACTAAAACTGGAGAGTGCAAAAGCTGGTACATCTCTGCATAGAAACCAATCGGCTTCTAACCTCAGCATGTTCAATTAACCACTTCAACTTTGGAAGATTTTTTCCCCTTCATGACCAGGACATTTTTGTTTGGTATTCAGCACTGCGTTACTTTCACTGGCAATTGTGCGATTATGCACAAATGAAATTTTTATCATTTTTTTTCACACAAATAGAGCTTTCTTTTGGTGGTATTTGATCACTTCTGGGTTTTTATTTTTTGCGATATAAACAAAAAAAAGACTGACATTTTTTACTCTGTTTTTTTTTTTTTTTTATACTTTCATCAGAGTAGTTCAGTGACTATAGAAACACGGTACCCCTCTAGGGGGGCGGATTCAGGGCTTTTTTAAAATTTTCTTTGTTTGTTACCATGAAAATCATTATAACAGCAAAGTTTTCAAGTCAAGAATGTGTTAACCATTCATGACAGCTGTGATCACTAGTAATCCGTGATTGGCTACATCTATTCACATGGTACAGGGTGCTGTTCTTGTTCCATGTGATGGCTGTGGGCCAATCGCAGCATAAGCAACACAGCTGGTATGAAAAAGTTCATTCAGAACAGCTTTGTTGATGTTTTGATCGTGTGATCACATAGCGATCACATGATCACTGGGCCTTGAGTACTGGGATCCGTCCACTGTGGCAAAATGATGTGCATGAATGTTATTTTTGCCTGCAGGTGCCGAACTGCCACAGTATATGTACTGTGGCTGGTTGGCAAGTGGTTAAGCTTTGGTAAAGAAACCTAGAAGCAGATTGGTTTCTATAGCCACCACCAGTTAAGCATCGTACACACGATCAGATTTTCGGACGACCGTTCGTCCATTTTGTGTTGCATGCTAGTCTCGTGTCAAAAGTGAAGAGGTTACTCACCATACGAAAATTTTCGTACAACAGAATACAACTTCAATAGTGATGCAGTGTGTTGAATAGTTATGTATTCTTTCATTTCTGAGCATGCGTAGTCTTGCTCTTACCATTTTTTTCGGATGAAACCCGTACTAATTAACCACTTGCCGACCGCCGATCGGCATCTGACGGCGGCAAAGTGGTTCGTTCCCGCAAAACGCTGTCATACGACGGCGGCTGCGGGAACGAGTTTAGTGAGCGCGCGCGTGCCCACTGTGTGCGGGGAGGGCCAGGGAGCGGGTGCGGCGGCTTCGATTGCCGCCGGCTACCCGCGATGGCCCCCCCGGAGCGAAGCAGCGGAGGTCTGTGTATGTAAACACGGACCTCCGCTCTGTGTGAGGGGGAAGGGCTGTGATCACAGCCTTCCTGTACGTGAAGGCTGTGACCACTTCCCTTCCCCAGTTAGTGCAGTCCCCCTACAGTTAGAACACGCCCAGGGAACATAGTTAACCCTTAGAGCGCCCCCTGCAGGTTAACCCCTTCACTGCCAATGGCATTTACACAGTAATCAGTGCATTTTTATAGCACTGATCGCTGTATAAATGCCAATGGTCCCAAAAAAGTGTCCAAATGGTCCGACCTGTCCGCTGAAATATCGCAGTACCGCAAAAAATCGCAGATCGCCGCCATTACTAATAAAAAAAAAAAAAATAAATAAAAACCCCAAAAATGAATTCTCATCATCCGTAAACGCGACCACTTTTGCGCAAACCAATCAATAAACGCCGATTGTGATTTTTTTTTATCGCTAATATGAGGAAGAATATAAATCGGCCAAAAACGGTGAAAAAAAATGTTTTTTTATTTTTTTTGGATTTGTATTTTAGGAAAAAGTAAGAAATTTTGGGGTTTTTTTGCAAAATTGTTGCTCTTCTTTTGTTTATAGCGGCGATCAGAAATGACGCAGCGGTGATCAAATACCACCAAAAGAAAGCTCTATTTGTGGGAAAAAAAAGACGCAAATTTCGTTTGGGTACAACATCGCACGACCGCGCAATTGTCAGTTAAAGCGACGCAGCGCCGAATCGCAAAAAGGGTTCCGGTCCTAAAGCTGGAAATCCTTCCGGGGCTGAAGTGGTTAAATGAAAATCGACCGTTAAGTTCACGTATGAAATTTTTTTTTATAGTCTGCACATCCAGCTTTTGTTTGAAAAATCAAAATCGGCTGTCGAAAGGAGCATACTAATGATCTGAAAATCGGCAGAACGTTTGACGTAAAAAATTTTACTTTCAATTTTCATATCGTGTACAGACCTTTAGCGATTGCGCTAATGCCAAAACTAGCCTGCATGTACGAGTCCACAGTCAATTGGATAATATAGTTCAGAAAAGGCGAGCAACTGAATCCTAAAAGAACCTTGCTGCTCTCATCTCCCCAGTGGGTACCGGAAATGTAAAAAACAGAGAGCGGACACAGGCTCATAGTGTTAGGCTGGGTTCACACTAGTGTGAATTGGATGTGTTTCTCTGCATCCAATGCGCATGTCAGGAGATTGTGATCGGCTCTCACATCTCTGGAGCAGCTCCATTGTGAATTGCACAGGAATCCTGTCCATCTTCTGGTCTGTTTCAGGTACGAATTCAGCCAAAAAATTTGGGCTGAAATCTGACTTGAAGCTGTGAATGGGGACACTCCGGGCCCCTGATGTGAGGTGCTCCATGCTGCGATGTGAACCCAGCCTAAAGGGAACTGCACTGCCTGTGCATTTGCTCTCTCTTTTTTTTTTTTTTTTGTTTGGTTTCTATGCACAGCTGCACCAGATTTTGCACCCTTCAGTTTCAACCCCCTTGAGTCACAGACCTAGAAGAAAAGCCAGTAAAACTAGACCTCCCATTCTACCAACTTGTTCTGGCTCTATGAATCAGAGAGAATTAAAATAGCTGGTTTCTTGTGACAACCAGGAATTTAGTATTTTCAGAAGTGAAAGCCTGCATATTTCTTATGAACATTTTTATACCTTGTGAAATCTGGTATAGCGTCATGATCATTAAATATGGTGGTTCTGTATTGGAACATTACCTTTTCACTCCTCATTGCCTCCAAATATCATGTAAAAGAAGCAGCTGTAGGTATGGGCATACTGCTGTATAGGTGGTGGGGATCCCTCCATATTACATTTGCGGAGCTTGATCAGATTGGTATTTTTAATTTTTGAAGGAAATCTTTTTGAAATTAGCCCCTTTATCCAGAAAGGCTTCTCTTCTTCTCTGTGAATAATCTGTAAATGGGGACAAATTTAAAGTCTCCGGGGTTTGTTACAGATATTTCCCTGATAGAAATCTAGCTATAAATGATGGCGTGGTTGTTAAACATTGCCACTGTGTGTTCTATGTTCATCACTACTGGCTGTGTGTGTTCTCACATACGAAGGGAAAGTATAGCACAAATGCAGACCTGAACATTTGTGTCCTGTCCTCCGTGCCTGTGCTTTTACTTATCTTTAATAAGATAATCTGTGAAGCCAAGCTTTTTTATATTTTTTTTTGTATTACAAAAGAAGTTTCAAGCCATTTTTTAAAAACTTATACCAAGGTCTTGTTTTCTAAAGTAATTGGGACACTTGTAACTACTAGAGCTACAATTGATTTATGGCGTGCAGTTATTCATTTTTTTAATGTTAGGAAATAACCCCCATGGTTCCTCCTGTGTCTGTTTTTTTAAACAATCATAAGAATTTCATATAAACCAACCCCTTACATGACTGAGAATTTACATGTTCTAACTGCACTTTTATTTCGTACCTCAAAATAAGATCCCAATGGTGCAATGCAAAATGTCTCTTTTTAAATAGGCTGTCCAGGAATGTAATTGAACCAGCAATAGATGCTGCAAGTCACTCATGCCAACATTATAGACCTACTATGGGCTCTAATTATGAGCATGAACATATTCAATAACACAGCAGCATTGTTCTGTAACAAGCCTCACTTTTTTTTTTTTTTTTTTTTTTTTTAAGTCTGGGACTTCTGCTTTCAGAATATACCTGCCAGGTCATTCTCTAAGCAGTTGTGTAATTAGGAGCTGAAGTCTGTCCTCAACATTTATATGGTAAGAATTGGGTATTGTGGATTTTGAGAATGGCAGATGCAGGGTCACCTTTTTGTTAAGAGAGTTATGGGAATGTTTTTGTTTTTTTTTTGTTTTTTCTTTTAATCATATCTAGCTGAGTGCAGCATTGGTCTGATACTGCATCTGTCCCCCCGCCGGCTCTTCTACTGAGAACACAGCCGATCTCTCTGTTCTCACAGCTCCCTGAACAGAGATCTGGTGACTGTCAGTCACTGGAGCGCTGGGCTGTGGCGGGAGAGGCTGGCTTAGGCTCTCAACGGCTCCCTGAGAGGCTGAGCTGGGTGCTAGTCCAGGCATGTGAGCAGATCCCGACTGTCACAATCTTTCCTGAGCCTGGACTGGCTCTGTGACATCAGCTGACAGCGGGCTTCAGCCCACTGTCTGCTGAAAACAGGACTGCAGAACAAACTGCACTCCTGTGATCCACAGAAGTACAGCCAAACAAGCTTTTCATTAAACAAAAAACAGTTATGATAAAAAGCTCTGGACTGCGCCTAAGAAGGGTCAGTCTAGTCAGAAATGTACTGCTCTCCCTGTTCTGTTAGAGATTGCAGCAGGAGAACTGGGATATCGGTTAGGATTGGTAGAACCGGATCCTCCATCCAATTATCCATAATCTTGTCACAAGCCAATTTTGGTGGATGAGCATTTCTCATTATTAGAACATTTTTGGGTGGACTGACCTTTTAAAGAAAACATAAGGAAACATTTCTTCGTGTTGAGAGATGGTTTTTGCCCTTTATTATACCATGTATAATGGTAAAACATGCAAAGGTCAGCTATATTATATATATATATTTTATGTATGATTGTTAAAGTTTGTAAAAATAAATCTTAATGTGTGAACTGTGATGTGCATTAAATACTGCAAGAGTCCAAGCAATAATATGCTAGTTTTGTATAAGCTGTATTCGGGATGTTTTTGTTTCCTGATGTAATTGTGAAACAAATGCTCAGAAAAAGGGAACAGTGATACACATTTGTACCTTCAGCACACAGGTTTATCATGTTTTAATGGACAACTTATATATATTTTTTCTTTCATTCTAACCTGGAACAGGATACAGTTTTTACAGAGCACATGATGATGCAAAGGTTATTTCCTGTAAACTTGAGTTCAAGCACTGTAAGAAATAAAGAAAAAAAAAAACACATTTTGCAGAATGTATTTTGAGCACTTAAGGGTTATTCAGACTGTGGAACTTTTTTTTTTTTTTTTTGTTTTGTTTTTTTTTAATAAAGGGAGGTTAGCTGAAAAGTATGGAAATGGTACGTCTGTCTTCTTTTTGTGCGTTTTTTTTTTTTTTTTTTTTTTTTTTTTTTTATTTTGCTATGGCTTTGGCACAAGAGAGGGTAAACCAGTGCTGAACAACACTCATAAGTCAAGCTTTAGTGTGTTCCAGTGGTACCATGGCAAGTACATTTTCCCTGCTTTTAAAATGTTTATCAATGTATACATAGAAATAACTTGCTCTGTGTTCAAATAACCTTCATTTCTCAGTGAATTAATGCATAAACTCTTGCCCTAAAAATTGGGGGAAAAGGCTGTTGTAGTCTCTAACATTTGGTAATCTCCTACATCTCAGACCTTCTTTATGGAATCTGGAGGAAAACAACTTTGCTGGAATCTGGTTAAAAAAAAAACACCCTTTGCTTTTCCTACAGTTTTTGTATTTTTAAGGTGGTAGTGAAAGCCTACATTTTTACCTTTTTAAAGCAGGCTTCCACCCAAAAGTGGAACTATCGCTTTAAGGGAAGTTGACCCCCCTGACATGCCACAATTGGCGTGTCATTTTTTTTTGGGGGGGGCAGGTCCCACTTCCTCTCCTGGAGTCGGAAGGAAGTTCACCTTCCCACCCGGCGATCTTCTGGGACACGTCACAGGTCCCAGAAGATACGCCGGCCATTCACAGCGCGACTGGCTTTGAAGCCAAAGCCGGGCGCCCACACTTGTGATGCTGGCACCGTAAGGAGGAGGTGGCGAAGAGTCACGCTGCGGGCGGCTGCGTCACTGGAGCCTGGGGCTGGTGAGTGTCTGATTTATTAAAAGTCAGCAGCTACACTTTTTTGTAGCAGCTGACTTAATAGGGTGGAACTCCGCTTTAAGACCCCTTTCACAGTGGGTGGGGTAGTTTTCAGGTGCTTTAGTGCTGGAAATGGCCTCTGTTAAGCGCCTGAAAACCGCCTCTCCATTAAAGTCAGTGTGTCCTTTAATCCTGGGGTGGTGCGCTTGCAGGACAGAACAAAAACTCCTGCAAGCAGCATCTTTGAAAGCGGCAGCCATTCATTTCAATGGCAGGGGCGGTGGAGGAGCGGTGTATTAAATGGCTGCCACTTTCAAAGCACCGTAAAAGAGCTTTGAAAGCAGCGCTGAGCGGGTGCATTTGGCCCCTTTGGGGGGGGGGGAGAGTTAAACGTGCCCCGCTAGCGGCAATTGCCTGGCTCCAGTACCACTCCCTCCACTATGTGCACAAAAAGCACTCACAATACATAGAGTGGGTTTGGTTGTCTAAAGCCTAGCACACATGGGTTGAATGTTGGACGGCATTGGCCTGTTCAATAAAATCCAGTCGGAGCTGCTGTACTAATGATCTGAGGTTAGTACAGCATTCTCCACTGTTGTTCTATTGTGTTCTGATAGGGGCATGGCCCCCCCGCCAGAACACTCCGGTCAATGCCCTCTGCCATTGGCTCGGGAGCCGGTCGGCTGCAGGTTTTCCAGCATGCCAAGTGGCTTCTGTCAGAGCATCTGCCTTATACACAAGCCTGTGTGTACTAGGCTTTAAGTGATAGCGGAGCCCTGTAGATTTCACCAGCAGTGCGGACCTTGTAATCTGTGGGGCTGAGTTTTGACAGCTGGATGCTCCTCCGTATAGCAGGAGCACTGACAGCAGCTCATTTAATAATAACACTACAAACCGGTTACATACTTTGTTCATTGATGCTCATATAAAAGGTGTTTTTTTTGTTGTTTTTTTTGGCCGTGGAGCAAAGTTGTTTTACCCCCCCCCCCCCCCTCAAAGCCTTCCTTATTAACCCTAGAGCAGTGGTTCTCAACTCCGGTCCTCGGGACTCACTAACAGGCCAGGTTTGCAGGATAGCTGAAATGCATCACAGGTGATATCATTTGCTGCTCAGTGACTGCAGAATTCTAGTCTGCATCTCCCCAAGGTAATACTGAAAATCTGGCCTGTTGGTGGGTCCCGAGGACCGGAGTTGAGAACCCCTGCCCTAGAGCCTAGCAGTGTTTACAGTGTGGGCTCTGGCTTTCTGTGCTCTGCTTACACAAGTTCCTATGGTGAAAAGTTAATGCATGCATACTACTGGTCCACAGGAAGTAATGGTGCCTAGACCCTTAACTGTACACCAGGACTTAGCACATCTCTTTCTGTGTACCTGCTAAGCGCATGATCAAGCCTTGCTTTGTGGAGATTAGTAGAAGTGGTTCACAAAAAGCCAGAGTTGCAGCATGTAAACGTTGCTTGCAATAGTTTAGTCAAGCAGTGTAGCTGCATAGGCAAATTGGCATTTTACCCCTTCAGAACAATGAGGGAGCAAGGGGACCGTTTTTTAAATTTATGGAAATCCTGCTGGCTGGATGATGTACTTGGAAGGTGAAGTTTTCCTTTTTCTCTCTGGAAGCAGGCCTGGCTGATGCAAGCTCACAATATAAATATATATATTTTTTGGCTTCTTTAAGCGGTAGGTTTCCACAGATTCAGATCCTTTTGGCTTTACTCTTGTTTTTCAAGCAATGATCTGGCCATTTGTAGAACTCCTTCAGGATCTGCTACTTTCACCTGGGGGTAAAAAAAATAAAAAGATCATGGCATATCCAGCATGTCAGAACATTCATGAGACTGGAGACATATTTACAACAAGCTCACCAAAACACTTTTGTCTATGGGAGAAGGTGCTTACTATAATATATTAGCTGCTTACTGATGTCTATCCACTGTACAGAAAATGGTGCTCTTAAAATTTTTTTTTTTTTATTCTTTATATCCTTCCCACAGATGTCCTACGGTATTAGAGGATACTTTAAGAAGTACCAGACTTGATACCGATGGGCCTTGGATTGCTGGCTCCTTAGTGTTCCAGGACAGAGTGCTGCACAGGGGGATATTAGTGACAGATGCCTGTCTCTCGAGGCAGGGAAAAGGTGTCTACCATCCCCAGTGAGTTTAGGACCTAACCAGTTAACTATGTGTAAGGTAACGAAAAATCTAAACACAGCAATACATTTAAGTACCTCTAAATATTCTTAATATGTTTAAAGAATCCAGTGCATCTCAGCTGCCCTAAGTCTGGCATGCAATGGTTCTAGCTATACAGGGAATTCTAGATTCTATATATATATATATAATATGCGCTCCTTGTGGGCAGGGACTGATGTGAGTGTACAAAACGTAATAAATATATATTCTTTTTTGTATTGCGAGTGGGAACGCTAGCCCATACATTATCCAGTGCTAAATACGTAACCTACCAACTTGATGGGTTTAGGAAATAAAAACAAGATGGAATGTTTCGAGAAGCTTGAACCCCATGACTGACAAACCACAAGTTGCTATACTTACTAGATTCAGCTAATGTCATAGGAAATATTTAAATAAGCTCAGTGATGACTTAGAGTAGAACTATTGGCAAAACGTTTTATTTAATTTTGGATAGAGGATGGGAGAGTTATAACCCCTACCAGATTTTTTTTTCTGCCTTCTGTGTCCCATTGCAGAGATTTTCCTTCACTTCCTGTCCCATAACAGGAAGTGAGAGGAAATCCATGTAAATTAAGAGAATTCCTTGGGGACCCCCCAGGTCACCAGAACTAATGTCCCCATTGGAAGATTTTCCCTCTATTACTTTTCAGGGGACAAAACAAAATGGGATTTATTTTTTTTTTGACAATTAGGATTTCTTTATTAAAGTATAAAAAAATAGAACACACAGGAAGAAAACGGACACAACCAACTTGACATGGCATTACACAATTACAGTTTATACATCATTTGCAGTCCAAATGAGAGAAAAGGAGGGGGGTGAGCAGAGATGTCCAGCAATCATCCAGTGAGGAGGTCTATTGAAACTCTATCCACAACCTCAGATATAACATACCCTTAGATAAGCCAGTCTACATATCTCTAATGGGATTGTGGGGAGAGGGGACGGGGTGGTTCAGATATTAGAGGGGGAGGGAGACCACACCAGTTCCTGAAAGCCCTATAACCATGCAGGAAGGGGGGCTCTGACTGATCTCTACGGAAGAGAATAGTGTAGTAGCCGCCACTACAACACCTTGCTGGTTTCATGATCCCTGGTGAAGTGGCTGCCCTACTGCATACGAATCTCAGGGGGTTGCTCACTTAGGACAGGCCCCATTCAGAGAAAGCATTCTATTTTTCTCAATGAATACAAGGCGTTCTCTGATTGGATGAGGCAGAACGGTGACATCATGGTCTCCCCCAAATCTAATCAGAGAATGTTTGCATTCATCGAGAAAGTGCTCTCTGAATGCTGTGCCGTGTGAGCAAGCCCCTGTTATGCAGTAGGGTAGCCACTTGGTGCGCTAAATTAAATAGGATGCAGGAATATAAGATAACATTTGATTTCAGACTGAAATTTAACAGTTCAGGTCTAACAAAAGATGGATCCTACCAAAGATGGATGCTGTTGATAAAAAAAACCCTTTCAGTATAGATTGTGGAATTTTACTTTGTTACCTAAACTGTTGCCAAGAGACAAAGAAAAAAAAATCTAAACTCAACTAGCTTGCTAAGTATATGGGCATAGCTAGTCCCTCTAAATCACAATATTCAGCTAAATAACTTTATTAGCTCATGAATCTAAACAAGCATAGTTGTTACTATAAAACTTTAACCACCTCAGGACCGCCCACCGTCAAATGACGGCGGAGCGGTCCTGCTCTTCCAGCGGGTGGACGTCATATGACGTCGTCCCTTTAAGCCGGGATTGCGCGCGATCGGGCGCGCGCATCCCGGCTCTGTCGGTGTCGGCGTGTCCCCAGGACACGCCGCTTCACCGACAGGGGTGAACAGCCATTGGTTATGGCTGTTCACCACGTGATCGGCTGTGACGAAGTCACAGCTGATCACAAACGGCACGCCTGCCGTTCGCACGGCGCATGCGCGCAATCGGGAGCGCGCTGCGCGTGCGTGTCGGTGGCGGCGTGTTCCTGGGGAACACTGCCTGTCACCGACACAGGTATCAGCCGCCGGCCGGCGGCTGATACCTTGTGATCGG
>BLSH010047610.1:466307-479099 GCA_018402905.1 Glandirana rugosa | reverse complement strand
TTGCATTCTCTTTTTATGTAAAAACCACTCTATGACGGTTTCCCTTTAGTACATATTTCCCTACGTCCGGGACGGTGAAAGGAGTCTCGGGACGTCCACGTCGTTGACGAACTATTAATATTTTGGTGAGGGTACGTCTAAGTGAGACATGTACCTGTGTCTGTTTGTGTGTCGATAAAGAAGTCTCATTGTTTTCCCATCCTTCGACGTGGTTTCAAATTTTAGGAACTGTTACATGTATCTAGTTGGTCTCTTTATGAGAAATTGGTGTTGTCATGGACCGTGCTTTTGGGGGAAGGACAGGTCCGGTAAAAAGTCGAAAGTCGCGATAGTGTTGTTGCATGACTGAGTAATTGTCATTCAAAGTGTGATAGCGCTGAAAGCTGAAAAATGGCCTGGACAGGAAGGGGGTTTTCGTGCCAGGTACTGTTGTGGTTAAAGAGTATTTCTCTGGTTGATCTATGTACATTGTCAAGGATTTTAAACTTTGGTGCAGCTTCCTACCCTTTTGTTACTCTGAAGAAATAGCTGTGTGTTTGTCTGTGTCCATGTACAGAGTGAATCTGCATGGGAGTGGTTTTATAATTATCAAGCAGTTGCTGCACCTGCAGGGCTCTGAGGAAAGTGGCAGGGCCTGCATCCCTTTATACATGATTTCCCTTTGGCAGTATCTCACCAAAAATGTATTTTTCTCTTACGTTCATTGACAGACGCAGCCTCTTATTCATGACACGTGGGTTTATGCACCTTTTACCAAGAGTAGACTAGGCAGAACGAAGTTCAGAAAAGCAAAGCTGGTCCCTCCCAGGGGGCTGTCCTTACTCAGCTTATAACCCCTCAGCCCTGCATAGCACATCAGTATTTTTCTGCCTAGTGCAAGGAGTTAGACCTGGTTCCCTGTTGGGATCTGCGGTTCTCCTATTTTGTTTCTGTTTTTCTTTTTGCGCAAACCTTCTAATGAAGACTGCAATCAAGTAGCCGGCTGGGGAACACGCGGATATTCCTTGTCCTACCATCTCCCCAGCACGGCCGACGGATGCAAGCAACCCTTAGCTTTGGCGGGGTCGGCTGCATCGTGCCCGTTCCGTGCGGGTGGCCGGTGGGTTAAACGCCCCACCTGCGTATCCAGTGACCGGGCTACCGCTAGCTCCAGGGGTCGCATTGCCAACAGCATCCCTCCCCACCTGGGGGGAGGAAGGTCTGCTCCGGGTGGCTACCCGCTACGCCCGTCTGGAAGGGTGAGTGACACCCCCTCCCCCCCCATGGGGGCGGCTAGCGGTGCCCGTTCCGGTGGGGGTACAGGTGACCCGGGGTTTCCACTCCCCAACCCCCCCGCCCGACCGCCGGTTTGCTCGACCGCCCGTTCGTTCGCCTCGTGCCACGAGGCGTTCGCCGCCATTTTGGCGGCGCCGGCCGCCAGCCACGGCCATTTTTGGTTGGTCTCCCTAAATGGGAAAGAACACGTGTGCGTTGGCGCCACTTCTCCTCTTCTTGGTCGGCGCTTGGGACGGCAGCAGCAGCTGCATCGGCAGGTGGGCAGCCTCTTCTCAAGCATCTGCAGGAGGGCAGTGTTCAGCAAGTATCGCTGGTTCTCTCCCTGGGGTGTGGGTGCGGTGGTGCTCGGTCCTACTGGGCAGTCCCTATCGTTCTGCTTGTGAGGGGGTGCGGGGTGCATTGTGGGGGCGTATGGCCGGTAGGCCTCATAAGTGTCCCGGCGGTGGCGCAATGGCGGCTGAACCAGCAGTTGTTTCTCCGGAGGGGTCCGCGGAAGCACAGGCCACGCTGGGACCTCTGATTCCCCTAGACCAATTGACTTAAATTTTGGAAGAGTTTTTCGCCCGGGGGGAACCAAGCCGGGCTATGGGGGGCCCCAAAAACGTCCACATCCTCCTCAATCTTCGGAGGAGGGCTCAGAGCCGGAAGGGGGCTCTGGGATCACAGGGACCCCCGTGGAGCTCTCAGACAGGGAGCTGGAGCCTTCGGATGGTGAAGAGGACCAGGGGGCCTCTGTTTGCTCGACCGCCCGTTCGTTCGCCTCGTGCCACGAGGCGTTCGCCGCCATTTTGGCGGGGCCGGCCGCCAGCCACGGCCATTTTTGGTTGGTCTCCCTAAATGGGAAAGAACACGTGTGCGTTGGCGCCACTTCTCCTCTTCTTGGTCGGCGCTTGGGACGGCAGCAGCAGCTGCATCGGCAGGTGGGCAGCCTCTTCTCAAGCATCTGCAGGAGGGCAGTGTTCAGCAAGTATCGCTGGTTCTCTCCCTGGGGTGCGGGCGCGGTGGTGCTTGGTCCTACTGGGCAGTCCCTATCGTTCTGCTTGTGAGGGGGTGCATTGTGGGGGCATATGGCTGGTAGGCCTCATAAGTGTCCCGGCGGTGGCGCAATGGCGGCTGAACCAGCAGTTGTTTCTCCGGAGGGGTCCGCGGAAGCACAGGCCACGCTGGGACCTCTGGTTCCCCTAGACCAATTGACTTAAATTTTGGAAGAGTTTTTCGCCCGGGGGGAACCGAGCCGGGCTATGGGGGGGCCCCAAAAACGTCCACATCCTCAATCTTCGGAGGAGGGCTCAGAGCCGGAAGGGGGCTCTGGGATCACAGGGACCCCCGTGGAGCTCTCAGACAGGGAGCTGGAGCCTTCAGATGGTGAAGAGGACCAGGGGACCTCTGTGGCGCGCGAAAAGGCGCTGGTGGGCGCCCTGGTCACGGCCGTCCGTAATTCTCTGTGGCTGGACCAGGCTGGGGAGTCACAGGCATCTGCCTACACTTTTGGGTCCAAGAAGCCCTCCCGTGCTCCCAAGGTCTTTCCCTACTTTGAGTATTTTGACCAGTTTGTCTATAAGGAATGGCAGCGTTCGCTAAATTCCTTTGCCCTGCCAAAACTTTTTTCTGTGCCCTACCCTTTTGAGGACAGCCTGTTACAGAAATGGGCCTCCCCCAAGGTGGATCCGCCATTGGCCCGTCTGAATAAGGCGACGACTATTCCCTTGGAGGGGTCCCCCTTTTTTAGGGATCCGGGCGATAGGCGGACGGAAGCAGTGTCCAAGGCACTTTTCCTGGTGGCGGGGGCAGCCACGAGGCCGGCCTTGGCATCGGTCATGGTGGCACAGTCGCGTTGGAGTGGAGTGAGGCTCGGGGCGGTGTGGATTCACCTGAATCGGTTCAGCGAGCAGACCACCTGGTGCAGGGGCTTTGTTTACCTCTGTGACGCGGCACTGGACTTGGTGCCGATGCTGTCTAAAATGTCGGTCTTTGTGATCATTATTAGACGCCTGCTGTGGCTGCGGCACTGGTCGGGTGACCACGCGTCTAAGAAGGGCCTTACGGACCTAACTTTTCAGGGCGGTCGGCTTTTTGGGGCCCAGTTGGATGAAATGATTAAGGATTTCACCGGGGGAGAAGAGTACGTTTCTTCCGGAACCCAAGCGGCGAGAACAGAGCCGCAAGCAAGGGCCTCAGTCCTCTGGCCAGAGGCGTTTTTTTTCGTGCGCTCGGTTCTGCGGGCAAGGGCTCACGGCCCGGCAAGTCTGCCTCTGGGACCAGTAAGCGGCCCTGGCAATGCAAGCCCAAAAAGACGGAGAAGTCCTCCTCTGCATGATGGGTTGCCCGCCAGTCTCTCGGGTGGGGGGCCGGCTTCTGGGCTTCTGGGGTTCGCGGACCGGGGGGGCGCTCGCATCTCCGACCGGTAGGTGCAGGAGGTGGTGTCCTCCGGGTACAAAATAGAGTTCAGTACTCGGCCCCCGGACAGGTTCTTCCCGTCAAATCTAAGACTCTCTCCGGGGCGTCGGCAAGCTCTGTTAGAGGCTGTCCAGACGCTGCCGAACAGGGGGTAATTGTGCCAGTTCCTCCGTCGGAAAGATTCCGCGGCTTCTACTTGAACCTCAATCACTTTGTGAAGGCACGCAAATTCAGGATGGAGTCAGTCCATTCGGTCGTGACCGCCCTGCACCAGGGGGATTTTCTGGCGTCCCTGGACATCAGGGACGCGTATCTTCAAGTTCCCATTTATGTCTGGCTCCAGCGCTTTCTGTGTTTTGCTGTAGGGGACCTCCATTATCAATTTGTGGCTCTCCCCTTCGGTCTGGCCTCGGCTCCGCGGGTCTTCACCAAGGTCCTGGCCCCGGTATTGGCTCTGCTGAGACAGAGAGGCATTGCTGTGGTAGCTTACCTGGACGATCTTCTCCTGCGAGCGGAGTACGCTCCGGCATTGGAGGACAATGTTGCTATCACGCTGACCTCACTGTGGGACTTCGGTTGGCTAATCAATCTACAGAAGTCGACATTGACCCCGTCCTGTCGCCTGGAATATCTGGGCCTGATATTGGACACGGTGCAGGCGAAGGTATTTCTACCTCCGGCCAAGTTGCTGACGCTACAAGCAGCGGTCCGAACCCTGTTGTTACGACGGTGGTCCTCCTTACGTTTCTGCATGCGGGTGTTGGGGCACATGGTCTCGACCTTCTAGGCAATACCGTACACCCAGAGTCACACCCGGTTCCTGCAGCGAGCGATACTGCTGCAGTGGGACAAGTTTCTCCCTTGTCTCTGGATCTGCTGGTCTGGCTGGATCATCAGACCAGGGGGTCGTTGACCTGGTGGCTTCGGGCCCTGGCACTGACATTGGGGGAAGTCATTCCTTCCCCTGGAGTGGTCGATAGTCACCACGGATGCCAGCCTCTCGGGCTGGGGAGGAGTCCTGGGGCAACTGTCGGCTCAGGGCCGTTGGTCGACACAGGAGTCTCGTCTCCCGATCAATGTGTTGGAGCTGAGGGCGATCAGGCTCTGTCTCTCCCACTGGTCGGCAAGGCTGCACCGCCTCCTAGTCCGGGTTTAGTCGGACAGTGCCACGGCGGTGGCGTACGTGAACCATCAAGGTGGAACAAGGAGCTTGGCAGTAGCGGCAGAGGCAGCCCACATTCTCAGGTGGGCAGAGCTTCACGTGCCAGCAATCTCCGCCATCTACATTCCGGGCGTAGAAAATTGGAAGGCGGAAATTCTCAGTTGCCAAAAGCTGGACCAGGGAGAATGGTCCCTTCATCCAGAGATTAGATCACTAGATTTGCGAAAGGTGGGGCACGCCAGATGTGGATCTCCTGGCGTCCAGATTCAATCACAAGGTGAAGACCTTCGTGTGCAGGTCAAGGGATCCGTTGGCAGTTGCCACGGACGCCCTGGTGGCCCATTGGTCCCTGTACAGGCTTCTGTACGCTTTTCCTCCTCTCAAACTTCTGCTGCGGTTACTGCGCAGGATAGAAGTGGAGGGAATCCCGACAATCCTGGTGGCTCCATATTGGCCTCGGCGTCCTTGGTACGCCGATGTGGTGCGGATGGTAACAGATGTTCCCTGGCAACTCCCGCTTCGCGAAGATCTTCTGTCGCAGGGTTCCATCTTGCACCCTGCTTTACCCTCGATGGCTTTGACGGCATGGCTATTGAGCCCCAGGTACTGAGGGACGGGGGGTCTCTAAGTCAGTGATCCCCACCATGCTTAAGGAGCGCAAGTGTACTTCGCGCAAGATCTATCATCGCACCTGGAAAGCCTATATTGCGGGGGGTTGGAACCCCCGTTCCTTTTCGGTATCTCGGGTGCTGGCCTTCCTTCAACAAGGCCTGTATCAAAAGTTTGGCTTTGAGCACGCTCAAAGGTCAGATTTCTGCTCTGGCGATTCTTTTCCAGCGTCCTTTGGCGACGCATTCTTTGATCCGTACATTTGTACAGGGTGTATGTCATGTGGCTCCTCAGGTACGGTCGCCTCTGGGATCTGAACTTGGTACTTTCTGTGCTGCAGAAACCGCCATATGAGCAGATCAGGGATATTCCCTTACAATTGCTGTCTCAAAAGGTCGCCTTCTTGGTGGCCATTACATCCGCTAGGCGGGTGTCTGAATTGGCGGCTCTGTCGTGTAGGTCCCCTTATTTGGTCCTACATAAGGATAAGGCGGTGTTGCGTCCGTCTCCTTCGTTCCTACTGAAGGTGGTTTCCTCTTTTCACATTAATGAGGACATTGTCCTCCCTTCCTTGTATCCGCGCCCTTCTCATCCTAAGGAGATTGCTCTGCATTCCTTGGACATAGTGAGGGCTTTGCGGGTGTATTTGACAGCTACGGCTCCTTTTCGGAGTCGGATGTGCTGTTTGTACTGACGGAAGGGCCGCGCAAAGGTTTGGCGGCTTCGTCGGCCACTGTATCACGTTGGATCAGACAGACTGTGACCCATGCGTATGCTGTGCGGGGCCAAGAACCCCCTTTTCCGGTCACGGCTCATTCCACCAGGGCGTTTAGCACTTCCTGGGCTTTCAGACACCAAGCGTCGTTGTCTCAGGTGTGCAAGGCGGCTACTTGGGCCTCGGTGCACAATTTTGTTAAGTTTTACAAAGTTGATGTGTCGGCATCCGCGGGTGCTGCTTTTGGCCGCAAAGTTTTACAGGTGGCGGTGTAGGCGTGGCTGGCGCCTCCCGAGACCATTCTGTTGGGTACAGTTGTTATTGTTTACCCACCCCCTTTGTTGACACCGCTTTGGGACGTCCCCACGTGTCATGAATAAGAGGCTGCGTCTGTCAATGAACGTAAGAGAAAATAGGATTTTTCCACTGCACAGTGAACAAGGCTACATGGCGAAACGCGTTTGTGAATTTTTGTACATGAACTACTATCAAAACATTTCACGTAATAGCACATGCTGAGTGCCGGCTCTTTTCTTCATTTTAAACATTGTTTCCAGGACGTGGAGGGACGTCTAGAGCCAGAGCACCTGCTGCAGGTATGCCGACTGGGATTTCCCCTGATTGAACCGGCTATAAGACAGCTCAGAGCGGTGTGTACCTTTGTGCTTATGGTCTTTCTTCTTTTGCCTACAAATAATCTGTTAGATTACACTCTATACCAGTCAAAAGAAATCTATATTCACTCAATCAGAGATAATCTTCCACAGAGGAACATAATAACTGTGTCTATGTAATATGCAAAAGAGTATCTTTAATCAAAGATAAAAGTTCACACAAAATAATCTAAGCATAGTATAACCATTATACAAAAGTGACCTAAAGTTTTCCTTGTCATAAAATGTGTAGATTAATTATTCATAAATCACTTGTTCATGTTATGACTTCCAATTCAAAAAGTTGGGATTCTGTGTAAAATCTACATAAAAACAGAATACAATGATTTGCAAACCTCATAAACCGATATTTTATTCACAATGGAAAACATCAAATGTGGTTGTAAAGGCAGAAGGTAATGCATTCTATGCATTAAGATAAAAAAACCTTCTGTGTGCTGCAGCCCCCCTAATACTTACCTAAGCCCCATCTAGATCCAGCGATGTTGCAGGAGTGTCTTGGCTGCCCAGGACTCCCCTCCTCATGGCTGAGACAGCAGTGTGGCACCATTGGCTCCCGCTGCTCTCAATCAAAGTCAGTTGGCCAATGAGGAGTGAAAGGGGTGGGGTCAGGTTGTGGCTCCGTGTCTGAATGGACACAGGGAGCTGTGGCTCGGCTCAGGTGTCCCATAGCAAACAAGATGTGACCACTTAACGCCCTAATCTTCCCCCTTCTACTTTGCATATACAGGGTTGGCACTCCGTGACAATGCACATTTGGTGTTTTGTGGGCCTAGACTATATATCTTCTTTGTTAATACTTAAGTATAACATGTTTGATATTTTTAATTGAAGAAAAAAAACGAGACTTTACAATCATTTTAACCGCTTCCACACCGTGCGCAGTATATTTACTGAGGCAGTGTGGATGCGTCCCGTGAATCGCCGTAAATAAATGTGCACGCCCCCGCTGTACTCCGGAGGAGTGTGCCCGCGGCTCGGGCGGACCCGATGTCCGCTGGCGAACTGCGATGAGCAGCCACAACAAAAAGAACGGGGAACCGCCAATGTAAACACAGCGGTTCCCCGCTCTGTCAGTTCGGGCATAGGAGATCTACTGATCCCTGTCACTGGGATCAGTCAGATCTCTTATGCCCATAACAGCCCAGCCAGCCCACAGTTAGAACACGCCTAGGGAACACTGTTAACCCCTTCACTGCCAATGACATTTACACAGTAATCAGTGGATATTTACATTTCTGATCACTGTATAAATTTCATTGGTCCCAAAAAAGTGTCAAAATGGTCCCACATGTCCACCCCAATATCGCAGTACCGCTAAAAATCGCAGATCGCCGCCATTACTAGTAAAAAATAAAAAAAAACAAACCCCAGAAATTAATTCTCATCATCCGTAAACGCGGCCACTTTTGCGCAAATCAATCAAATGCCGATTGATTTTTTTTTTTTACCAAAAATATGAGGAAGAATATAAATCGGCCAAAACCGATGAAAAAAAATGTTTTTTTATATTTTTTTTGAATTTGTATTTTAGCAAAAAGTAAGAAAAACATTTTTTTTTTGCAAAATTGTTGCTCTTTTTTTGTTTATAGTGGTGATCAGAAATGACGCATAGGTGATCAAATGCCACCAAAAGAAAGCTTTATTTGTGGGAAAAAAAGGACGCAAATTTCATTTGGGTACAGCGTCGCTCGACCGCGCAAGTGTCAGTTAAAGCAACGCAGTGCCGAATCGCAAAAAGTGCTCTTGTCCTAACCTGTGAAATCCTTCCTGGGGTGAAGTGGTTAAATTGAGAAAATGGACCATTTTAAAACAAATATAAGGTAATTTTGAAATTCATGGCAGCAACATGTCTGAAAAAAGTTGGGACAGGGCAACAAAAAGTTAGCCAGGTAAGTGGCACTAACATGGAAGAACATTTTTCACCTAATTAGATTAGGTTATTATGAGAATAATTAATTGGCAACAAGTCAGTTAGGGCTAGTTTACACTTGCTTCGGCTTCAACGCTCATTAAAGCCCATACAGCTTTAACGAGCTTTTATGATGTGTTTTTGAGGCTTCGGCGGTGCTTCGAACAGGCTGTAGTGAAGCTTCAACAAGGCTTCAGTGATGCACTTTTAAAGCTTTGTTGAAGCTTGGTAAACGCCCTGTGTGTTTGTTGATATCTCACACCTGCAATTTCTCCAAAACAAAGCGAAGCTAAAGCTGAATTACAGCCTCTGAAAAGCCGCAGGTGCTTCAAGCGAGCTTCAAACAAGCTTTGTCATAGACTTCAATGGAGGCGTTGGAGAGGCTTTGAAGCCTGGCTAAAGCTACATGGGGTATAATTTTTGACGCGAATCTTAAGCGCAGCCAAGCCAACGCAAGGTGTAAACAGGGCTGTAAGCTAACCATTTTATTTAGTGACATGGGCTTTGACTGGCGTTAAGGGAGCTTTAACCACTTCCTTACTGGGCACTTAAACCCCCCTCCTGCCCAGACCAATTTTCAGGTTTCAGCGCTGTCGCATTTTGAATGACAATTGCGCGGTCGTGCGGCGTTGTACCCAAATAAAATTGATGTCCTTTTTTCCCCACAAATAGAGCTTTCTTTTGGTGGTATTTGATCACCTCTGCGGTTTTTATTTTTTGCGCTATAAACAAAACCAAGAGCGACAATTTTGAAAAAAGAACAATATTTTTTACTTTTTGCTCTAATAAATATCCCAAAATAAAAAATAAAAAAAAAATTATTTATTGGGTTTGGCCGATTTATATTCTTCTACATATTTTTGGTAAAAAAAATCGCAATCGGCGTTTATTGATTGGTTTGCGCAAAAGTTATCGCGTCTACAAACTATGGGAATTGATTTATGGCGTTTTTATTATTATTATTTTTTTTACTAGTAATGGCGGCGATCTGCGATTTTTATCGGGACTTTGATATCCGGGCGGACATGTCGGTCATTTTTGACACTTTTTTGGGACCAATGACATTTATTCAGTGATCAGAAATTTAAATGTCCCCTGTCACAGAACGGGGAACCGCCGTGTTTACATCGGCGGTTCCCCGTTCTACAGCTCTGTAAGGCGATCGCGGGTCAGGAGCGGACATCGAGTCCGCCCGACCCGCGGGCACGCCCACGCAGCGTGCGGCGGCGGCGCGCGCCGCCGCCGCCCAGTGCGCGCAGGGGGCGTGTAAAGGGGCGGACGTCCATGGACGTCCACCCGGATTTTCAGATCCGCGCTGTAGACGTCTTTTGTCTATAGCGCGGACCTGTACAGGTTAACAACCCCTGTCTGACGCCCTGTTTTGCAGCAAGTGTAAATGAGCCCTAACACTACTGGGTATAAAAAGAGCATCTTTGAGAGTCATTGTGTCTCAGAATCAAAGATAGGCAGAGACTCACAAATCTGTGAAAAGCTGCATCTTAGAAAAATTATCGAACAATTTCAGAATAATATTCCTCAACGTAAAATTGCAAAGACTTTAAACATACCATCTACATCACAGAATATCAAAACATTACAAGGATCGGAAGAGATCTCTTTGCACAATGGACAAGGCTTAACACAATGTTGGATGCCCATTATCTTCGGCACTGCGTTCAAAACAGGCATGATTCTGTGATGGAAATCAATGCATGGGCTCAGGAATACTTCCAAAACTCACTGTCTATGAACACAGTTTACCGTGCCATCCAAAAATGTATAAATGTCACTGGTCCCAAAAAAGTGTCAAAAGTGTCTGCCGCAATGTCGCAGTCCTGCTAAAAATCACCACCATTACTATAAAAAAAAAAAATAATAAAAAAAAATCTATCCCCTATTTTGTAGATGCTATAACCTTTGCGCAAACCAATCAACATACGCTTATTGCGATTTTTTTCTTTTACCAAAAATACATAGAAGAATATATATCGGCCTAAACTGATGAAGAAATTTGTATTTTTACATTTTGTTTTTGGATATGTACTATAGCAACAAGTAAAAAATATTGTGTTTTTTTTCAAAATTGTCGGTCTTTTTTTGTTTATAGCGCAAAAAATAAAAAACGCAAAGGTGATCAAATACCACCAAAAGAAAGCTCTATTTGTGGGGAAAAAAGACATCGATTTTGTTTGGGTACAGCTTCGCACAACCGCGTGCAACCTGTCAGTTAAAGCAACACAGTGCCGTATCACAAAAAAATGGCCTAGTCATTAAGGGGGTAAATCCTTCCGGAGATGAAGTGGTTAAAATGGTTGTATACCCCGCTTGGACATTTTTACCTACAGGTAAGCCTATAATAAGTAAAATGAATATCTCCTAAACCTGCACGGTTTAGGAGATATTCCTCCTGGATGCAGCCGCTGACGCCAGCAGTGCATGCGCTCTGAAGATCCGGCGGATCATGCCGGAACATGCTGGAAAGGAGGACTCCCACGTGCATTGCCACTCACAGCGCCAGAGCAAGAGAACCGTAAGAAACACTGAGGGAAAATGTCAGCTCCCTCAGTGGTGACTGGGCACACTACGCGAGCTTCGTTTTAAGGTATTTCATAATGTGCTAGTATGTGATGCATACTAGCACATTATGCTATTGTCTTGTAGGTTTTTTTTTCAGCGGTTTACTACCACTTTAAGGTAAAAAATGTTTCAGTATGTGTATCGCCCCCTCACCCCCTTATACTTACCTGAGCCCTTATTTGATCCAGTGCTGTGCCCATCTGTAGCATCCCTCTCTTTTCCCCACTCTTACGAGCTTTGCTTAGAGCACTGGCTCCCACTGCTGTCAGTCAAATCCCGTGACGAGCGAGTGGGCGGGGATGAGCCTCGCTGTCTGAGTATAGATGTAGGCAGTGCAGCTTGGGATCGAGCCCGCAGCTTTGCCACCATAGTAAGCAGCTTCCTATGGTGGAACGCTGAAAAGAGAAGGAGCCAGGAGTGCCAGCAGGGGACCCCAGAAATTGAGATTCGGGGCTGCTCTGTGCAATAACATTTACTTGCCATGAAATGATATACTATACTAAATACAGTAGGGTGACCAGACGTCTCCGGGGACAGTCCCCGGATTGAGTACACTGTCCCCGATTTTGTCCTCGCTTTGCAGGGCCGGGGACATCTGGTCATCCAACTCTTGGGGTCGGCAAGTTGTCAAGCACGATCGACCCGTCAACTGTGGGTAGCCGATGGGTCGATTGGAAACATAGCCCCACACACAGACCTTCCCCCAGCTGCCGCCACCGCCGATCTCCGCAGAGATTGTGAGAAAGCACAGTAATGGATAGAGGGCAGGGGCTGGAACTGCTGGAATTACCGCTTTACATTAACCAGCAGGTTATTGGTTGCCAGGCAGTTCTAGTAACCAATCACCAGCTAGTTAATTTAAAAAGTTGACTCAGAGGACACTAAAAAGGGGGGGGGGGGGGTGTGAAGAGGACAGAGGACATTGCACTGGGAGGGCAGAGAACATTACAGTGGGGGGTAAAGGGGACAGAGGAAACTGCATTGGGGGCACAGACGACACTACAGTGGGGGGGAGGGGTGTGTGCAGTGTTGCCAACCTACCAGATTGAAATTTACTGACATGACACACAAAATTTACTGGCACAGCCAAGTTTTTACTGGCATTTTTTACAAAAGTTACAAAATTACAGTTCTCAGTTCAAATTTCAGTATTTAGGCTACAAGCAAGTACACTGTGCAAATAACAATGTGATTTAAGGTAGATAGCAAGGTAAAAAAAAAACATATTTCTGTTATTTTCAATATAATAAGGGCAGATTATTTAGTCTATCAGTTTTGTCACCTATGTCAAATTGTAGAGATTTCCCCTTTATTTCTGTTCCATAACCACCACAGAAAGTGAGGTGAAATCCCTGGTAGCCACTAGGATCACCACGATTTAGGTCCCCACTTCTAAAGACCTCCTGTCTCCATCACGTACTGTTTTTATCCCTCCAATCTCCATCCCTCCATCACCCCTCATCTCCGACCA
>BLSH010047610.1:450610-463438 GCA_018402905.1 Glandirana rugosa | reverse complement strand
ACTTACACGGACCTCCGTTCTTTCACCCGCGATGCCCCCCCCCGGAGTGAAAGAACGGAGGTCCGTGTAAGTAAACACGGACCTCCGTTCTGTGAGAGGGGGAAGGGCTGTAATCACAGCCTTCCTCTACATGGCAGCTGTGATCGCTTCCCTTCCCCAGCTATGGCAGTCCCCCCACAGTTAGAACACACCCAGGGAACACTGTTAACCCTTAGAGCGCCCCCTGCAGGTTAACCCCTTCACTGCCAATGGCATTTACACAGTAATCAGTGCATTTTTATAGCACTGATCGCTGTATAAATGCCAATGGTCCCAAAAAAGTGTCAAAATGTTCCGACATGTCTGCTGAAATATCGCAGTACCGCTAAAAATTGCAGATCGCCGCCATTACTAGTAAAAAATAAAAAAACAATAAAAAACCCCAGAAATGAATTCTCATCATCCGTAAACGCGACCACTTTTGCGCAAACCAATCAATAAACGCCGATTGCGATTTTTTTTTATCACAAATATGAGGAAGAATATAAATCGGCCAAAACCGATGAAAAAAAATGTTTTTTTATATTTTTTTTTGGATTTGTATTTTAGCAAAAAGTAAGAAATTTGGGTTTTTTTGCAAAATTGTCGCTCTTCTTTTGTTTATAGCGGCGATCAGAAATGACGCAGCGGTGATCAAATATCACCAAAAGAAAGCTCTATTTGTGGGAAAAAAAAGGACGCTAATTTAGTTTGGGGACAACGTCGCACGACTGCGC
Organism: Glandirana rugosa; assembly: GCA_018402905.1. Classification (NCBI taxonomy): domain Eukaryota; kingdom Metazoa; phylum Chordata; class Amphibia; order Anura; family Ranidae; genus Glandirana; species Glandirana rugosa. The sequence goes on along the minus strand of BLSH010047610.1, from coordinate 462,683 downwards.
AATTTTCAGTTAAATCGACGCAGTGCCGAATCGTAAAAAGGGCTCTGGTCCTAAATGGGGAAAACCTTCCGGGGCTGAAGTGGTTAATATACAGTATATATTGGATATCAATATCCAAAGCCCAGGATGTCTCCCTTGTCCCAGTGCTATGCATTCCTGGAATTATGAGGACTCAGGCATGCTTCTTCCCAAGTCGGGACTTCCTTGGAGAGGTGTGGCAGCATTCAACCTCCTCACTTCTCAACAGTAAGCCATGGGAGGTTCCCACCCCAAATGATGTCACCACGCTTTGCAGACCAAACTCCACACTGCACTGTGTTCCAAAAAAAATAGGCGGTTGCCTTCTGCTGTTTACCTACTCATTTTTCAGACAATAAGTATTTCATAACGTGCAACAGTCATTTTATCATAATAGAAATGTAAATCTTCCATGTATTACAAGAAAAAGTCTCCACCATCAGCTGAATCCAATCATACACAATAATAGTTCATCTGTTTTACTAATATTCTAGTAACCACTAATGTAATTTATATCATTATACACATCATAATTATATGTTTATTGTGGAGGCTCTTTCACAGGGTCGCAACGCCAACAGTTTTATAAATAAAATACAATGAGAAGGTTTATGGGGGAGCCATGGACATTATCAAGGGAAAATATGCGTACTTTTACCATTACAAAAAACATCTAGCCATACTATGGTTACGGGTTTTTCAAAGGCTTTTAATTGGATCCATCTGCCTTTTGTAATTAAAGTTTGCCCCCATTTCATCTTAGGTTCTCTCTCCAGGACTAAACAACTGAGTTTTTCCACTCAGTCACTGTTTGAATACCGTATGTCGTGCTCTTGGGGACCTAAAGTACCAGGATCCCACATTATATCAATGGTTGGAGATTCTGTCCTTCGGTATTTTTCTTATCTATCTTACAGTCATTGTACATGTCACATTCATATAGGAAGAGATACACAACCCCTTTCTGTTTCAGAGTTCACATAGTGTTTGCTTTTAATTATATTGCCCATCTGTGTAACTATCTCTATATCTGCAGAAACGACACTTTGGACACTGGAAGATGCCCTTATGTGCAAGGTGCCTATGGAAAGTGCCTTTAGGTGCAGAACATCCTTTTTCAGACTACTGTACTCACTATAGACTTATGTACCCTTTATTGAATTTGTTTTATCTGCAATTTATGAATAACAAACTTTGATATTCTGGGATTTTTCCTCAAATTAACCCAGTGTTTGAACAATATTTTTCAAGTCCTATTTGTGATAAGAATTTTGCCGCTCTGATATCACTTCACATAATCCTTGATTTTTTAGGCTGTTCATGAGTTAACCTACCTCCCTTTCAAAGTCCTCATTGCAATTCCTTCATATTGTCAAGTATTGCCCACATGGTATGCTTTTTATCTGGGGCTAAAATGTATTCTGCTACATGTATTTGGTAAAAAAAAAATCAATAATTGGTGGCTCACAGACAGATGTACGCAGATGATCACGGACAAATATGTGCAGATGATCATTGAGACAGATAATTTTACTGGGACATATGTGGGACAGGTGTTTTTACTTTGTGGGGACGTGTGTGGGGACACTGTGGGGTGACACTGTTGTGGGGACACTGGGCTGGTGATCAGTGTGTAAAAAGCTGTAAAAAACAGCTCATACACACACCGCCAGCTGCAGCCATCCCCTCTCCCTGTCCTCGCTGACAACTTCCGTGTGAGGATCACCTAGCAACCGGCTCTCTATTTACATCACATGATGGCTGTGATTGGACACAGCGCATCTCAGATCGGCAGGAGGGCACTGGGATTGGCCCTGCTGATCACATGATGGCTGTGTCCAAGTGACACAAGCGCATCGGGGTCGCGCTGCTGCGCGGGAATGCGGACGCACGATCCCGCTCCTTCTGAAGGACATTCTTGAACGTGTGCTCAAAAGGAGGAAGCGCCCACCAGTCCGTATATGTGCAGTGGCCGGGTGGGAGAAAAAAAACAAACAGGATCGGCGCCTGTATATATTAACATATAATTGGAAACAACTGGAACCAGGGTAGCTGCTGCTCACATAATAGGTAATTACCCAAATGCAAATGTGGCCGGTTGGAAAGTGGTTAAAGCGTTTGTTAACCGAAAAAAAAAATGCTGCTCCTGTCCCTTTAATGTGCAATTAGCAGCATGGTGCTTTTGCTTTTTAAATTATCCCTCTGTATCTCCTAGAATACCTGTTTGATAATGCCAGGTCCTGACTCCCCCCCAAGTGCAGACTCCGATTATCATGTAGCCGACCCTGAGAGACCGTGGTCTGTGCATATCTGCGTCACTCACAGCCCTCCTATTCTCCTGTGCCTGTCTTCAGCTCCCCAATCCTCCCCCTCCCTCTTCCTGTTAACACGTAGCCTCTCTCCTCTCTGCTCTGCTCTCATAATTAACTTTAAGGCCTCATACACACGGGCATTATTAACGCCGCGTTTTTGAGCTGTTTTTACAGCTTAAGAACACCATACCATGTTATTCTATGGCCTCATACACACATTGACGTTTTTGAGCTGTAGATTGAATCTGTGTTCTTAAGCTGTAAGAAGAACCCAGGACCCGCGTGTTCCGAAGCTGCAGCGTTAGAAAGTTTTTGGCGCTGAGCAGGCAAAATGCTCAAAAACTTGACTTAACGTTGTATACACAGCGTTAAGCCTCGTCAGGCATTTCTCTGCCTCTATTCAATGGCCTCAAAATCAATGGTTGCCTATGGGAGCCCATTGATTTGAATAGAAGTCGTACCAGAAGTCGGATCATGATGACCCGACTTGCGGCGCGACTTGTGTGTAGAGGGTCTTAAAGGGGAACCCCCGCAAAAATTAAAGAAAAATTTTTGCGTGGGGTCCCCCCCAAGAAAAAAACGGCGTGGGGTCACCCCCAGAATCCATACCAAACCCTTATGCGAGCCTTGTAGGCCAGGAAAGGGGGTGGGGACGAGCGTGCGCCCCCCCCCCTCCTGGACCATAGCAAGCCCTCAACATGGGAGGGTGGGTGCTTTGGGGCAGGGGTGCTTTGGGGCACCCCAAAGCACCTTGTCCCCATGTTGATGAGGACAAGAGCCTCTTCCCGACAACCCTGGCTGCTGGTTGTCAGGGTCTGTGGGTGGGGCTTATCATAATCTGGAAGCCCCCTTTAACAAGGGGGCACCCAGATCCCGGCCCCCCACCCTATGTGAAAAAAAAGTGTAAAAAAAAACAAAAAAAAAAACACCACCCTACACAGGTTTTTAAAATATTTTATTAAATCATCTCCGGCGTCTTCTCCCCTGTCTTCTCCGTCTCCTCCTTTCTTTGGCTCTTTTTTTTTGCGAGGTCTTCTGAGGGGTCTTCTGCTCTTTTGTCGCTGTCTCCCCCTCTGTCTTCTCCCTCGCTCTTCTGGAGATGTTAACGCGTCGCTCTCTCCCACTCGAATGCTGGGTCCGTACTGCGCCGTTGCCTTATATTGGCATGGGACGGGGCCACCCGCTGAGGTCATTCGGAAACCCGCCCACTTATGATGTCACAGCCCTACCCCAGGATGTGCCGTCATAAGTGGGCCGGCCTCCGGGTGACGTCAATGCAAAACGCTGATAAAATTGCATTTTTAACGTGGCTTTTTTCCTGGTGTCGGTATTGAAGTTACAGCTCGTTTTTCAATACGTCCATGTGTATGGGGCCTAAAAGCTCCCATCTGCTCTGTATTAGAACAAGAAGTTCCCCTGTGTCCGTGTTATATCTTAAATATGCTTATTTGTATAGATAACACGCTGGCTTCCTACACACCGCTCTTTCTCTCCTCTCCAGCTGACATCAGCAGCAGTGCTCAGGAACTCTTGGCTGAGCAGAGGACAGGAGAAAAAAAGACAGCTGATCTCGTAGGAGGAAGCGGTATTATCAGTACAGACAAGCATATTTATGTTATAACACAGACACACGGGAACTTATTGTTCTAATACAGAGGGGATGGGATCATTTTATACAAGTGGCTTAACAACCACTTAAATACTGGGCACTTTCCCCCCTTCCCGCCCAGACCAATTTTCAGTTTTCAGCGCTGTCGCATTTTGAATGACAATTGCGCAGTCATGCGACACTGGACCCAAACAAAATATTTGTCCCTTTCTTCCCCACAAATAGAGCTTTCTTTTGGTGGTATTTGATCAGCACTGGGGTTTTTATTTTTGCGCTACAAATAAAAAAGAATGAAAATTTTGGAAAAAAAAGGTTTTCTTTGTTTCTGTTACAAAATTTTGTAAATAAGTACGTTTTCTCCTTCACTGATGGGCACTGATGAGGCTGCACTGACAGGCACTGATGAGGCAGTACTGATTGGCACTGATGAGAAGGCACTTATATTCAGCACGGATAGGTGGCACTGATAAGCAGCACTGATGGGCACTGATAGGTGGCACTGGTGGGAACTTATAGGCGGCACTGATAGATGGCATTGTGAGGTAGCACTGATCAGGAGGCTCTGACAGGGATCACTGATGGGCACTCAGTGCCATCCCTACTGGGCATACCTGGTGGTCCTGGGTGGCGTCCCTGGTGGTTCTGGGTGGCAACCCTGGTGGTTCTGGGTGGGCACATCCCTGGTGGTCCTGGGTGGGCATCCTCGGGGGGGCTGCACTGATAATCACTGCAGACCCCCCCCCCCCTGTGAGGAGAGCAGCTGATTAACTCTCCTCTACATGCGCCTGGCAGCTCGAGTACAGGAAAAGCCGATACACAGCTTTTTCTGTTTTCAGAGTGATCAACTGTGATTGGACACAGCTGATCATGTGGTAAAGAGCCTCTCCGTCAGAGGCTCTTTACCAAGATCGGCGTTGCGGTGTGTCAGAGTGACACACTACCGATCCCGCGGCCGTAATTTTGCTATAGACTGGAAGTGGTTAAAGAAAACCAAAAATCCAGGCAGCCTGCCAAGTTTACAGTCTATCTTTTGGTTCTTTTATCAAAGGAATGAACTCCGGTCTGTAGATGAGGGCAGTTTAACCACTTAAAGAATAAACCTTTTCTGACATTTGTTGCTTACAAGTAAAAATTTGTATTTTCTGCTAGAAAATTACTTAGAACTCCAAACATTATATACAGTATCTCACAAAAGTGAATACACGCCTCACATGTTTGTAAATATTTTATTATATCTTTTCATGTGACAGCACTGAAGAAACGACACTTTGCTACAATGTAAAGTAGTGAGTGTACAGCTTGTATAACAGTGTAAATTTGCTGTCCCCTCAAAATAACTCAACACATAGCCATTAATATCTAAACGGCTGGCAACAAAAGTGAGTACACCCCTAAGTGAAAATGTCCAAATTGGGCCCTAGTAGACATTTTCCCTCCCCGGTGTCATGTGACTCGTTTGTGTTACAAGGTCTAAGGTGTGAATGGGGAGCAATTGTGTTAAATTTGGTGTTATCACTCTCACTCTCTCATACTGGTCACTGGAAGTTCATCAGAGCACCTCATGGCAAATAACTTTCTGAGGATCTAAAAAAAAGAATTGTTGCTGTACATAAAGATGGCCTAGGCTATGAGAAGATTGCCAAGACCCTGAAACTGAGCTGCAGCATGGTGGCCAAGGCCATGCAGCAGTTTAACAGGACAAGTTCCACTCAGAACAGGCCTCGCCATTGTCGACCAAAGAAGTTGCGTGGACATGCTCAGCATCATATCCAGAGCTGGTCTTTGGGGGGGGTCAGCCTGTCAGTACTCAGACCATACACCGCACCAAATTGGTCTGCATGGCTGTCGTCCCAGAAGGAAGCCTCTTCTAAAGATGATGCACAAGAAAGCCTGCAAACAGTTTGCTGAAGACAAGCAGACTAAGGACATGGATTACTGGAACAATGTCCTGTGGTCTGATGAGACCATAATAAACATATTTGGTTCAGATGGTGTCAAGCGTGTGTGGCGGCAACCAGGTGAGAAGTACAAAGACAAGTGTGTGTTGTCTACAGTCAAGCATGGTGGTGGGAGCGTCATGGTCTGGGGCTGCATGAGTGCTGTTGGCACTGGGGAGCTACAGTTCATTGAGGGAACCATGAATGCCAACATGTACTGTGACATACTGAAGCAGAGCATGATACCCTCCCTACAGAGGCTGGGCCGCAGGGCAGTATTCCAACATGATAATGACCCCAAACAAACCTCCAAGATGACCACTGCCTTGCCAAAGAAGCTGAGGGTAAAGGTGATGGACTGGCCAAGCATGTCTCCAGACCTAAACCCTATTGAGCATCTGTGGGGCCTCTTCAAACGGAAGGTGGAGGAGTGCAAGGTTTCTAACATCCACCAGCTCTGTGATGTCGTCATGGAGGAGTGGAAGAGGACTCCAGTGTCAACCTGTGAAGCTCTGGTGAACTCCATGCCCAAGAGGGTTAAGGCAGTGCTGGAAAATAATGGTGGCCACACAAAATAATGACACTTTGGGCCCAGTTTGGACATTTTCACTTAAGGTGTACTCACTTTTGTTGCCAGCGGTTTAGACATTAATGGCTGTATGTTGAGTTATTTTGAGGGGACAGCAAATTTACACAAACTGTACACTCACTTGCTACTTTACATTGTAGCAAAGTGTCATTTCTTCAGTGTTGTCACATGAAAAGATATGATAAACTATTTACAAAAATGTGAGGGGTGTACTCACTTTTGTGAGATACTGTATATATTTTTTTTAGCAGAGACCCAAGAGAATAAAATGGTGGTCCTTGCAATATTTTATGTCACAGTATTTGCGCAGTGGTCTTTCAAAGCTATTTTCTTGGAAAAAATACACTTTAATGAATTAAAAAAGAAACTAAACAGTAAAGTTAACCCATTTTTTTGAATAATTTGAAAGATGATGTTACACCGCAAGAATAGTGAGAAAATCATGATCTTTATGCTAATCATGATTCTCGTTTTAGCCAGAATCGTGCAGCTCTACTGTGTGCTGTGAGATGAGGCAGCTGGATATGCTTTAGAAGAATCTTTATATGTACTTTGATAAAGTCCTGTGTACCATGTACAATTACCACTCTTTATGCGCAGCTGGGCTCCAGTATTTCATGGTGACCGGAAATCCACCAGAGCAATGAGCAATCACCGTGGGGGACACACATGTAGGCAGCAAGTGGCTGCAAAGATGCAGCAGAAGATCAGCAGCACTGGAATACTTATTTCACTTTTTTTGTATTTTATTTAAAGTGTCACTAAGGCTTCATTTAAATGTGCAATTTGGTGGTAAAAATGTGCAGTAGAGACATGTTTTTGCCACCCACCAACGCCGCCCTTAAGCTCAATTAGGCAGCAGATGAGGGTGTTTTACATGCCGCAGTTACGATGCATTAGGCATAATAAGGAGTTTCCCCTATAACAGGTTTTTAGTGTCACTCTTCTGGCCAGCCTATAACCCTGATGTAACAGTGTTACGTTGAATTTATTGACTGGCTGCTCTGCTGTGAGTAAGTTAGGGTTAGGGGGCCCAAATTACTTGCCTTACCCCGGGCGCTGACAACCCACACTACGCTAAATAAACCTGGCTCCTAACTTTTTTAGCTGGCTCTTAGATTCAAAGCAAATTGGTCAAGCCCTGGTATACTGTATCATTTGTCATTTATATCCTTACACATTTTCACATTTTAAAAAAACACAGTTTCTCACTGTCCCTCTCCAGAGTGAACTTGAGGTTATATTGATTAGGATACAGGATTGTCAAAAAATCTTACAACAGACTAACTTATCCTGTCCAAATTATTAAAATGTCATCTATGTATCAGTGCCATGATAATACATGGTACAGGTACATAGAGAAATCCTCACTTAACCATATTCCACATTCCCTACCCCCTAGGTACAAGTTTACATAAGGTGGCACACGTGTTGTGCCAATTGCTGAACCCTGTACCGGAGGACATCATATGACGTCCTCCGAGGATCGCGTCCCACGGGCCGCGCTCTGGCATGATCTGTTCCCCGCTGTGTTCAAATCACTGTAGCAGCCCACTGTGATTGGCCCTGTCTGTACCATGTGATCACTGTGGCCAATAACACCAGATCACATGACAATTGCACACAATGAATGGCTTTGTTTCATACCATTCATTGTGTAGTATTGTGATGAGCTCTGTGATTGGTCACAGTGATCACATGGTACAGACAGGGCCAATCACAGCCCATCTGTATGGTGTGATTAGCGGTCGCCCAACACATCTAATCACAATAGTAAACACTGAATGAATAGTTTTCATTCAGAAAAAAATGGTTGCTTATACAGTAACTGAAAAATTCACAGTTATAAGCAATTCTAGTGTGTAAAAAAATCCTGATCACCTCCCCAGAGTACTACAGTGTTACTATGGTAACACTGTATTGCTCTGGTCACTGTATGTTGAAAAAGAAAAAGAAAAAGAAAAAGAAAAAGAAAAAAAAAGATATATACAGTATATATGTTTTCTTAATTTTCCCCCAAAAAAATGCTTCTTACTAAATACCTTGGACTGTCTATTTCTTAAAAACTGGTCATTTGGGGGATATTTGTACTATCCTGATATTTTTGGGCCTCAAAAAATGAGATAGGCCGTCAGTACATCAGAACTGATTGTTTTTCAGACATACAGGTGCATCCCAAAAATTAGAATATCATCAAAAAGTTAATTTATTTCAGTATTTCAATTCAAAAAGTGGTAAGAGTACTATATTCAAGCATTTCTTTCTTTTAATTTTGATGATTATGGCTTACAGCTAGTGAAAACCCAAAATTCAGTATCTCAGAAAACTAGAATATTACATAAGACCAAAAAAAATAGAATTTTTAATACAGAAATGTTGGCTGAAAAGTATGTCCATGTACAGTATAGTATGCACTCAATACTTGATCGGGGCTCCTTTTGCATGAATTACTGCATCAATGTGGTGTAGCATGGAGGCGATCAGCCTGTGGCACTGCTGAGGTGTTATGGAAGCCCAGGTTGCTTTGATAGTGGCCTTCAGCTCTTCTGCATTGTTGGGTCTGGTGTCTCATCTTCCTCTTGACAATTCTCAATATTTATCTTATGTGTCACATTCTGCACGTTATATGTGAATGTTCATTATTGCGCTACAAGAAACTATTATTTGAAAGTTTTCACGTATTTTATATATTTTCGACTTAAAGCAGCGGCAAATCGATTTAATATAATTTATGTTAACATTTTTTATGGTTTTAACCACTCACAAAAAAAGGTTTGTTCTAGCGCGGTGATTTATATAGTTTAAAATAAAGAAATGCTTGAAATATATCACTCTGTGTGAAATTAATCTATATAATATACGAGTTTCACTTTCTAAATTGAATTATAGGAATAAATTAACTTTTTGATGATATTCTAATTTTTTGAGATGGATCTTTATACACCATAGTTTGTGGACTGTATAACTGCCTACACACTAAATAATATACATTGGTTTGGGATATTTTCACCAAAGAAATGTAGCAGTATACATTTTGGCCTACATTTATTAAGAAAGATTATTTATTTGCAAAATGTTATAACAGAAACAAATTTAAAAACTTTTTTTTTGTTCATTTAATTAGGGAAAAAATTAAAAAAAAAACAGCAGTGATTAAATACCACCAAAAGAAGGCTCTATTCGTGTGAATAAAATGATAAACATTTCATATGGGTACAGTGTTGCATGACTGCGCAATTGTCATTCAGCGTGACAGCGCTGAAAGCTGAAAATTGTCCTGGACAAGAAGAGGGTAAAAGTGTCTGGTATTAAAGCGGTTAAAGATACCCTTTTGTTAAAAAAAACAGTCTTTATGTTCCTCTGTGATAAACGGTGAAACCCCACTCCATGTCCACGCATGATAGGCATTGATATCTGCATGCTTTTCTGCACCTTCCCTCAGTAGTGTATTTAACCAAAGACAAAGGGGTGTATTGTCCATACAGTATATTATTTTGGAGAATTCAGTGAGAGCTTGACTGGCTGCCTAATATAGTCTTTACAAACATATGGAACATGCATTCTAGAGAGGGGAAGTGGAATTAAATGAATGCGGAGGCCGCTTTGATGACCTTAACCATCTAAAAATTCTAGTTTGCCTGGCTGAATGTTGACCCATTGGCTCTAATGCTTAGAAATGATACCCTAGAAGTATGTAGATAAGGACCTCTGGCTTCCCTGTTCGGCATACTTGTTCAAGGTCAGGCAACCAGCCTTTTAGAAAGAGGTCAGCAGTGGCCACCCCCAAAACTTCTCTCATGACAAGCTTTAACCACTTCAATACTGGGCACTTTTACGCCCTTCCTGCCCAGGCCAATTTTCAGCACTATTGCTTTGACTGAAAATCGCGAGGTCATGGAACACTGTACCCAATTACATTTTTATCATTTTGTTCACACAACTAGAGCTTTACTTTTAAATTTTGCTAGATAAACAAAGAAATGACTGAAAACTTTGAAAAAAATGTTTTTCTTCATTTGTTATAAAATTTTGCAAATAAATAATTGTTCTTCATAAATTTAGCCCAAAATGTATTCTGCTACATTCCTTTTGTCAGGTCACCTGATGGCAGGTGACAGATGCACACCATTGGGGTTAGGATGCACGGCTAAGGTTGTGGACTCTTAGCTGACTGCTGCGAATGGAGCTCTGAGTGGTTCAGGAAAGCAGACCCACTGGAGCACTGACACAGATTAATTACACAGGGAGCTAGAGCATACGTTTCCCCAGGGCGCAGAGTCTAAGAGCCAGCAGGTTTTCATCAGAACCTCTGATGGTGAGGATGGACTTTGCTGCTACTGACTCCAGGTCGCGGCCCCCAGGGTCTCCCAGCTCACGCTCACTGCTGGCTACTGGTGGATAGAGGGGAAGTAGCAGTACAGGACAACAAGGGGTAGTCATTAGGATAGCCAAGAGTCAGGGCAACGAGCAGACAGGGACAGATGGGAGAACACGCCAAAAGTTGGGGTATCAAGCAGACAGGAATAGTCAAAGAAAAAGCCAAGGTCAGTAAACGCAATCAGATGTACAGCACACGGCAGGAACCACACACACTGGAAGTCTAACACACAATATTGATCGGCAGTGCTGGCTTGCATTGCATGGTCTTAAACAATGTTCTTAAGTAGAGACTGGGGTGGAGCCCTGCTGAGGGAAGATTACTTAGCACACAGGTGAGAGGTGCATGGTCTCTAAGCTGACCACAAACAGAGAGGTAAGCAGACAGACAGAACATGAAATGTTACTGCAGATTCATGGACACCTTTGGTGAAAATAACCCAAATCACTGTATATTATCTAGTCTGTGTGAAAGTTATAGAGTCCACAAACTATGGTGTATATCTGATAATTAATCAGTCCTGATGTACTGATGGCCTATCTTATGTCTTGAGGCCCTAAAATGCCAGGACAATAGAAATCCCCCCCAAATGAAAGTAGACAGTCCAGGGTTTTTAGTAAGAGGCATGGCAGGTTTTAATTTGTTGTAATTTTTTGTCATAATTTTTTGGAAAATTAAAAAATAAAAAAAAATGTGCACATTTTTTTTTTTTACATACGGTCACCAGTCCAGTACAGCGTCATCCTATAACTAGTGTGGCGGTGATCAGGGACACTGAGTGGTGACAGGATGAAAAAAATTCATTTTTTTTTTCTTTTTTTTTAACCACTTCCATACAGGACACTTACACCCCCTTCCTTACCAGACCAATTTTCAGCTTTCAGCACTCTCACACTTTAAATGACAATTACTCAGTCATGGTACACTGTACCCAAACAAAATTTTTATCATTTTTTTCTCACAAATAGAGCTTTCTTTTGGTGGTATATAATCACTGCTGGGTTTTTTATTTTTTTCAATATAAGCGAAAAAGTAGCGAAAATTTTGAAAAAAAAACACTTTTTTTTAGTTTGTATTGAAAAATTTTGCAAAAAAGTAATTTTTCTTCATAAATTTGGGCGATAATTTATACTTCTACATATCTTTGGTAAAAATAACCCAAATTAGTGGATATTATTTGGTCTCTGTGAAAGTTATAGAGTCTACAAGCTCTGGTGCCAATCATTGAAA
>BLSH010047610.1:430404-441241 GCA_018402905.1 Glandirana rugosa | reverse complement strand
ATTGGTAGTAGGCTTTCGAGCCTATACAGCTTGGAGTAAGACAACATGCTAAAAGAGGATGATGTGGTCAAAATACTCATTTGCCTAATAATTCTGCACACAGTGTATATAAATATATATATATATATATATATATATTGATTTTTAAATGTAATTTTTAACTGTTGTCTGATAAAATATCAAACAATTATTTTAACACATGTGAGCACAATTTTAAAAAATGACATTCTTTTATGTATGGGCAGAAAAAAAAAATGTATATGCATACACATACACACACACCACACACTATGTATATATATATATATATATATATATATATATATATATATAGTGTGTGTATGTGTGTGTGTATATATATATATATATATATATATATATATATATATTACACATACACACTTTTTCGCTGAAAAACATTGCTCTTCTTGAGCCAAGCCAGCAGGGTTCGTTGACATTGACAATTATGTATGAGCCAAGCCAGCAGGGTTCATAGTGGTATGGTTGCCTTTTTACATTTTGTTCCAGTTTCCCATCTGTTCAGTGCTTACCTCTAGCTGCCGAATGCCTGCTGTTCTTCTCTGTTTCTTCTTCTGAAGCCGAAGAGAGATGCCAGAGGAGGGGCAGAGTATAGCTGTATATCACTCCGCCGGCACCGACGGGACCTGTAGCCAGAACTATAGAAGCCGCATCGGAAAATGCGGCTGGATTACTCCGCAGCTGCAGACGCTCGCTTCTTCAAAAATCACCTCCCACACGCAGCGCAGCCATTTGTGCATGATGTTGGCCTGGACCCGACCTAAGTTACATTTTGCAGGCAGATGCTAAACAGAACAGCGAAAGCACAGCCAGAGCACGGGGGTGATTAGGGTGTGCCCAGGCACACCCCGTGCGCACGCCTATGGTTGCTGCCATGCGATTGGTTGATTACCGATTTGTGTTACCAAGCAATTGAACAGGTGTACCTAATAAAGTGGCTAGTGAGTTTATACAAACATTAAATCCTTAGATCCATTGTATTGCAGTTAGATTAGACTAAAATCTAGTATGTCCCAACATTTTTAGCTGATTATTGGCACTCTGATGTACCAGCTGGCGTGTATTGATTTTTCAGTGAATGCCACAGCTCACAGAAGCTGTTCTAAAGCATTTCTTTCCTGTGCATTACCCTGGAAAGAAGTCAGTTCTATGTTAAGACTGTTCATTTTAAGCACTGTATGTAAGTTGCGGAAACAGGATACAGGCAATGAACCAGAGGAAGCAGATGGTATCTTTGACAAGGTTCTTTGGACCAGGGAAATTCTGTACATGTTTTCAGAATTCAACATTCCCATTGCTCATGATATGAGTATCTGGAAAGGATACATATATTGTTTATACAGGCACACCCTATGATGTCTACAATAGCACATTAATAGTAGTTAAGTGTGGCAATATCACCAAAGGTATTGTTTTAAAACTGTTAAAGTACCCATGGGTATTCGATGACTGTTGGCCTATGCAGAGGAAATGACAGAATTTGGTAAAGGTCAGCAGGAGACCACAAGATTTTGCATACAAGTCTTGGGTACCGCAGCTTCACGAGGGCTTCCCCATCATTTCAGCTTGTTGTGATTAGAAAACATTTTGCTGTACAAAAATGTTGTCAAGTTCAGCTCTAAGGCAACTATTTAGCCTTGGTTCCCAATATGTGCCACACGTGAAACCCTAACCCGTTCTCACCATGGAATCTACAATCACTAACCTGGAACCAGAGGCGGGCTTCAGTAGAACTCTGACTGCTCCATCAGCAAACCCTCTTCGGTCAGTCCAGCAAGGTAACATATTACAACCCACTGACACAGATAAACTAAACTTAAATAGGACATTCTGGAAATTAGAGGGTTCAATGGCTAAGGAGATCAGAGCCTATTGGGATGTCCACACTTTAGATGAATACCTGCCATTGGAGCAGATTCCACTGGGATTACGCATAAAAAAGTTCCCCACTTTTGATCTGTTCAACGATGACTTGAAACAATGGGCTGACAACTCTGTCTGCATGCTCGTTTAAAGTAATGAAAGTCATCGTGGATTCAAAAAGAAAAAACTTGGAACACTTGCATTCAGAAATGGCCTTTATACAAAAGGAATTAACGGAACAACAAAATAAGGAAGGCTACCCTGAATTGGATGGACAATTAAACAAACACTTAGATAAGGTGGAAATAAATGTAATTTCTACAAAAAAAGAGAAGCTTTTCAGAGATCGTACCAATTATGAAAGTAAACGAGTGTACATCTGGACCAAGCCTTATCTTCAATTTGGTCGTACAAGAAAAACCTCTGGTATAAAGCGGGTCAGCTTTTCAGACCCAGAATATGAGTCGGCCAATGAAACTATGGCAGCCACAGCATCCAGTTCCTCCCTGGATTGTCATCAGTCTGCGAATGCTGTCATTAATCAAGGTGCTCAGTGTTTAAACTCAGGAGCCCAGACCAACACCAATAAAAAGAAGAAAAAGGAAAACGAGGAGGGGAGGCAAAAAACACAAAAGGAGGAGACACAATGCACTATCAATTACGGGATCGCCCCCAGGGCTAAGCTCTAATGCCATTAACTTTTCTGCTAGAACACTTTCAGATATGGAAACATAATTGCTGTCAAAAGGTCTGAACTTCAGCCCCACTAACCATTTTGATCTCTTTTCCACCATCCTGGACGTCAACAAATTTTCAAGGTCTTTAAGGCTGGGTTCACACCTATGCGAATTGGATGCGGTTACACCGCATCCAAGTCGCATGACACTTGAAAACACATTGTTTTCAATGTGTCAGGTTCACATAGGTGCGGTGCATTCACAGTCCGCATACATTTTCTGTGCAATGTGCAAATTCCCAGGCCATTCTGTTCAATGGGAGCGCATCTGCCCCGCAGATGTGCTCCACATTGAACAGCGATTTTACGGGGATCTTTCCCCCTCTTTGCTGCACCTCCCCTCCCTCCTCCCCCCTGAGCAGTCGATGCGCTGCGAGAACGGACAGGAGCCGCCGAACAGCGGCTCCGCCCCTTCTCAGCAGTAAACAGGCTGGACTTCACACCACAATGGTGTGAATCCAGGCTAAAAAGACATAATTTTCAAGATCCAGTTGAGGTCTCTAACAACACCACTGAGGTTCAAATGGATGCGGGCGAGTCACTTCCCTCTCTCCAATCTTTTGCAGAAGTCTGTGCATTGTGTGATTTAAATGATTTAGCCAGAGAATCTAGTCCAAACCCTGTGGACCCTGTTTCCAACAGTACTCTGGTATCATTTAAACGTATATCGGATTTTTATCCGGTGGGGTCCCGAAGTAAGGACTTAGACCTTTTTCAGAGATTGGTAGAGAGGGACCTGACCAATCTAGCCCACACACGGGCCAATCCTGAAAGTCCTGGAAATCTCACGGAGGGGGTATTGGTCTCCCTCCGTGAGCTATCTGAAGACAATTCAGTGGTAATCAGGAATGCGGACCGGGGGGGGGGGGTCTGTTGTAGTACTCAATTCAGAGACATATGCCAGTGAAGCTTTACACCAATTAGATGATACGAAGACATATAAAAAGTAAAGGAGTAGGGGGGCATGGCCTGACGCAGCATGGAGTAGGACGTGCAAGAGAGGAGCTCCATCCATTACTCCTGTTCCTATTGATCCTGTAGCCCAAACATCACTGTTAAACACACCGCCAGACTCCTACGGGTGTGTACGCTCCTTGGGGCAGTATGGCTCCACCGAAACCCAAGCCTGACACCGCAGCCAAGCTCGAAAAATTCCGCCGGCAGGAGAAGGAGGGTGCTGGGGAAGATGGCGCCGAGGCCCTCGTGGGGGAAGGAGGCGGCGGGAACGGACACAGACAGAGTGCTTGAGGCGATTACAACCCTTCAAACTAACCTCACAGCCAGGATTGAAGACATTTCTCCCATTAGACAAGATCTTCATAAACTTAAAGAGAGAGTTACCACATATGAAATGCGGCTGGGAGATGTGGAGGATGCCTTACCCCCCCTGCAAACGGCCTCAGATAGAATGCAAAAGCAAATTGAACTTTTAATGGCTAAGCAGGATGATATGGAGAACAGGTTGCGCAGATGTAACCTGTGTTTTATCGGCATGCCAGAAGGGACTGAGGGGAAAGACCCCACCACGTTCCTCGAGCAGTTGCTCATTACTACTTATGGCAGAGAGGCCTTTTCTCCTACTTTTGCAGTTGAGAGAGCCCACCGAATGCCAGCGAGACCGCCACCTCAGGGGGCCCCTCCGCACACGCTTATTGCTAAAATGTTGAACTTTAAGGACAGAGATGCTGCATTGCGTATGGCATGCATTAAAGGTAACATAGCACTGGCTAATGTAAAGGTGGCCATATTCCCGGATTTCTCCACGGAGGTACAGAAGAAACGGCAGCAATTTACAGAGGCTAAAAGAAACCTGAGGCTCAAGGGTCTTAAATACTCAATGCTGTTCCCTGCACGGCTCCGTGTGGAGGACGAGGACCGCGCCATCTTTTCTGAGAAGCCTGACGACGCCATCTCTTGGTTGGAGGCCCGAGGCAACAACAGGAGGGGACAGGACTGACAATATTTACAGCGTTCACTACTGCTCATATGAACAACAGCAAACTCTTTGTGATGTTGGTTAATCACTGAGGTAAGGGCCTACCCCGCTCAAGGAACCAGAGCAAAATCTGTTCGCACCCATTGTTCACTTCCCTCCCATACTTTAGAGACCTGTGTGAGTCTCACTATGTACCCCCTCCGCAAGTGCCTATACCCTTCACTGATGAGGCTATGTGTTGAATCGGAGGAGCACATGGGATCAGGGGAGCAGGATGTGCCATCTGACTCGTTAATTCCTCCTTTACTGGATCTTTTGTGTCGCTAACTCTTATGTGATCCTTCAATAAGCTTCTGTCAAGGGTTGTGTGACTTCAAGTTCTATACTTGGCTGCACTAAAACTGTACGTTTCAATAGCATTAAGCACTGGAGATTACTGTTATACCGGAGTTGCAACGGACCTACTATGTGCTAAATACGTGCAGTGAACAATCGCCCCCACTGCACTCCTGGAGAGGACTTGGCCTTTGTCTGAAGAGCCCTTGCTGATTTCTGTTGTCACCCAGACATATCATCCACAGAGTAAACATACCCAAAATGGTCTAATAATGCATAAATATGTCTCGGTGACAAGGACAACTTGTCTAAGGTTCTCTTTGGGACTGTTCTGCTTCTCGGCTGTGTTGGAGACAGCTGACCTGCTTTCCTTGTTAAGGTTTCGGGATTATACCCGCAACAGTTGGGGTTGTTGCTGGGTTGGGTGGGGGGGGTTCAATGTTTTTGCACAGTGTACTATAGTTGCCACAAATATAAGGTTATCCTGTGTGGTCTGTCCTGCCCCACTTGTCTAACAGCACCTTTGGTGTTAGCCTCTGCCAAAATGGCTCCTCTGGACTAGAATTTATGCTCTGTGGGGTGTGGACTCCCTCTGGCGGTGCATCTGGGGACTGCATATACATACTTTTTCATCTCATATGTAGTTATGGCTATGCCTTCTATTAAGTTTATGACATGGAATGTCAGGGGTCTACGTGACAAAATTAAAAGGGCAGTGGTTCTCTCCTTTGTCAAAAAACAGAGGGCGGAGATTACGGTCCTGGTTGAAACACACCTAGACGGTAATATGCATGGATTGGCTGGGCCTATCATTCGATCTATTCGTCGCACGCCAGGGGGGTGTCCATACTCATAGCCAAGAATGTGCAATTTGAATTACCTCTGCTGCTACCTAGAATGCAGGGGCTGCGTTTTGCCTGAGGCTGCTCTCTGACCATAGCCCTTACTGGGTTAAACTAAATCTGCAAATGTCTAAGCCTCCGGTGAGATGGCAGTTGAATCCCTTCTGGCTCTCTCTTTTTCCGGAATCAGATGGGATTGAGACAGCCTGGACTGGGTTTTTTCACGACAATGACCAGTCCTCGTCCATTATAAACGTATGGGAAGCATTCAAACTCCATGTTAGAACTACCCTCATTACTTATATTAATGGACTTAAGACTAAAACTCGAACATACAGACAGGGAATTAGCCAAGCTCGCTGAGCTGGAAAGACAGTTTATAGCTGACCCCTCCTTAAACAACACTTCCCTCTTCAAATTGCAAACTAGAAAAGTAGACCAGTTACATTATGAAGCGGCTAACAGGAAACATTTTTTTGCTAAACAAAAAATTTTCGAACATGGGGAGAAGGTGGGTAAATTATTAGCCTATATGGCTCATAAGGAGGAAAAGCCCCCAGTGGTGATCTCATTGAGTACCCCTTCGGGAGTAGCTCTTACGGTCCCCCCAGGTGTGTCTGAGGTTTTCCGCCAATATTTCCAATCTCTGTATATCACCACGGTCTCTCATGACAAAGAACCTGCAAATCGCTTCCTGCTGGACCTCCCTATTCCGCAACTCTCTCTGTCATAGGTGGATATGCTTGAGGCCCCACTGAGTTCAGAATAGCAAAGGCGATCTCCAGTTTTTCCAGGTCCAAGGCACCGGGCTCTGATGGCCTGCCTATTGAATTCTATTCTCAATATAGTGAGATCCTTCTCCCTAAATTACTCGCCCTATACAATTATATGTTTGATAACTTCACACTGTCACCCACCATGCGGGAGGCCACTATTATTCTTAAACCCAAGCCTGGCAAGGATCCCCATGTGCCAGAGTCTTTCCGACCGATCTCATTACTGCAGGTGGATGTAAAGATTCTTGCTAAGACTTTGGCACTTCGGCTCAATCAGGTGGTCATGGACCTGGTGCATGCGGATCAGGCTGGCTTCATGCCCGGTAGGAATACTTCCTTTAATCTTAGAAAACTCTTTATGAACATTCAGGCCCAACATGATGATACAGGGGAAAGGGTTGTAGTGACTTTGGACACAGCCAAAGCATTCGATTCTGTAGAATGGGGTTATCTGTGGAGATGCTTGGCCAGATTTGGGTTTGGTCCCCGATTTCTTAAATGGATTCAACCACTCTATCAGAATGTTATTTACTAGGATTTAATTTTATTTACCTGGCAGTAATATGAAGCAACACTTTATATGCAAATCTGTATACCCACACTGTGTTTGTGGGAGATCTCTGTACACTGTGCAACGGTTTTATGTTATTATTGATTTTTCTCTAATAAACGTGTTTAATCAAAAAAAGTAAAGGAGTAACCCCACTGACCCCTTCAGAAAATAACTTTTATGTCTCCTTGATAGAGCAGTTGTTGTGGGCATTTTCTCTGCAAAAGAAAGGGACAAGTTTGTTGCTGAGTTCCCGTCACCCCAGTTTTCCACCACCTCCCCAAAGTCCACAAGGGCCTTAGCCCCTTAACTGGCATACCAATTGTGGCTGGCATCGGGTCGCTTAACAAAAGGTTGTGCCAGTGATTGGATCAACAGCTCCAACCACTGGTGTCCACTTTACCAGGTTACATCAAAGACACCACCCATTTGTTATCCGGTTTTCATAACCTTGTATGGTGGAAAGAATATAGATGGGTGACATGTGATGTCTCGAGCTTATATTCATCGATCCCTCACCATCTAGGTTTGGAGGCGGTTTCTTCTTTTTTTAGGTAGTCAGGCTCCTTTTCTTTAGCCCTTCAGGAGTTAATTTTGATGTATCTTGAGTATTTACTCACACATAATTTCTTTATGTTCTACGGGACTATTACCTCCAGATATGTGGTGCCTCCATGGGGGCTAAGTTCTCACCATCCCTAGCTAATTTATACATGGGATGGTGGGAAAGGACCCGCATATTTGGATGTGATAGTCCCCATCGAAAGGATACCATATTTTTTGTTTGCTATATAGACGACCTGTTATTCATAGTATCTGATGAACATTTTGAACTCCAGGAGTGGCTGAATTTTTTGAATGACAATCCACTGAACCTACAGTTCACAGGTCACAATGACCCTATTTCTATTGATTTTTTGAATGTTAAACTCAGCTGGAAGGATAACTACATAGTAACCTCTCTCTACAGGAAACCCTCTGCGGGTAATACCCTGCTCAGGGTTGACTCTAGTCATCCTGGGCACACCATAAGAAGTATTCCCAATTTTTAAGACTTAAACGTGTTTGCAGGGACTATACTGACCATAGGGAGGCCACATTCATGGCTACCAGGTTCAGGGACAGAGAGTTTACCCCAAGGCTGTCATTCACAAAGCTTTCAATAGAGCCCTAAAACACCCAGATCTCAACTGCATGAGAGTAAACCTTCACACTCCAATAAAAAGGCCCAGCAATCGGGTTCAATCCAGGTCCCTGTTTTCTCAACAGCTTATAGTTCTGAATTTAACGATGTCAAGAAGATCATTACTAAATATTTGCCGGTGCTGTCCAGTGACCCTATTTATTCAAGTATCCTAGCCAGAGATATTAAGGTGGTCCCCAAAAAAGACCCTACTTTGTTTGGGCCAGCGGTTATGCCCTAGCCTTTTTAGCAGCCAACAAACATCCCTGAATTGGTTCTCATTGCCCCTTTGTAAAAAGGGGGATTCTGTTTCTTCTACCTCTAATAATAGATTGTTCCCTATGAAGTCATTTATTAACAGTAACACAAGGTTATGTAATTACCTGTAATATCTGCAATATTCAGTATATGGGTAGAACTACCCGCAGATTGAGAGACACAGGACCACTTGCGTGACATTGATAAAGATCGTTCCACAAACGTAGCCTGACATTGGATTAATCAACATCAAAAAGACGTGTCTTCTATGGTTATACAGGGCATGGAGAAGATACGCACGCCCATTAGGGGAGGTGATAAATTTGGTACCTTATGTAAAAGAGAGTTCTACTGGATATTCTCATTGAATACCAGGATACCTATGGGGTTGAACTTCGAGTGTGACGTCTCCCACTTTTATGAATAAATGGTCCCCATATCTCTTAATTCTTTAGTTTACTTTCTGGCAAACCCAGCTATTATCATTTTTCTGGTTCTTTCCACTAGAAAATTCCTCTTGCTATTTTTTCTATGTCTGTGACATTTCCATACAAATTGTTTGATGGTATTGTCGATTGTGGCAATGGAAACCTTAATGTGATCATAATTGATTTTTTGGCCGCTTACACCTCTACAGAGATATACAGAATCTCTGTTTGGCATGTAATCGGTTTTAACTTTATTGCGTTACAATATAGACTACCACAGCAACACATCAGATTCTATTTTCATCTCTGTGTTAATACATTTGTACATTCATTTATTCCTCCATCCTTCATCTTTTTTCTTTATGCAGGAGGCTACAATCACATGCATACACTTTTAGGCTACTTTCACACTGGGGCGTTTTTCAGGCGCTTCTGGGCTAAAAATAGCGCCCTTATAGCGACTGAAAAACACCCACTCATCCACCCCAGTGTGAAAGCCTGAGTGCTTTCACACTGGGGCGGCACGCTTGCAGGACGGTACAAAAATTCCTCCAAGCAGCATCTCTGGGACGGTGCGGTGAGCGGTGTTTACACTGCTCCTCCGCTACCGCTGCCATTGAAATCAATAGCAAGTGCTTCCGAAGCGGCTGCACATCGCCTCGGAAGCGTGGCGCGCCGGCACGTTTAACCCCCCTTTAACCCATTGTGGGGGGTTAAAAGCGCCATGCTCCCACCTGCATAGCGGCACCATATCACCGATAGAACAGCGGAAAATCGCTGCTTTACCGCTCCCGTGTGAAAGTAGACTTACTCTATTTTGGCAGTCTGAGGATGTGTTTGTATTCTTTTTAGCCATGATCCTTCAGTCATTGACGGTAATGGTCGGTGATTAATGGTTCATGACAGCGATATCCTGATTAGTGTTCCTATATGCACTTTTCAACATATTTACTATCCAGAAGTATGTCTTAGATACTTTGATACTTTGTTGCAGTCAGATTCTTTCAGATGTTCTACTAAGATATATATATATATATATATATATACTCATCTTTATGACTGGTCTGTGTCTTTCTGACCATTCCTCCCCCAATTTCATGTGTTCCTTATCAGTCCCTAATTGGGGTGTGGAATGTTTCCTCATTTGATCACCTTTGTATAAATTGAGTTGTGTTCATGGGGGGAAGGCAGAGTAAAGTTTTTGCAAGAGTAAGCAGTTGAACACAGCAGTTTAACTAAAGCAGGATAACGCAAGCAGCAAAACACGACCATCAAGGACTCTACTCCACTCTGGACTGACCACAAACCACCACCTTGGAAGGCATCCTGCAAGTTTGAAACCTATCCCCACCACCCCTTAATATGTCCCCTCTGCTTTGTCTTCTCATACTAGTATCCTCTGCTTTCAAATTCTCACCTCTTTTTCCCCCTTCTCCACCTAAAAACTTGTACATATCACCATCACTTCTACCCTCTCCCTACTACTGTTCTCATCACCTCCTGCTAATACTTAACGCACCTGCTGAGCCACGCACAAGGACAGGAAAGTATGTGCACTCATACACATCTCACTCCCATCTTACTTTCCTCACCCTCCTCCTTCTGCTAATTTCTGGGGATATCTCCCCTAATCCTCTTCCCCCTTTTTCTCCACTCTTAAACTTTCGTCTCCTATGATCATACTCTTCTGTTTCGTCTCCCCTGTATAATTCCCCACCACCCCTATCCAAAGTTTGAACGTCCTACGGAAGGTTCCACCACCAAACACCAGTCAGGTCTCACCTCATCTCAGGAACTACCAGCACAAAACGACGAACGCAATAGGACGAAATCAATTTGACGACACAAGTTGACGAATGAGAACGTTTTTGAAATGAGACGGAAGGGGGG
>BLSH010047610.1:399191-415903 GCA_018402905.1 Glandirana rugosa | reverse complement strand
TTATTTTAAATACATTGAACAATGGGTGTTTATCTCGAAAGAAAACCACCATAAACTAGTTGTTACACGAAAAATAAAAATATTTGTTTTTTTCTGTTTGTTAAAACTTTTTTTTTGTTATAAAAAATGAAAGACGATATTTTGTGTAGGTTACTTTTTACATTTTTATATATTAAAGCAAAAGCATGTAGCAGAATACATATTGGCCACATTTATGAAGAAATTATATATTTTTACATTTTTCATTGGATGTGTTTTATAGCAGAAAGTAAAAAATATTGTTTTTTTTTCAAAATTGTTTGTCTTTTTTTGTTTATAAAAATAAAAAGCACATTGTTGATCAAATACCACCAAAAGAAAGCTCTATTTGTGGGTAACAAGTTACATAAATTTTATTTTGGTACAGCGTTGCATGACTGCACAAATGTCGGTTAAAGTAACGCAGTGCCGCATAGCAAAAAATGGCCTGGTCATGAAGGGGGTAGATCTTCCAGGGGTCAAGTGATCAATCTTCAAAATGGTTCAAAGTGTTTTGGTGAGAGATACAGGCATAAATACACAACAAATATTGTAATCATACACATAGTACACACCTAATTGTAACATTCCCTGCCCACAGTGCTTATCTTCCAGCCATTCTCCTTCATATAGATCTCCATTGGCAAAGTGCATTCTACCCCAGCCACTTCTTTGTCCAGCCTTCCAGTCTCCTTCATAATACTCTGTGTCTGTATAGAAATAAGTTCCGTAGCCCTATAAAGCAATCACAATGTAATTAATATGGTGTCATGTACAGTATGTTGCTTGCATTGCCTACGCACTTACACTTCCTATGCAGCACCTTGCACATGTTCAATTTTTTATATGCCATGTTGCAATGGAAAATTCATGTCTGTCATAAGCCATATTTAAATTACTTACTCAACTTTTGATTTCCACAAAAAGTAAAAGAAAGAATGAAATTGTTAAGTGTTAGATTTTTATCATTTTCAGTCTCAGAAGCAATACAAAATCTAACAGAGGTTCTAACTCTTTTTTTCTCTATAGTTTTACCTAGAGATACACTTTAATATATGACAAAATGATTCCCAGAGCAATATGGGCTAGCTAAAATGACAGCACAGCTATAGCTCACTAAAACTTCAGACGGAGCCATTCAGTTAGGAATGCATTACTTCTCTCTGTGTTAGGTTTAGTTTGAGCTACGGAAACAACACGCTTTTTACAACAGGGTATCTGCTCTACTGGCTCCAATGGGGGTTACCAAATATGAAAATACAATATTTCATATTAACCGGACTGGAGAAAAAAGAAAGATATTCAAAATATATGTAATTAGCCCTGACCATAATAAATACGGAAAGAAATTGCATTCAAAACCTCAATACATTCCCTTTAGAACATCATTTTTCTTTTCACCTGCATTATTTAGTAACTCTGTTAATGTTTTAAAAAATTACACATTTCAATGCATTCTAGTGTATTTTATTCAGTTTTGAAGGCAGTCATCTTAATAGGGTGTAAATAATTACACTTACATGTGGATGTGCCTATTACACCTGGCACGCGGTGTATACAGCATGTGTAGGCAGTGGGCTCCCGGCCAGCGGTCGCTAAAGTTTCTGGAAGTGCGGATCGGCTCAGTGCCAGGAATGACATCAGTGAAAGTTGCGTCGTAATGACGCGAATAAGCCTTGACGTGTTTCAACCATCAAAAGTCATCATTACGTCATCTCAATAGACATTAGAGAGCAGGTTCATGATTTGGGTATACTCAGATGGCTTTGGTGATGATATAATGTCTGTGGGAAACCATTTGACAACCCTGAACGAATGGACTGGCTAGAAAACCTCCAGTGCCCCACATAGGTAGAATAAGGAGAATAGCTGTAGCAAAGTCTTTGTGATGTTGGATCGTGCATGCCCATGACTGTTCACGAATGCCTACAGTTCACTTTATTCCCGTTTAGGGTGTTTAATCAACCACAAATGGTGAACTGTAGTAAGTTTTATTTCTTGTATACTCTAAAGGTGCCTTCATACCATAGACTGCATGATCCAAATTGCAGACAATAGTTTTTTTTAGGCTCCGGTCACAATGGTGCGATTTCAGATGCAACTTGAGTTGCACAAAGTCACATGACAATGGAAATCACATTGTTTTCAATGGTGCCCGTGCAACTCAGCATGATGCGATTCTAGCGGCATTTTGACCACATAGAATATGCAAACCACATCCAAGTTGCACTATATAATTGCACTGAAAATCAAATCAAAAGCTGATCGCAGCAGTGTGAACCTAGCCTTACAAAATGATTGTTGTATGAAATTTATATTGGGGGAAACTAGCATATTTGTGCGGGCAAACACCAGTGGCAAGGTAGTAAAGCCATCCCAGATGATCAAATCTTCACTTAGTAGGCTCAGCCATAAGCAACTGGGGAAATACAGTAGATAAAGCTGTATGCGATTATTATGAAGTACTGTATGTAGCCAGCAGATGGAGCTTTAGGCTCATGTTCACACATTTATCTCTATTTACAGCCTTTTGTAGCGACACTCCATAGATTAAACTGCAGTTTACACCTTCAATTGTTCAACTCATCAGCAGTGACCTATCCCTTTTTAGGCAGCTAATTCTGCTGTTTCAGCAGGGAAGGGAAGGTGGTGTAATGGCAATTAATTCCCCATCTTTCACTCATTTCTTTTTGCTATAATGGGCACAGACAGGTCCTCACTTTTTACTCCATACACGTAAGTGTCAAAATGACATGCTTATTGTCACTGTTAACAGCAGCCAAATGTTCCATGGAGATGGCTTTGATGCTGCAACAATTATCCATATTACCAAAAGCACTCCCATAGATGCCAAGGCAAGCAATGTGGAAACATAATGATCTTCCATGTAATGGCTACAGCACACAGAAATCTGGTGCCACATACAGTGCACCCTACACCTACATAATATACAAAAAGAAATAGGCCTGATTCACAGGGCTGGTATAAGAGCAGTGAGAACAGCAAGCATTGACTAATCATTTGCAGAGCTTTCAGCAAGCATTGTTGAGGCCTTTACACCTACAGCATATATGGCTGCATGAAATCACGTAAATGTACATGATTGCATGCATGAGGTCAGGGGCACGCGTGCCGCCGCCGACCCACTCCTGCTGTAATTGGACACAGCAGGAGCCAATCAGGTCCGGCGGACGCAATGTCTACCGGGAACCCGGCAATCGTTCGTGGAGAGGCAGAGCGGTGGTCTGCCGATGTAAACAAGGCAGATTGCCGTTCCGTGAGAGGGAAAGAGAGATCTTGTTTTTCTGCTAAGCAGAAACACAGATCTCTTTCTTTCCCCAGATAAAGCATCCCCTCTACAGTTAGAAAGCACTCCCTAGGGACACACTTAACCCTTTGATTGCCCCTGATGTTAACCCCTTCCCTGTCAGTGTCATTAGTACAGTGACTGTATATTTTTTAGCACTGATCACTGTATTGGGGTCACTGTTCCCCAAAAAGTATCAGTTAGGTATCCGATCTGTCAGCCGCAATGTCGCAGTCCCGCTAAAAATCGCCGATCGCTGCCATTGCTAGTAAAAAATAAATAAAAATTCCATACAAATATCCCATAGTTTGTAGACGCTATATTTTTGGCGAAAATCAATCAATATACGCTTATTGGGATTTGTTTTACCAAAAACCATAGCAGAATACATATTGACCTAAATTGGTGAAGAAATTAGATTTTTTACATTTTTTTATTGGATATGTTTTATAGCAGAAAGTAACAAATATTATTTGTTTTTTTTCAAAATTGTCGCTCTTTTTTTGTTTATAGCTCAAAAAATAAAAACCGCAGAGGTGATCAAATGCCACCAAAACAAAACTCTATTTGTGGGGGGAAAAAAGACATTCATTTTATTTGTGTACAGCTTCGCACGAGCGCGCAATTGACAGTTAAAATAAGGCAGTGCTGTATTACAAAAAATGGCCTGGTTAGGAAAGGGGTAAAACCTTCCAGGGCTGCAGTGGTCAAAATACCATTCAACTCCAGATCCTAATGGGAGTGCTGATTGCCACTTTAAGCAACTGCTAGCAGGTTTCAAGTACAATTAAAAGCAAACTTTTTTTTTTTGTTTTGGACATATTGAAGATGGATTAGAACACCCATTAGGTTTTGTTGCTGTCTGTGCCTGTTAGGAAGATTCACCGTCTCTATTTGTCCTGTTTACTGTTATCACTGAAACTGAAAGAAGATGAAAATCACAAATTTTGGGATGTCCCCAGAAATGAATAGAGGGGGAATTTTCCAATGGAGACACTAGTTCTGGTGACCTAGGAAAATTCCCAGGAATTTCCTCTTACTTCCTTCTTTGGCTATGGGACAGGAAGTGAGAGGTATATTTCCCCAATCTGACACAGATGGCAGAAAAAAAAGCTGACAGGAGTTATAACCATTCCTTATTCTATCCAAAAAAAGGTTTGCCAATAATTCTACTTTCAGCACTACTTGAAACGTGTTAAAAGCCTGCTGAAGCTTGCTAGCAGCTTGTTTAAAGTGGCAATCAGCACTCCCATTAGGATCTGTGTTCAACATTTACAAACTGGAGCTGAATGGTGCTTTAAAAGCTTCAACAAAGCTTGCTGAAAGCTCTGTCAAAGCTTGCTGTTCACACCGCTCTTATACAAGCTGAAACCCCTTTGAAACAAGCCATATATTCCAGTCAACTCTGTAGCCAGCATTTTACAAGTACAATTACAGGGGGGGGGGGGGGGGGATATTTTGTGAGCAGCATTCAGCCAGCATGGAAAAGTTTATTGTCATCAAACCAAAATGAGGAAGTCAAGTGTATTGACTTTTAATATTCATTTAATAATAATATAATCAGAACAGTAATAATGGTTTACCTATCATCATTTCATCTATACAAACCTACAACGTACATGTTGTTTGTTGTTCTTCCAGCATCCTGAATAAACCTTTACATATTCGCCCGAGATTGCGTCCTGGACACTGTATGTTCCGAAACCACTTTTCTTTCCACATTTCCAGTCGCCTTCAAATATAGATTTTTCACTCTTGCATATGTAAGTACCTTTACCTGAAATATTACAAGAAACTGAAAATTAAAACTGAGGTTTTGAACGTCATGACTAGGAAGGCAGTTTTCATTTCAGACACACAATTAGGTTAACAGACCACAGAACTGAAAATGTGAAAAGCTGTAAATAGCGTTTATGAATGTTAGAGAGCCCACAATTGTGCAGAAATTGAGAAATGTGACATTTGTGTAGTCAGAACGCAAAGTGCATCCTGCCATGATCACCGGAGGTGTTTGATGTTATGGTGAACAGCCACAAATAGCTGTGGCCACTGGCAGCCTGTCATTGCAATGTATAGGCTTGCAGCTATCAAAGCCAGCAGTAAGAATCAGTATATTCCTGCCGCTTGGATTTGCAGTGTAGCACCTGATAAATGCAGCCTTAGCCCCGGTTCACACCGGCACGATCTGGCATGCCAAATCGGCGGCAATGGCACCATCCTAATCGGTGCGAAGCTGTACTTGCGGCACCACACTGATTTCAAAATAGTAGTTCTTGTTCTACTTTTTGCGATTTACAGGTGGGATTTCCATAGGCATCTGTGCAGAAACCCGCACAGATGCCTGTGAAATCGCCGCTGAAATCGGGACTGACATGGTGTGATTTTAGCTGAACTCGCACAATTTCATTCCTGCACGCAGTGTGAACCAGGGCTTAGGCCCCTTTCACACTTGTGTGATGTGATTTTTTGCCACAATTTTACCATGATTTTGCCGTGATTTCGGATCAGTACGACTTTGGTCCGACTTTGTTGCAACTTTGGCACAATGAAAACATATTACAAAGTCGTACAGAAGTAGTAAAGAAATCACATCTATATTATTCAGATGCGATTTGCATGCGACTTTGAGGGTTTAACATTGAAGTCTATGGACCTCGCGTTGCCTCAAAGTTGGGCCAAAGTAATGCAGGGTCTCCTTTGAAGACGGCACGACTTTAAGTCGTACAGATATGAACAGTACTAATTGGAAATAATGAGGAACGACTTGTCATGCGACTTTGCAGTCCCAAATCGCAGGACAAGTTGCATAAGTTTGAAAGGGGTCTTACCGTGTCACTTACATCTAATGCTGTGTGTCTCCTGTTGGATTTGTGCCCTGGATTGATTGGCAGGGGAATCAGTGCTGACAACCCTCCTCCTGCTCAGCATGCTTAGGGAGACAGTCCTGTATTTCAAGCAATGACAGCAGTTGCTCAGGGTAACCACGTGGCACTGAACTCACTGCAGGCACTTTAGTGTTGTAACCCTGCTGAAAAAAGGCGCAAGACTAGGGGGATCAATAGGTATTTATTCTATGAAAGAAAATGCTTGGGAGAACTTAACCACTTCCTTACTGGGCACTTAAACCCCCCTCCTGCCCGAACCAATTTTCAGTTTTCAGCGCTGTCGCTCTTTGAATGACAATTGCGCGGTCGTGCGACGTTGTACCCAAACAAAATTTGCGTCCTTTTTTTCCCACAAATAGAGCTTTCTTTTGGTGGTATTTGATCCCCTCTGCGTCATTTCTGATCACCGCTATAAACAAAAAAAGAGCGACAATTTTGAAAAAAAAACAATATTTTTTACTTTTTGCTATAATAAATATCCAAAAATAAAAAATAAAAAAACAAATTTATTCATCAGTTTTGACCGTTTTATATTCTTCTACATATTTTTGGTAAAAAAAATCGCAATCGGCGTTTATTGATTGGGTTGCGCAAAAGTTATAGCATTTACAAACTATGGACATTGATTTATGGCGTTTTTATTTATTTTATTTTTTTTACTGGTAATGGCGGCGATCTGCGATTTTTATCGGGACTGCGATATCGGGGCGGACATGTCGGACATTTTTGACACATTTTTGGGACCAATGACATTTATACAGCGATCAGAAATTTAAATGTCCACTAATTACTGTATAAATGTCATTGGCAGGGAAGGGGTTAACCAGCAGGGGGCAGTGAAGGGGTTAACAAATGTTCCCTGGATGTGTTCTAACTGTGGGGGGGTGGGGTTGGCCGGGACATAACAGATCTAACTGATCCCAGTGACAGGGATCAGTAGATCTGTTGTGTCCCATTCACAGAACGGGGAACCGCCGTGTTTACTTCGGCGGTTCCCCGTTCCTCCTCTCTGAAAGGAGATCACGGGTCTCCGGCGGACATCGGGTCCGCCCGACCCGCGGGCACGCTCCCGCGGGTGCGAGCGGCGCGTGCACGTGCTGCTCGCGCCCGCGGGAGCGCGCCCAGCACAAGCCAAATGGGAGGACGTCTATTGAGGATGTCTATTAGAGCCGCGCTGTAGCCGTCATTCGGCTATGGCGCGGGCGGGAGGAGGTTAAAGAAGAAGAACGCTCATTACATGTTTTTTAACTTTTATTTAAAGAGGAGGTCAAGCCCCCCCACGAAAAATTAAAAGTCAGCAGCTACAAATACTGCAGCTGCTAACTTTAAATATATGGACACTTACCTGTCCAGGGAACCCGCAATGTCGGCACCCCAGCTGATCTTCGGATGGGCTGTCAGGTGCAGCTGTCAGCATTCCTGGTAAGGGAACCTGACAGTGAAGCTATCGGCTTCACAGCCGGTTCCCTACTGTGCATGCGCAAAGCAGTTAAACAGTCCTTGACAACCAGGTGCTTTTTTTACCCGTGAGTCACACTAGGTACCTATAAATTTATTAGCCAAAATGGCAAATGAAAGGTACACTAGTGTAGAGGCCTACAGGATACTGAGCATGACAGATGAGAGCGATGGGGAGGACCAAAAAGGAAAATGTCCATGGGACTTTTATGAGTGGTGCTTAAGAAGGGTCCAAACACAGTATTAAAAGCGTACAAAATCGACTTCCCGTACTGGCTCCCAATCCGTTGATGGATATGGTCAAATGCACGGATTCACAAAAACGTATATCTATTTTTTATAATCTTATAACCACCCCTATAGCAACACAAACAGCCTATAAACTCAAACCAAGATGGGAAAGGCACTGTGGTAATATAGAAGATGAGGATTGGGGTGAGGCCCTGGAAGTATGCAAGTCAGTGTCGCCTAGGGTGTCAGATAGGCTAACTCAGTTATATATTCTGCATCAAGCCTATCTTACACCTCTTAGACTAAACAGAATTGCCCGTGAGAGGTCCCCTGCTTGCACCCTTTGTGGCCGTGAACCTGGGTCGTTTTACCACCTCCTTTGGACGTGCCCTCGCATTCAGGGATTCTGGGGTCAGGTGGTGGCCTTCCTTCATGACGTCATGGGATCCCCCCTTACAATAGACCCAAAATGGTGCATACTGGGTATTTTCCCAGACATAGATCTTGACAAGTATACCAAAACATTCTTACATGAGACAATTTTTTTGGCCAGAAAGACCATTGCCAGATTGTGGATGAGACCATCACCCCCTGCTGTTTCGGACTGGATGAGAGATGTAAACACTGTACTTCCATATAACAAATGCATATATATACATAGAGGATGCCCAAATAAATATAACAAGATCTGGGACAGATGGTTGGAGAGGTCTGAGACATGTGTATGACCCAGAGTGATATGGGTAACTTAGAAATTGAGAGGAGTACCAATCACAGAAATGTCACCGATTGTTATGGTCTGATTTATAGATTTGTTTACCCTTCTTTAAGTACGAAATGTTGCGTACTGTGCAAGATTTTGTGCCCACAATGTAACTGTGGAGGATATTTATACACTGTGCAATCAATGTATGTTATTGTATGTTTGTCACCAATAAACGTGTTTAATTAAAAAACAAAAGCCTACAAAATGTATTACAACATAAAACAGTAGTATAATTTAATTAGATAATAACATCAATATCCACATGTCAGATATGCATATACAACGTATCATCCATTGCTGAGACATGTGATTATGCAATTCATGAAGACTTAAAGGCTCTCTACGTGTTTCATGGGGCAGTGCCCACTTCTTCAGGAGACAGCCCAGATTTAATTTTTTGTGTAAACATCTGTGGAAAAACCATATCATAAAAAACACACTGAATAATTTACATTGGTGTATTTAAGTTGAAAAAAATACAAAAAAAATAAAAAAGGAAGTTCCAAAATATAGATGAGGAATACGCTCATGCAAAACGTTGAAAAAAATGAAAAGTAGGCAAAACAATATGAGCCAAAAGGCACAAATATAGACACTAGGACCTCAGTACTGTGGGAAATCCACAGAGATGGTTCCAAACCGGGAGCTGATAGTGATGGATGGACCCGGGGACAAGCACAGAAGGAGGGCCAAGAATCCAAGAACCCTGGGAAAGGGAAAGAGAGTGAAACTCAAAAATGGTGATGGATATCAAAGAATATCACAAAGAGTGCACTGTGATGAGAGCGATGGGGAGTTTTCACTGTCAGAATCAGGCTCAGCATATGAACCTGTAGAGAGCGGCGGCACCCTGACAGATAGCTCTGACGACGGAGTAAAGGTCCCTGCTAAGATCAGGCGTACCCGACCCTATTCCCAGGTTGCTGTGGTGCTACAATCGCATGACTCTCGTATGCAGCAGAGAGCCAGTAAACATCATTCTGGTAAACATCAGTGGCCTAGTACATCCTGGTTGTAGGCAAACCAGCACTGCAGTAACACTTGGTGACGTGGCGAGTCCCATAAGTGCAGTTCAAGCTGGTGCCGTGGCACAAGTAGTGTCCCGCAACCACCCAGAATTCAAACATAGGCCCGTAGAGCCCATAGTGCCTTTCCTGATGTGCTTGCAAATCCTGATTGATAGATTCTGCATGCGTCCCCCATTCACTGGCATCCCAGAATTCAGGTGGATAAAGTAGATTTAACTCCCCTTATTTTATTTAGCTGTTTTTCACGGAAGATCTGTACCAATCTATTGTGGACCAAAGCAATTTATATGCCGATCAATTTATCGCTGCAAACCCAAATTTGACCCTTGCCAGACAATCTGCATGGAAACCTATCACAGTTTCCGACTTTAGGGCTTTTCTGGGCCTATCCTTCAACAAGGGAATTACTCAAAAGAATGAGTTGAGGTCATATTGGTCCACTGACCCAATTCATCATATGCCCGTGTTCTCTGCTGCCATGGCCAGGACTAGATGTGAGCAAATATTGCGGTTTATACACTTCAAAAACAATGAACTCTTTCGTCCTTTGGGTGACCTGGAATATGATCGGCTCTACAAAATTTGGCCCCTCGTAAACCACTTCAACCAAAAATTTGCAGCCTTGTATACGCCCGAACAAGCTTTCTGCTTAGATGAGTCCCTGATTAAGGTTTCTGGCCTTTCAAACAGTACCTCCCCAGCAAGCGAGCCAGATATGGGGTCAAAATGTATAAACTCTTTGACAAGGCCACTGGCTATACATGGAGTTTCCTGGTTTACGAGGGAAAAGATAGCGGCATGGAGCCCTGTCACTGCCCAGACTACATAGGGAGCAGCGGCAAGAAATTCCCGATTTAGACGGGAGGAGAGAGCCTGCTTGAGAAGTAATGAATTGCTTACAGTGAGGTGTAAGGACAAATGGAACGTTTTCGCTCTGTCTTCAATTCACGCAGACACGACAGTCCAAACTGCAACGGCGACTGGTGTTGTTGAGAAGCCCCTCTGTGTCCACGACTACAACCTTACATAGGAGGGGTGGACTTCAACAACCAGATGATGGGGCCGTACTTCATTGCCCATAAGGCCAGATGCTGGTACGTGTCTGTATATTTATTCCAATTGGCTCTGTTCAATGCTGATGTACTATACAAAGGGTCAGGAAGAACTGGATCCTTCCTAAAATTCCAGGAAGAGATCATCACAGCCCTTTTGTATCCAGATGGTGCTGTGGCCCAATTTCCCAATCCAGATGCAGTGAGCCGGCTGCATGAGAGGCATTTTTTGGATGTTCTCCCTGATACCCCTACCTAAAAAGCACCCCAAAAAAGATGTGTCTGTAGCAAACGCCGATATATAGCGCGACAACTGGTCTCTGCATCCAGGACTGTTTCCGTTGCTACCACACACCAGTAGATTATTATTATAGGGTAGAGCACGGCACAGTCTAGGGCACACATTCACACAGGGTCTCGAAAGATGTTAGATGGCTATCGCATTTTGAGAGGCCCTAGCCTGGAATGTTTAAAAGTATTTTATAGTTACAAAAAAGGTGTAAAAAAAAAAACAAAAACATAAAAAATATAAAAAAGCCAAAAATAGTTTTAATTTTATTGAGTTCATGTGGTGTTCTGTTTTACTGTACTTTATACTATACTGTAATGTTTTAGTGTTACTGTGTTTTATTGTTGACCATTGTTTGCTTTGCAGGTACGCCATTCTACTGTTTTACTGTACTGTAAACTATAGTGCTATATTTAATGTTTTATTGTTAAAAGGGTTGTAAAGTCAGAAGGTGTTTTATCTTAATACATTATATGTGCAGCCTTCAGTGTGCAGCAGCCCCCTCAGCCCCCCTAATACTTACCTAAGCCCTATCTCTGTCCAGTGATGGCTGTCTGAGACTCTCCCTCCTGATTAGACACAGCAGCTGCACTATTGGCTCCCGCTGCTGTCAAACAAAGTCAGCTATCCAATCAGGAGAGAGAGGGACGGGACCGGGCCAGAGCTCCGTGTCTGAATGGACACAGGGAGCTGTGACTTGGTTTGGGTGCCCCCATAGCAAGCTTATTGCTGTGGGTGCACTTGACATGAGGGAGGGGCCAGGAGCACAGAAGAGGGAACCAAGAAGAGGAGGATCTGGTAATTTTCTAGCAAAAAAAAACAAAACAAAACATTTTTTCATGTAAACATAAAGTGTCAGAAAAGGCTTGGTCTTCAAGTGATTAGAAGAGTGGGTGATGTGTGGCATAAGCTTCTAATGTTGGGCATAAAATGCCAGGACGGTTCAAATACCCCCAAATGACCCCATTTTGGAAAGTAGACACCCCAAGCTATTTGCTGAGAGGCATGTTGAGTCCATGGAATATTTTATGTTTTGCCACAAGTTTCTGGAAAATGACAAAAAATTGTTTGTTTTTTTTTACGCATAGTTGTCACTTAAAGAGGAAGTAAACCCAGATGGGGTTTACTTCCTCTATGTTCCCCTGTGAAGTAGAAACATAATGGGCTACATTATGTGCCACTTACCTGCAAACGAAGCCTGTGATGTCCAGCGCTGTCCTCTCTGCTGGCGGCGTCCATCTTCTGCCCCTCTTCCTTCCGGGGCCGCGACTCCAACGCTGTGACTGAGTCGCGTGACGTGCGGGGGCCGCCAGTCACGGCACGGTCGCAGTGGAGGAACGGCACGGAGGCCGTTCCTTCACTGCACATGTGCCGACATGACGTCGGCACAGCTTCAACACTGTACATCTCCTGAGCCGTACAGGTTTAGGAGATACGCAGGGCACCTACGGGTAAGCCTTATCATAGGCTTACCTGTAGGTTAAAGTGGTTGTCACAAGTTGACAACCACTTTAAATTATATATTGCTCACATATGTCATGGGTATATGTGAAATTACACCTAAAAATAAATTCTGCTGCTTCTCCTGAGTACGGGGATACCATATGTGAGAGACTTTTTGGCAGTCTAGCTGCATGCAGGACCCCAAAAACCAATCACGGCCTCCAGGCTTTCTAAGGGCACAAATTGCTTATTTCACTTCCTCACTATGGCTCCATGCACACTGGAGTTTTTTTTAAGCGCCTAGAAGCTGTTATTAGTATTTTTTTCTGCTCCTAGAAGCTAAATAGTGTTACACTACTTTAGGCTATTAGCATTTTTTGAGCTTCAGCGTCTAGGAGCAGAAAAAAATTGTTTTTGTAGCGTTTTTCTAGCAGAAACGCTCCTAAACGCTACTTATAGCATTTTTTTAGCTTTTTTTTTCCTTTTACTGCAAAAATGCCAATAAAATGCTAATGCTCCTAAAACGCCACTATAAGGCTGCATTCACACAGGGGCGACCCGACTTCGACGCGACTTTGCTAGGCAATTTCAGCGCGACTTTCAGCGCGACTTCCAGCGCGACTTTCAGGGACTTGAGGCGACTTTACAACACGACTTTTTCCAGGCAACTTTGCCTTGACCAATCAGAAAAGGGAGGGAGGGGGTTGCCTAAAAATAAATTCTATTCTTTTCACTACAAAGTCGCTTTTATTTAGATGGGGGATCCGACTTGGAGGCGACTTCTATTCAATTCTATGGGCACAAGTCGGATAGAAGTCGCCTAGAAGTAGTACAGGAACCTTTTCTGAAGTCGTTCCGACTTCAGTAGTGTACATTAAGACGGCTCCCATTCATTTCAATGGGATTTCAGATGTCAAGCGACCTGGGGCGACTTGAGGCTACCCAAGTCGGAGCGACAGTCGCCCCTGTGTGAATGGTGCCTAAGAGTATTTTGCAGATCTCAATTGTTGCCACAATTTTTTGGAGTATGAAAAAAGAAAAAGGAAAATGTATTTTTTCTTTTCTTTTAATTTTCAAAACTTTGTTACAAAAAGCGAGATCTGTAAAATACTCAACGTGCCTCTCAGCAAATAGCTTGGGGTGTCTACTTTCCAAAATTGGGTCATTTTGGGGGTTTTGGTATCTTGACATTCCAGGGCCTACGAAACTGTGATAGGCAGTGAGGAAGTGAAATGAGCAATTTATGCCCTTAGAAAGCTTAAAAGCGGTGATTGGTTGTGGGGTCCTGTACGTGGCTAGACTGCCAAAAAGTCTCACATATGTGGTATCCTTGTATTCAGAAGAAGCAGCAGAATGCATTTTGGGGTGTAATTTCACATATACCCATGGCATGTTGAGCAATATATGATTTAGTGATAACTTTGTGTAAAAAAAAAAAAAGTTTAATTTTCCATAAACTTGTGGCAGAACTTAAAATATTCCATGGACCCAACATGCCTCTTAGCAAACAGCTTGGGGTATTATCTACTTTCCAAAATGGGGGGTTTTGTGCTATCTGGGCATTTCAGGGCCTCCGAAACTGTGATAGGTAGTGTGAAAGTGAATGAGCGATTTACGCCCTTAGAAATCCTGAAGACAGTGATTGGTTTTTGGGGTCCCGTACACTCTTAGGTTCCCAAAAAGTCTCACATATGTTGTATCCCTGTACTCAAGAGAAGCAGCAGAATGTATTTTGGGGTGTAATTCCACATATACCCATGCTATGTGTGAGCAATATATCATTTCAGTGACAACTTTGTGTGAAAAAGAAAAGTTTTTTTTTTTTTGTCATTTTTCAATCATTTGTGACAAAAAAAATAAAAAATATTCAGTGGGCTCAACATGCCTCTCAGCAAATTCCTTGGGGTGGCCTAAACGTATGACAAAAATCAAGCTAATTGTTTTTTTCTATAACAAAAAGTAGAAAATATTATTTTTTTCACAATTTTCAGGATTTCTTCATTTAAATCGCAAAAAACAAAAATCCCAGTGGTGATCAAATACCACCAAAAGAAAACTCTATTTGTGGGGGGGGGGGGGAAGGGGATTTTATTAAAACTTGCCGTAAAATCCTTTTCTCTGAGTTCACTGACAGACGCAGCCCTCTTAGACATGTGGGTTATATGCACATCCTACTAGGAGTTAACTAGGCAAAAAGAAAGAAAGCAAGCTGGCCCCTCCCAGGGGGCCGTCCTCTCTCTCCCATAGAACCCCCCTGCTCTGCTTAGCATATCAGTTCGTAACAAGCTGTACAAACACAACGCAGAGGGGCGGGTGCTGCATCTGTCAGTGAACTCAGAGAAAAGGATTTTACGGTTAGTTTTAATAAAATCCCTTTTTCTCTTACGTTCACTGACAGACGCAGCCCTCTTTGACATGTGGGGATGTCCCAAAGCTGTGTCAGAAAAGAGGGGTGGGTAAACGGCAACAACTCTACCCAACAGAAACCTCTCAGGAGGCGCCAGCCGCGCCTACACTGCCGCCTGTAAAACTTTACGGCCAAGAGCAGCATCCGAAGATGCTGACACATCAGCTTTATAAAACGTAGTAAATGTGTGCACCGAGGCCCAAGTAGCCGCCTTGCACACCTGTGACACCGAGGCCTAGTGTCTGAAAGCCCAGGAAGTGCTAACAGCCTTGGTGGAATGAGCCGTGACTGGAAAAGGGGGTACGTTGCCCCAAACAGAATACGCATGAGTCACGGTCTGTCTGATCCAACGGGAAACAGTAGCCAACGAGGCCGCCAATCCTTTGCGCGGACCGTCCGTCAGTACAAAACGCGTCAGACTTCCGAAAAGGGTCTGTAGCCGCCAAATACACCCGCAAAGCCCTCACGACATCCAATGAATGTAACTCAAATTCCTTAGGATGTGAGGGATGCGGACACAACGAAGGAAGAAAAATATCTTCATTAATGTGAAAAGAAGAAACCACCTTCGGTAAAAACGAAGGAGACTGGCGCAAGACCGCCTTGTCCTTGTGAAGGACCAAGTAAGGAGACTTGCAGGACAACGCTGCCAACTCAGACTCCCGCCTAGCGGATGTAATGGCCACCAAGAAAGCCACTTTCTGCGACAGCAATTGTAAGGGAATATCCCTGATCCTCTCATATGGTGGCTTCTGCAGCACAGAAAACACCAAATTCAAATCCCACAGTGCCATAGGCGACCGTACCTGAGGAGCCACATGGCGTACACCCTGTACAAATGTACGAATCAAGGAATGTGACGCCAAAGGTCGCTGAAAGAGAATCGCCAGAGCCGAAACCTGACCCTTGAGAGTACTCAAGGCCAATTTTTTTATCCAGGCCCTGCTGCAAAAAAGCCAGGACCCTGGACACAATGTGAGAGCAGGGATTCCAACCCCCCACCTCACACCAAGCAATATAGGCCTTCTAGGCGCGATGATAAATCTTGCGCGAAGTACACTTGCGCGCTTTCAGCATGGTAGGAATCACGGAGTCAGCGACACCCCTATCCCTCAGCACCTGGGACTCAATAGCCAAGCCATCAAAGCCAGCGAGGGTAAAGCAGGGTACAAGATGGGTCCCTGAGACAACAGGTCTTCGCGCAGCGGAAGGCGCCAGGGAACATCTGCCACCATTCGCACCACGGAGCCACCAGGATCATCGGAATCCCCTCCGCTTCCACCCTGCGCAGTAGCCGCGGTAGAAGCTTGATGGGAGGATAGGCGTACAGAAGACGATACCGACCCCAAGGCGCTACCAGCGCAACCGTGGCGACCGCCAATGGGTCTCTCATCCTGCACACAAAAGTTTTCACTTTGTGGTTGAACCGAGACGCCATGAGGTCCACATCTGGCGTGCCCCACTTGTGGCAAATCTGGCTGAACACTTCTGGATGGAGGGACCATTCCCCCTGATCCAGCGTCTGGCGACTGAGGTAGTCCGCCTGCCAATTCTCTACGCCCGGAATGTAGATGGCGGAGATCGCCGGCACGTGAAGTTCTGCCCATCGCAGAATGAGAGCCGCTCCCGCAGCTGCTGCCGAGCTCCTCGTTCCGCCCTGACGGTTCACATATGCCAGTGCCGTGGCATTGTCCGACTGAACCTGAACCAGGAGGTCGCGCAACCTTACCGTCCAGTGGGAGAGGCAGAGCCTGATCGCCCTCAGCTCCAGCACATTGATCGGAAGGCGAGATTCCTGCGCCGACCAGCGGCCCTCAGCAGACAACTG
>BLSH010047610.1:386807-399181 GCA_018402905.1 Glandirana rugosa | reverse complement strand
AGTAACCTACAGCACTCCCGAAACGCCCACATAAACCGCCGATGTCTGAGAAAAGCCTTCTTACTGTCCTCCACGTCGACTGTCTCTCCTCATATTTTTATCTGTTTTCCTCCGGTTTGTGTAATAGCCACGACGTTTTCGTGTTTCTCCTCCTTTAACGATTCGGATAATTCCTTCCTCTATTTTGGAAAAAATCCATATAATCACTACCTTCCTTTTATATGTTACCCTAGTGATTTTACTTTTGACCCGTGTTGTGTATACAACTCCCTCTGGTCCTACATCGTTTGGTAAATTTGTTAATGAAAACAAGTCAGAAGAATAGAAGACTGAACAAAAGTAATTGTTTAAATGGTTTGCTACATCCTGGTCTCCCTCAACATATGTGTTGTGCCCAGTTTTCATTTTAGTGATCCCATTGTATATTTTCCTTCCATCACTAATATACCTAAAAAAGGTTTTATCTCCTTCCTTAATAGGCTTAGCAATTTCCTCCTCTTTGTGCTTTTGCAGCACCGATAATGTGTTTGGCCTCCTTTTGTCTATTTTTATACTCCTCTCTGTCAGCTGCACCTCCTGTCATTCTTCCGAAAAGAGTCTGTAGCCGCCAAATACACCCGCAAAGCCCTCACGACATCCAATGAATAACTCAAATTCCTTAGGATGTGAAGGATGTGGACACAACGAAGGAAGAATATCTTCATTAATGTGAAAAGACGAAACCACCCTCGGTGAAAACTAAGGAGACGGGCGCAAGACCGCCTTGTGAAGGACCACATAAGGAGACTTGCAGGACAACGCTGCCAACTCAGACACCCGCCTAGCGGATGTAATGGCCACCAAGAAAGCCCCTTTCTGCTAAAGCAATTGTAAGGGAATATCCTGATCTTCTCATATGATGGCCTCTGCAGCACAGAAAGCACCAAATTCAAATCCCATGGTGCCATAGGCGACCGTACCTGAGCAGCCACATGGGCACACCTTGTACAAATGTAGGAATCAACAAATGTGACGCCAAAGGTCGCTGAAAAAGAATCGCCAGAGCCAAAATCTGACCCTTGAGAGTACTCAAGGCCAATCTTTTAGCCAGGCCCTGCTGCAAAAAGGCCAGGACCCTGGACACAACGTAAGAGCGTGTGTTCCAACCCCCCGCCTCACACCAAGCAATATAGGCCATCCAAGTGCGATGATAAATCTTGCGCGAAGTTCACTTGCGCGCTTTCAGCATGGTAGGAATCACGGAGTCAGAGACACCCCTATCCCTCAGCACCTGGGACTCAATAGCCAAGCCGTCAAAGCCAGCGAGGGTAAAGCAGGGTGCAAGATGGGTCCCTGAGACAACAGATCTTCGCGCAGCAGAAGGCGCCAGGGAACATCTGCCACCATTCGCACCACGTCTGCGTACCATGGACGCCGAGGCCAATCCGGAGCTACCAGGATCAACGGAAACCCCTCCGCTTCCACCCTGCGCAGTAGCCGCGGTAGAAGCTTGATGGGAGGATAGGCGTACAGAAGACGATACTGACCCCCAAGGCGCTACCAGCGCGTCCGTGGCGACCGCCAATGGGTCTCTCGTCCTGCACACAAAAGTTTTCACTTTGTGGTTAAACCGAGACGCCATGAGGTCCACATCTGGCGTGCCCCACTTGTGGCAAATCTGGCTGAACACTTCTGGATGGAGGGACCATTCCCCCTGATCCAGCGTCTGGCGACTGAGGTAGTCCGCCTGCCAATTCTCTACGCCCGGAATGTAGATGGCGGAGATCGCCGGCACGTGAAGTTCTGCCCATCGCAGAATGAGAGCCGCTCCCGCAGCTGCTGCCGAGCTCCTCGTTCCGCCCTGACGGTTCACATATGCCAGTGCCGTGGCATTGTCCGACTGAACCTGAACCAGGAGGTCGCGCAACCTTACCGTCCAGTGGGAGAGGCAGAGCCTGATCGCCCTCAGCTCCAGCACATTGATCGGAAGGCGAGATTCCTGCGCCGACCAGCGGCCCTCAGCAGACAACTGCCCCAGGACACCCCTACCCAAACCGAAAGGCTGGCGTCCGTCGTGACTATCGACCAATTGAGGGGAAGAAAAGACATCCCCAACGTTAGTGCCGGGGCCCGAAGCCACCATGTCAATGACCCTCTGGTCTGAGGATCAAATCTGATCAACTGGTCTAGGGACAGTGGAGACTTGTCCCACCGATACAGAATCGCTCGCTGAAGGAGCCGAATGTGACTCTGGGCGTAGGGTACCGCCTCGAAGGCTGAAACCATGAGCCCCAACACCCCCATACAAAACCATAAGGAGGACCACCGGCGTGACAGCAGGGTTCGCACCGCTGCTTGCAGTGTCAGTAACTTGGCCAGAGGTAGGAACACCTTTGCGTGCTCCGTGTCCAGAATCAGACCCAGATATTCCAGGCGACAGGACGGCGTCACCATCAACTTCTGCAGATTGATCAGCCAGTCTAAGTCCTTTAACGAGGTCATGGTGATAGCCACATTCTCCTCCAGAGCCAAAGCAGACTCCGCTCTCAGGAGCAGGTCGTCGAGGTATGCTACCACCGCAATGCCCCTCTGCCTCAGTAGCGCCAGCACCGGGGCCACCAACTTGGTGAACACCCGAGGAGCCGAGGCCAGACCAAAGGGAAGTGCCACGAATTGGTAGTGAAGATCTCCCACCGCAAAGCACAGAAAGCGCTGGTGCCGGAGACAAATGGGGACGTGGAGATACGCGTCCCTGATATCCAGGGATGCCATGAAGTCCCCTTGTTACAGGGCGGCCACGACCGAACGGACAGATTCCATCCGAAATTTTCGCGCTCTCACAAAAGTGGTTTAGCGCCTTTAGGTCCAGAACTGGCCTGACCCCCCCCCCCTTTTTCTTGGGGACCACGAATAGGTTCGAGTAGAAACCGTGAAACCTCTCCAACTGAGGTACTGGCACGATCACCCCTTGGTCGGAGAGTGTCTGAACAGCCCTTAAGAGGGCCTCCTGACACCCCTGAGGGAGTCTCAAGTTCGATGGGAAGAACCTGTCTGGGGGTAGAGTGCTGAACTCTATCCTGTACCCGGAGGACACCACTTCCTGCACCCAACGGTCGGAAAGGGGGGCAGTCCACCTGTCTGTGAACCCCAGAAGACGCCCCCCCGTCCGAAGGTCGGGTGGGGGCAACCCATCATGCAAAGGAGGGCTTGTCCTCTGTCTGTTCATTTTAGTGCTGCCAGGGTCACTTACCGGACCCTGCGACAGGCTTGCCGGGCCTCGACCCCTTGCCCGCTGCGCCAGGGGCATGAAAAAAAAACCTCTTTTGACCCGAAGAGACAGGTCCCTGCTTGCGGCGGAACTCCCGCCGCCTGGGCTCCGGAATTAAAGTACTCTTCCTCCCAGTGAAATCCTTGATGATTTCATCCAACTGTGGCCCAAAGAGACGGCCACCCTGAAAGGGAAGATCGGCAAGACCTTTTTTGGACGCGTGGTCATCCGACCACGAACGTAGCCAGAGAACTCATCTGATAATGACTGCAAAAACAGACATCTTTGACAACATGGGAAGCAGGTCCAGAGCTGCATCACACAGGTACCGAATACCCTGAAACAAATGGTCTGCCTTCTGCGACGCTTTCAGCGTCCTGCCGCAGTCCAAATCATTCTGCAGCTCTGCCATACATTCAGACAGATATTGCGCCGCCAGGGCCGACCGCATGGCTGATCCTGCCAACAGGAAAAGTGCCTTGGACACTGCCTCCGTCCGCCTATCGGCTGGGTCCGTAAATGAAGGGGACCCTTCCAATGGAATGGTCGTTGCCTTGTTCAGGCGAGCCACCGGAGGGTCCACTGTGAGGGACGCCCACTTCTTCACGAAACTATCTTCAAAGGGATAGCGTATAGTGAAGCGTTTTGGTAGAGCGAAGGAATTTTGCGGACGCTGCCATTCCTGATAGACCAAATGGTCGAAAAACTGATCATAAGGATAAGCTTTTGGCGACCTAGGTGGCCTAGTAGACCCGCAAACATATGCGGACACTTGTGACTCCCCTGCTTAGTCCAGTCGCAAGGACATTAGAAATCAGTGCGGTCACCAGCGCTTTTTTGCGCGCAACTGAGGCCCCTTGGTCCTCTTCGCCGTCCGAGGGAACCAGTTCACCCTCTGAGAGTTCCACGGGGGTCCCCGTGACCCCCCGAAGCCATTTCCGGTTCGGATTTGTCCCCTGAGGAACAAGGGGGAGGCGGGCCTTTTTTAGGGGCCCCCAGAGCGTTGCTCGGCCCCACCCAGGGAAGAAATTCCCCAAACACTGCCCTCAGCTGGTCCAGG
Source organism: Glandirana rugosa (assembly GCA_018402905.1). Taxonomy (NCBI): domain Eukaryota; kingdom Metazoa; phylum Chordata; class Amphibia; order Anura; family Ranidae; genus Glandirana; species Glandirana rugosa. Next base: position 394,874 of record BLSH010047610.1, on the reverse strand, counting down.
GACACCAGGGCCCCCAGCGCAGGCTGCGCTGCCGCTGACTCCTCCCCAGAAGGGCCTGCAGGATCAACTGCCATCGCACCACCTAAACTGACAGTCAAAATTAGAAAAATGATCTGACACCCCCACAATGCAGCCCCACCGCCGCCCCACAGAACGCCAGGGAGACCCCAGGAGGACTGTACCCACCGCTACTACACCCCGGGGAGAGCCCAGCTTTACTTGCTGTTTTGTGCCCACAGTGCTGCTCCCAGCAGGAGTGCTTAAAGGACCGCCAGGAAGAAGCGCCGTCAGTAGTCAGCCACGCTGTCCCAAGCAAAAAGGAAAGTAAAACGGCAGCAGCACGTTTTACACTGCTCCAGGGACATCCAATATGGCCGCCGAGATTATCCACAAGAGGCCAAAGCCTGTGTGCAGGCCGCGACTACCGCAAAATGGCCGCCGCTGGCACTAGAGGGAAACCCTCAGCAAAATGGCCGCGATCCTCCGCAAAATGGCGGCGGGTCACCACATGGCGGTATAAAGAAGCACAGATGCGGGTTTTAAATGGGGTGTGGAGCGGGGGAAGGGGGGGGGAGGGAGGTGAGGGAGGGGGGTGAGGACACCCAGGAGGACACTAGCCCAGCGATCACCCTCCACCGATCGGCCAGAAAAACGCTAAAGTACGCCCAGCACCAACCTTCCGCACCCCTAGGGGGGGAGAGGGGGTCACTCACCACTCCGACGGGCGTAGCGGGTAGCCACCCGGTCACAGACCTTCCTCCCCAGCCGGAAAGGGATGCTGCAGGCCAAAGCCTATAGACAGGAACCGAGTCTGGTCACCGGGCGAAAGTGGGGGCCACCCACTGGCCGCCCGCACGGAACGAGCGCGATGCGGCGGGTCCCACCACAGCATAGGACTAGCTTGCATCGGTCGGCCGTGCTGGTGAAAGTGCAGGATTCTAGTTATTCTCTATGCCCCAGCAGGCTTCTTGATAGCAGTCTTCATCAGATAGCTTGAAAAAAATAAAAAAGCGGTAGCAAAAAATATAAACCGCAGGTCCCATAAGGGAGCCAGGTCAACTCCTTGCACTAGGCATATTAAAACTGACATGCTAAGCAGAGCAGGGGGGTTATATGGGAGAGAGAGAGGACGGCCCCCTGGGAGGGGCCAGCTTACTTTCTTTCTTTTTGCCTAGTTAACTCCTAATGGGATGTGCATATAACCCGCACATGTCAAAGAGGGCTGCGTCTGTCAGAGAACGTAAGAGAAAAGGACATACATTTTGTTTGGGTACAGCGTTGCATGACCACAGAATTACCAGTTAAATTAGCACAGTGCCAAATCGCAAAAAAATGCTCTGGTCAGGAAGGGGGTGAAACCTTCCGGAGCTGAAGTGATTAATGGCATCCCAGTCTTAGACCTCAAAAATGGGCTTCTGGAAGAATGGTCAAACATTCCCATAGACACACTCCTGAACCTTGTGAACAGCTTTCCCAGAAGAGTTGAAGCTGTTGTAGCTGCAAAGGGTGGGCCAACTCAATATTGAACCCTACGGACTAAGACAGGGATGGCATTAAAGTTCATGTGAATGTAAAGGCACTTTTGGTAATATAGTGTATATTATGGAGTGTAACAAGTGGAGCTGGAACACACAAAATTGAGCAATAACAACAAAAACTCCTAGATGGAGAGGAACACATTTGTAAAATTATGGCTGGGAGATCTCACTGTTGAAGCATCCAAAACATATAAGAGGACAGGGGCTGATTTCACACACAAGGTTCCACTTGTAACTAAAATAACACTAGCCACTAAAAGAAGCTCTCATATTTAAGTGGGGAAAAAAACAGCCCATTAATCACTTCAGCCCCGGAAGGATTTACCCACTTCCTGACCAGGCCATTTTTTGCAATATGGCACTGTGTTGCTTTAACTGACAATTGCACGGTCGTGCAACATTGTACCCAAACAAAATGGATGTTCTTTTTTCCCACAAATAGAGCTGTCTTTTGGTGGTAATTGATCACCTCTGCGTTTTTTATTTTTTACGCTATAAACAAAAAAAGAGCGACAATTTGATTCATCACGGCTGATCACATGGTAATGAGCTTCTGACAGAAGCCCATTACCTAGATCGGAGATGCCTTCAGTATGTAGTGCAATCAGCGCTGCTAAATCTATCACAAGACAATAATAAATTTTATATATAAATATATCCGACTGCTCGCTGAACATCCAAGGTGATCAACCTCTCATAACTTAATAAAACAATAAAGAAGCAGCGCAGTCACTGAAGCAAATTAGTTAAAAATGTCCACAGATCTGTGAGAATAATACATTGGGAAATAATCCACCGGTGCTCAGACGGTCAGAACGAACGGTGACATAAATCCTCCACCAACATCCACTGTGCTCACCTCACAGTCTGACCCCAGTTTTACTAGAGGGTCAAACTCGTATTGCAACTGTGGTAAGATTTCACAACCAGATCTTCAAACATCAGTAGCCCCACTCTGTAGGGCTCGTTCCAACCCGGGTAACCAGTGTTGATATATGCATGAGAAAAAAGATGTACTAAGTGCAGACTGTCTCATAAACAAATAATGTTTTAATTCAACTCAGTCTACTTACAAAAATGCTGATAAAATCGGGCACAATCCGGAGAAAAATCTCCTTGCTGACAATCCAAACAGTTCAGGCGAACCCTTCCGGGTATCGCTCAATCGCTCCTTCGCTCCTCACAGCGGCAGCGGGTGACGTCAGAGCAGGTCCGTTCCCCTGTACGCGTTACGGCGAGTATGCCTTCCTCGGCGGGGTGGAGCCTATCACGTCACCACGCTTATGCTGTTTATATGGAAAGCCGCTGCCTAGGAAACCAAGGAAGCCGCCCCTCGATCGACTCGCTTGGTGTATGGGCTCTAATAGGAATGGAAAGGCTTCCTATTCCTCAGAGCGCATCCTAGATATGTATGTTACTTAAAGTGCTTAATTCATAATAAATATTATTATTTTTATTTACAGACATCTCCCGCTACCAGCTGGGAGGAGCCACCAGAGCAATTACAATAATATCTAAATTCTAAATAGGTTAAACTTCAAATAAAATAGTGCCCAGATACACTAACTAAGACATTAAAACCCATAAAACCAAACATAAAAAATATGCATGCATAAAAGACTGTATAAGATTACTTGTTGAATATAAAGCAATTCAGATCAAATTCTACGTTGAGACCCAGGGGGCGCATAACCTGGGTCTCAAAGATCCAGAACGACTCTCTCCGACTGAGAGCTCTTATAAAATTTCCACCCCTCCAATGCCTCGTGACCCTCTCAATCCCCCAAAAGCGTAGGTGTTTGGGGTCTCGCTGATGGACATTTTTGAAATGTCGAGAGACATTGTGGGAAGGGTCCCCTTTTTTAATGTTAGTAACATGTTCCCCAATCCTAACGGCCAAAGTCCTGGAAGTGCGACCTACATATTGTAGGCCACAACTGCACTCTAACATATATACCACCCCTTCTGTCTGGCAAGTAATTTGATTCTTGATCTGATAATTGTTACCGGTGGCATGAGCTTGAAATTCCTTGCATTTGACCCCCCCTTTTGAGAGTCTGCAGGCTTTACATCTCCTACATGGATAAAATCCAGCAAGAAATGAAAAAAGGGAGTTTTCTTTTATTCTAGGTGGGTCAATTACTCCAGGGGCTATTCGATCTCTTAATGTAGGAGCCCTTCTATATATGAAACCAGGTATGGGGGGAAGGATAGACCCCAAGACCTTATCTTTAAGAAGAATCCCCCAATGCTTCCTGATAATACGTTCTACTTGTTTATGCTGGATATTAAAGTCAAGGAGTATTTTAAGCTGTGGGGACTGTTCCACACGATCGGTTTTGTTTCTAATCAGTTCCTTCCTGTCTAGATTTTTAACTTTTTCCAGTTCATTAGAGAGGTGTGATCTATCATAACCTTTTGTCACAAATCTTTCAGTTAACACTTGTGATTGTGTAAGGAAATCACTTTCTGAGGTGCAGTTTCTTTTGAGACGCACATATTTCCCCTTAGGTATGTTACAAAGCCATGTACGGTGATGACAACTATCCACCGGAATGTAGCCATTCCGGTCCGTTGGCTTGAAATAATTCTTGGTCTTGAAAAGCTCACCATCCCGGGAGATCTCCAAGTCCAAGAAAACCATGTTCAACCTATCAACCTTCCAGGTCAGGGCTATGCCTTTATCATTACCATTAAGGCCAGTGATGAAATTGTTGAGTGAGAATTCATCTCCTTCCCAAATCAAAAACAAGTCATCAATGTACCTTTTGTAACATCGGAGTTGCTCTGGACGCTCTTTAAGCACTGCTTCCTCCTCCCAGTGAGCCATAAATAAATTGGCTACACTGGGGGCGAAGCGAGCGCCCATCGCAACTCCCCTAATTTGCAGATAAAACTGTTGTTGGTACCAAAAATAATTATTTTGTAAACAAAATTTCAGGCTATCCAACAGGAATGACTGATGCTCTGGTCCTAGGTCAGAAGACTCAAAGGCCCATTGTACTGATGACATAGCGTCGGCATGATTAATAATAGTGTATAATGACCCAACATCGGCCGTGACCAAAAAACACTCAGTTGTGCATTCAACAGTTTCCAATATTTGTATCCCGAAGATAGGCCTTGGTTCTGATTACTAGGGGTTTAAGAAAAACATCTATATACTGACCTACCCTTGCTGTAACAGAATCGATACCATTGACTATAGGTCTGCCTGGAGGGCAGACCTTGTCCTTGTGAATCTTGGGGAGGCAGTAGATGATCGGTGTCCTACATGCTGAAGGTTCTAAAAAAGCGGACTCTTTCTTATTAAGAACACCCTGTTCACTTCCCTTTTAACCAAGGCTTGTAAGGCCTGTTGATACTCAGCCACGGGATTCTTGGGGAGTAATTGATAGGTTTCCCTATCATCAAGCAGGTTTTTCATGACTTCTTTATAGTAGGATTTACTTAAGATAACCAATCCCCCTCCCTTATCCGCTGGGCGGATGACGATGTTTTTATTTTCCTCTAACGAGGCTATGCCCTTTTGGATATAGGAGGGGTTCTTGGCTCTCTTTAACTTAAGTTCTTGTAAATCACCCACTACCATGTTTTTAAATACCTCTAGATTCTTATTATCTCCAACTAATGGATTAAACACAGATCTATTAGACAGATTGGAATGAGCCCCGCTGGGAGGACGTATACATCTCTCTAGAGCTTTAGTTAAAAAATATTTTTGATAAAGGCATAGTAATGATAAAGGCATAGTCCTGACCTGCAAGGTTGATAGGTTGAACATGGTTTTCTTGGACTTGGAGATCTCCCGGGATGGTGAGCTTTTCAAGACCAAGAATTATTTCAAGCCAACGGACCGGAATGGCTACATTCCGGTGGATAGTTGTCATCACCGTACATGGCTTTGTAACATACCTAAGGGGCAATATGTGTCTCAAAAGAAACTGCACCTCAGAAAGTGATTTCCTTACACAATCACAAGTGTTAACTGAAAGATTTGTGACAAAAGGTTATGATAGATCACACCTCTCTAATGAACTGGAAAAAGTTAAAAATCTAGACAGGAAGGAATTGATTAGAAACAAAACCGATCGTGTGGAACAGTCCCCACAGCTTAAAATACTCCTTGACTTTAATATCCAGCATAAACAAGTAGAACGTATTATCAGGAAGCATTGGGGGATTCTTCTTAAAGATAAGGTCTTGGGGTCTATCCTTCCCCCCATACCTGGTTTCATATATAGAAGGGCTCCTACATTAAGAGATCGAATAGCCCCTGGAGTAATTGACCCACCTAGAATAAAAGAAAACTCCCTTTTTTCATTTCTTGCTGGATTTTATCCATGTAGGAGATGTAAAGCCTGCAGACTCTCAAAAGGGGGGGTCAAATGCAAGGAATTTCAAGCTCATGCCACCGGTAATAATTATCAGATCAAGAATCGAATTACTTGCCAGACAGAAGGGGTGGTATATATGTTAGAGTGCAGTTGTGGCCTACAATATGTAGGTCGCACTTCCAGGACTTTGGCCGTTAGGATTGGGGAACATGTTACTAACATTAAAAAAGGGGACCCTTCCCACAATGTCTCTCGACATTTCAAAAATGTCCATCAGCGAGACCCCAAACACCTACGCTTTTGGGGGATTGAGAGGGTCACGAGGCATTGGAGGGGTGGAAATTTTATAAGAGCTCTCAGTCAGAGAGAGTCGTTCTGGATCTTTGAGACCCAGGTTATGCGCCCCCTGGGTCTCAACGTAGAATTTGATCTGAATTGCTTTATATCCAACAAGTAATCTTATACAGTCTTTTATGCATGCATATTTTTTATGTTTGGTTTTATGGGTTTTAATGTCTTAGTTAGTGTATCTGGGCACTATTTTATTTGAAGTTTAACCTATTTAGAATTTAGATATTATTGTAATTGCTCTGGTGGCTCCTCCCAGCTGGTAGCGGGAGATGTCTGTAAATAAAAATAATAATATTTATTATGAATTAAGCACTTTAAGTAACATACATATCTAGGATGCGCTCTGAGGAATAGGAAGCCTTTCCATTCCTATTAGAGCCCATACACCAAGCGAGTTGATCGAGGGGCGGCTTCCTTGGTTTCCTAGGCAGCGGCTTTCCATATAAACAGCATAAGCGTGGTGACGTGATAGGCTCCACCCCGCCGAGGAAGGCATACTCGCCGTAACGCATATGGGGGAACGGACCTGCTCTGACGTCACCCGCTGCCGCTGTGAGGAGCGAAGGAGCGATTGAGCGATACCCGGAAGGGTTCGCCTGAACTGTTTGGATTGTCAGCAAGGAGATTTTTCTCCGGATTGTGCCCGATTTTATCAGCATTTTTGTAAGTAGACTGAGTTGAATTAAAACATTATTTGTTTATGAGACAGTCTGCACTTAGTACATCTTTTTTCTCATGCATATATCAACACTGGTTACCCGGGTTGGAACGAGCCCTACAGAGTGGGGTTACTGATGTTTGAAGATCTGGTTGTGAAATCTTACCACAGTTGCAATACGAGTTTGACCCTCTAGTAAAACTGGGGTCAGACTGTGAGGTGAGCACAGTGGATGTTGGTGGAGGATTTATGTCACCGTTCGTTCTGACCGTCTGAGCACCGGTGGATTATTTCCCAATGTATTATTCTCACAGATCTGTGGACATTTTTAACTAATTTGCTTCAGTGACTGCGCTGCTTCTTTATTGTTTTATTAGATCGGAGATGCGGCGTGTCAGACTGACACATCACACCACGATCGCCGCGCTGCACGGCCTTACATCAGGTGTCCCCAACAGCGTGCCTCCTGCCATCAGGTGTCCCCAGCAGCATGCCTCCTTCCATCAGGGTGTCCCCAGCAGCGTGCCTCCTTCCATCAGGGTGTCCCCAGCAGCGTGCCTTCTTCCATCAGGGTGTCCCCAGCAGTGTGCCGTCTCATATCAGGTGTCCCTAGCACCGTGCCTCCTTCCATCAGGGTGTCGCCTTACATCAGGGTGTCCCCAGCAGCGTGCCTCCTTACATCAGGGTGTCCCCAGGCCCAGCAGCGCCGGCATGTTATCCTGCTGGACGTCATTCTGCATACAGCGGTAGGGAAGTGGTTAACCTACTTCCTTCGAGCAGTGGAGTCACTAGGGTTGGTGTTACCTGGTGCGGAGAAACATGGTGTCACCCCCCCCCCCCCCGCATTGACGCTTAACCAATATATTTTTACCCTACTGTTTTCTCTCTGTTCTCCTTTCCTCTCTCTCTCTATCCGTCTTTCTTGTTCTTTCTATCTCTTCTTCTTTCTCTCACTTTTTCTTTGTCCCTCCACCTCTCTCTCCAGGGCCGGATTACATCTCAGGAGCCTATAGGTACTGTACCCTGAATGGGAGAGAGAGAGGGGGTGGGAAGTGACAGAAGGGAGAGAGAGAGGGGGGTGGGAGGAGTGAGAGAGAGAGGAAAGTGGGGGGTGACAGAGATTGGGGTGAGAGAGCGAGAGGGAGTGAGAGGAGGGTTGAGAGAGAGGGTGGGGTGTCTCTCT
>BLSH010047610.1:351416-364759 GCA_018402905.1 Glandirana rugosa | reverse complement strand
ACTTACCCCATCCAGCAGGCAGGTCTGTTGCAGAGATTCGGCATGCGAGAGCCCGCTGGAGTCTGCAGAGTACGGCACACGGAGAGCGGCTGTCCCCCCCTCGTCGGTCCCCGGCGCTCATGGTCTCTGTGGGAGCGGAAGTCACCTCCGCTCCCACAGTGACCCGCCCCCGGCTAGGCATCCAATCACCCTGAGCGGAGGCTCAGGGCAGCCAATCAAGCTATGAGTGTGCGCACACTCATAGCTTTTAATGGCCGGCCAATAGGCTCACTACTTGGCTGTCATGTGACAGCCAAGGAGCCGGAAAAAAAAAAAAGGGTTAAAATGTACCGGCGCCACCTGCAGGTGGGCGGGGTTGACTTTTTTTTTTTCTTCTTCTTTTGCCGGCTGGGAGGCGGCGCCCCAGCGCCCCTCACACACCAGCCGCTGCTGGTTGGGAGGTGCCCGGTACATAACAACCCTAGACCTAACTAAGAACTACTGTCAGATCCCCCTAATGGAATCAGCGAAAGAAAAAATGGCCTTCTCTACCCCCGAGGGGTCCTTCCAATACAAGCGAATGCCGTTTGGTCTGCATGGGGCCCCTGCATCCTTCCAGAGGATGATGGACAAAACTTTGAGGCCACATCGGCCCTATGCAGTGGCCTATCTGGATGATGTGGTCATCCACAGCCCAAATTGGGAATCACATCTGCCCCGGGTGCAGGCAGTGGTAGATTCGCTGAGGGTAGCAGGTTTAACAGCCAACCCGAAAAAGTGTGTCTGGAGGAGGCCAAATACCTTGTATGTTATTGGTCGGGGTCTGATCAAGCCCCCAGACCAATAAGATTGAGGCCATTCAAAAGTGGCCCCAACCGGTGAACAAGAAACAGGTTTCTGAAGGGGCGTAACCGGATGTGATCGGAGCAAACAGCGTGTCTCCACAGCTCCATACCATCCCGCTTTGGGAGGCCGTTTATCTGTGATTTATCTCGTCTACCGTCCCATAGCGCTCCTCAACACGCATCTCAACACTATGGCTGGAGTGATCTCCTCCTTGGTTGACATAGATCAGATGGGATTCATGCCAGGGAAGTCAACTGACACAAACTTAAGACGACTCTTTACCCATTTACAGCTCCCCGAGACAGCGCAGAAGTCCAGGATCATTGTGTCAATTGATATAGAAAAAGCTTTTGACTCGGTAGACTGGGGATACTTACACAAAGTTTTGGAATTAATGGGTTTTGGGGAAGGATTTCGGAGATGGATCTTACTGCTTTATTGCACCCCTAAAATGGTGATCAAATTAGGGAACAGTGTTTTTCCCTTTTTTGAGATTGGAAGGGGGACAAGGCAAGGGTGTCCTTTGTCCCCTTTCCTCTTTGGCTAGTTATGGAGCCTCTGGCGGTAGCCCTCAGAACTTCTCCAGAGGTTGGAGCCATTAGAGAGTGTCTGGCTATATATGCAGATGACTTGGTCCTCTTCCTCAGGGACCCGGCAGCTTCACTGAGGGCGGTGCCAGCCATTCTTGACCGTTTTGCCAAATTCTCGGGCCTTCAGGTGAATTGGATCAAGTCATCAATACTGCCACTGGATGAGGTTGCGGTAACCCTGGCAGACCCGGAGCTGCCCCTTCAGTGGGTCACCTCCATTAAATATCTAGGTTTACAAATCACAGCAAAGGTAGATGACTATATAAGACTTAACTTACTACCTCTCTTAACTTTTCAAAAACAAAAAACCCAGGGATGGATGAAACTGCCATTGTCATTAATAGGCAGGATCAGCCTCCTGAAAATGAAATTACTCCCAGTCATTCCCTACTTCTTAAGACATGCTCCAACATGGGTCCCCAGGAGTTTTTTTTTTTTTAAATAGAAGGCATTGTTAGCTCTTTCTTGTGGGCACCTAAGTCACCTAGAACAGGCTTGAGGGTTCTTCAGGACCCATGAGGTCAGGGGGGGGGGGGGTTGCCCCTTCCAGATTTGCACAAATACTTCCTGGCTGCCCAGATGGTATTTGCCTGTAGGTGGCTGAGGGCGGACGATGGAGATTCTGCCACGGTACTTGAGGCGGCACACTTGGGATCTTATGAGAGTCTTAAACTGGCAATATACAGGGGCACAAAATCTGATCTCCCCCTAACCATGTCTATGAAGACTATGATAAGAGCGTGGGACCAGGCCAGAAAGTTTGCCTGCCCCAGTTATGTGAGGGTCTCCCCGTTGGCCCCTCTCTAGATGAACCCTAAATTATCGAAATTCTATAAACACCCGGATCCAATGACATGGGTGGTACAGGGTATAAAGACATTAAAGGACATCACTGTAATGGGGGGACCTTATGGCCTTTAAACAACTCAAAGCCAGACATAATATCCCTAACTCCTACTATTTCAGATACCTGCAGATTCGCCACGCATTCCAAGAGCAGTTCCAGCGGGTCAAAGTGGAAGCTTTTTCCTCTGACTTTGAAATCCTCCTGCAATCCGAGGACCTCACAAAAACATTGTCGACTACCTACAAAGAACCCTCCCCAGTTGACCCATTGTAGGCACAAATGGAGCGTGGAGGTCCCAGATCTACAGGGCGATGAGTGGGATGAGATATGGGTCAGGCCCTTCCAACACCTGGTGTCAGCTAGGGACCGACTGATACATTTCAAATTCCTCCATAGAATATATTTAATGTCGGCCAGGCTAGCAAAAATTTTCCTGGAAGTCTCAGCAGAATGCTGGAGATGCTCTTACGCCCCAGCTGACGTGCACCACATCTTCTGGTCATGCTCACAAATACAAGGTTATTGGCAAGCTATCTCCAGTTGCTTGTCTGAGTTATTATCTATCCCAGTCCCATGCGAGTTCAGGGTTTGTTTGTTGGGCATGGGGGAGGAAGTGGTCCCTTCCAGGGCACTTAGAACGTTACTAAATATTGTACTATTTTATGGGCATAAATCTATCCTCTTACATTGGAAAAAGTCAGGGCTGCTCGAGCTGGCCCACTGGAAGAAACTGGTCAATGCTATGCTCCCCCATTATAAAGCAACTTATATGTCTAGAGGATGTGAGAAAAAATGTAAAAAAGTATGGCAGGCATGGTATGACTCCAACCTAACTGCTGGTTAGTTGATAAGTACGAGGCGTAGGCTCGCTCAGGACAATATCTCTCCGGGGACAGCAGCACCGTGATTGTCAACTAGCTCAGGAAATTCCAAACACTTTGGAATGAGATGGCATATGAGCACAAGGTTCGAGTAAAATGTTTCACTACAATAATATCCGGTGATCAGACTAATGGTAAATATACTGATGTACCCAGTTTTAGCATTGTATAATCTTAACCTACCTGGAGAAGCTGGTTATGGGGCTGTTGGGTGGAGGGGGGACCGGGAGAAGTTTGTACATGTTAGGCTATTTAGCCATTTTGTAGATAAGTGGGCCCTGGGTGGCCATGGTGCTGGGCAATTGGCCCAACTGTATAATTGTCTTGAAAATGCAATAAAAAGAATTAAAAAAAAAAAAAAAAAGAAACAGGTTTGTGCCTTCCTGGGGATTACAGGGTACTGCCGACGCTTCATCCCTGACTTTGCCACCATTGCCATCCCTCTGATCGATCTGACGAAGGGTAGAGCACCAGGAATGGTTAAGTAGAATCCCGAGGCTGAGAAGGCCTTCCAGAAGTTGAAACAAGCCCTTTATGTACAGCCAGTACTCGTGACCCCAGACTTCACAAAGGACTTTGTGGTACAAACTCCAAAATAACGCCCATGGTCTTTCCCGGGCCCACTGCATGGTCAGGACAGTTGCTCCGCCACCGGGGGCTTGAGCAGAGGGGGGGATATGTGACGTTATGCGAGGCACCATAATGGATGGGCGATACTTGTCGCCTCGCATGCGATCACTTGGAGGCGACTAGAGAGAGTCCCATCCGGGTTTTTCCGGCCACAATAGCAGAGCTGGTTCCGGCACGGACTTTCTGCTCCACTTAAAGCCCTCTCCACCTGCATTTAATGATCAGGAAGAGATCTCACTGGAGTTCGATCCTGGATCTCAGTGGGGGAAAGCTGAGAGAGCGCTGTGTGCTATTTTGGACTCAAAAACGAGGTTTGCATCGTGCTCATGTTTTGTGGGTGTCGGGGCCAGCCCCACATCTTATAGTGAGGAATCAGGATTGTTAGTTAAACGCCAGATGGCAAGGTTTTGTTTTCTGTTTTTATATGTTTGAACATGCAAACCTTTTAAAATAAACCTGGCAAGCCACCAGATTTTAAGAAGTTGGCCTGCCTGCTGAGTGTTTTCCTGTGAAAAGCAATCCCCACAGCTAATCTCCCACACTTTCCACGAGGTCCATCAGTTAGGTTGCTGTTTTGGGGTCCCCATGACTGACCCATTTCCTCAAAGCAGCAGGGAGCACACGCAGATACCGATCCATGACCACACGCTCTACAATCTGAGGGCTTGGCAAGGTCTCTGGCTGTAACCACTTCCTCGTGAGATGGACCAGGTCAAACATTCGGGAGCGAGGTGGCTTGTCCCTGCTATAGGACCTCTGATGCACCCGTTGAGCCCGGACGGCCATGGTGACACCCAGGCGTGCGAGTATCTCTGTCTTTAGAGTCTCATAGACTGGGCCTTATCTGGATCCAAATCAAAGTAGGCCTTTTGGGGTTCGCCTGTCAGGAAAGGTGCTAATAGTCCCGCCCACTGCTCTTTTGGCATCCTTCATAAACAGCGACTCTTTCAAAGGTCGTGAGGTATGCCTCCACATCATCTGCAGGTGTCATCCTTTGCAGGTGGTAGCTAGCGCATACCATCTTTTGTTCCGCTGGCACCAGAGGCAGTAGTAAACCCGCATAAAAAAAAAAAAAACCCTGCAAGACAATAGCATAATGTGTTAGTATGCATTGCATACTAGCACATTATGAGATACTTACCCCCGACTTGGTCAGCGCTGACATCTTCCCTTTCGTTTTCGCTGGCTCTGGCACTGTGAGCATGTGTGCGGGAGATCCGCCGGACCTTCAGAGCGCATGCATGCATGCATGCATGCAAGGTGAATATCTTCTAAACTGTACAGATTTAGGATATATTCATTTTACCTACAGGTAAGCCTTATTATAGGCTTACCTGTAGGTAAAAATGTCCATTTTGAGAATACAACCGACCAGATTTTCAAAATGAAATCCGGGGACATTTTTTTTTACTAGTAAGGGCTGCAATCAGTGTCTTATAGCGGGACTGTGATATTGCGGCAGACAAATTGGACACTAAGTGACACTTTTGACACTTTGTGGGAACCAGTGACACTAATACAGTGATCGGTGCTAAAAATATGCACTGTCACTGTAATAATGATACTGGCTGGGAATGGGTTAACATCCAAGGCAATCAAAGGGTTAAATGTGTGCCTAACAAGTGTTTTCTCACGGTGGGGAAGGTGCTTTTACTAAGAGAAGGCTTAGATCCTTGTCCTTGCTTTGCAAGAACACAGGATCAATGTTTTCCCTACTGACAGAACGGCGATCTGCCTGTGTACAGCAAGATCGGGGCTACCGGTGGACATTGAGTCTGCTGGACCCGCTGATCGGCTCCGATACCCAGAAATGCAAGATCTATGTATACACATGATCCTGCGCTGTGCAGTGCGACCGCCCTGTAGCAGTAAATCTGCTATGGGGCGGTCGGCAACTGGTTAAGATGATCAGCATTATAATAACACACAGCAGCAGGCACTCATGGCTCTGAAGAGTGCAAGGAGCGTTGGAGGGCATCAAATGACAAAAAACAGCCAAGGAAAAAATCCACGGAAAAATCCAAGCTCTACTTACCAACCAGCTTGTACATGTAACCAAACCCCTGCTTTTAACGTATACTGTTAGACAGGTTAATTTGGCTGGTTGCTAGCTGGTTGGTAAGTAGAGCTTGCTGTTTTTTGACTCTATCATGGCTCTGGCACAGTGCGCCACATACATAACATGGCTGCTGGGTGCTGATTTTGTTAACTTATGACTATGTTATGTGACAGTGCACTGCCAGCCAGAGCCATGATAGAGTGCCTGCTGCCTGTGAGTTATGATACCATCCCTTATGCCAGCGAGACAGACACAGGGCAATGTATTCACAGACTACCCCAAAGCACACCTGTGCTGATGCCTTAAAGGCAATGGCAGCCCCGCTTCCCCTCTGTTCCTGCTGCTGGACACTGTCAGCTGAGCTCAGCTGCCTCTCTCTGCCTGTCACTGCCACCCGCCTCACAGCCTTTCAAGTCTCACTCTCCGCTGCCACTGGGTGGGGAGCGGAGGAAGAGCACTCCACCAGGTAAATCAAGGAGTTAGGTAGGCAGGTGGCTGGCCGGGACTTGAGCCAAGGCAGAAGAAAATGCGGGTGGGAACAGAATGGGTCCCTCCGCTCTGACCAGTACATGATCATCAGGAAGGGGCTCAGATAATGGAAAAAATGCACCCCCCCTAAGCTAGTAGGAGGGGCAGAGCGGGGGTGAGTAATTCAGAATTTTTGTTTTAATTTCTGCACTGACTGTCTTTGCAATTGCCTAGGCCCCTGTTCAAATCCAATCCGGGGACAAAACTGGGGACAGATTTGGTCCGGGGACAGTGTCCTCAATCCGGGGACTGTCCCCTGAAACCAGGGACGTCTGGTCACCCTACTTTACATTGGACTTGTCCTATAATGTTGATGCTTTGCAGCTTCTTTAGTCGTAGTCAAATAAAGGCTTGGCTTTTTATTTGAGTCACACTTTTATCCTTCTTGAAAGTTTACCTACGCTTTCAATGCTTTCTTGTATACTTACTGAATTGCTTTGGCTAATCTATGGGGCAACATCTTTGATGCGTCTCCTTCTCGCCACTCATCCTTTTCTTAAAGCAGAACTAAATTCTAAAACTATATATATAAATAGATAGGAAGGTATGTTATATTTAGTTGTTTTAAACTTTTTTTTTTATTTCTTCAGTTGCTTCCTGGTTCCTGAGCTGGGCCAAAATTACGTTATACAACCCAGGAGTTTTCATTGGCATTTTTTTTTCATTCATCTGAAGGAAGGAAAGAGGGGTTTTCTCAGCTATGCACAACCTCCTGCCTGCATGCCTGTGCTAAGGGCAGATGGATTCCAGGAAGTAAATGCTACATGAATCATGAATCAAGATGGCCATAGAAATTCTAGGTGGGTGTTTCTCAAAGTGATTTCTCAACAAAATAAAGCATGAGGACCAGGGGCGGCCCGTCCATTAAGGGCGCACGGGCGCCGCCCCCTCTGTCCTCGCCACCCCCTTACGCTAATGGATAGATTCAGGCATAGCATGGATCTATCCATGTCCATCGCTGCCAACCCCTATTCATGCGGCCCCTTCAGGACACTGGCTGCATGAATTACAGCAACATCAGTGTTTTTTGAAGCACCTGATTAGAGCCATAGGCTCTAACAGGCTTCAAAATAGAGTGGCTCATGGTGCAGAGCATGGCACTCGCAAGTTCACTCATGTGTGTTAGAAAAGCAAATGAATATTTGCTTTTCTAACACTGAATCGCCTCTCAGCCAATCGGGAAGCGCCACTATGTTACCAGTTTCCCAATTGGCTGAATGGTCAGGCGATCCTATTGGATGCCCTTCTCAGAGGAGGAGGGAGTTTAGCTCCCGCTTGTTAGACACCGCTCGCTGCCCGCCCGGCCCGCTTCCTAGATGGCGTAAGTGCAGGACTTTGATGTCTCGACTACCCTGGGGGGATCTTCTGTCAGTGCCGCAAGCCCCGCGGCAGGGGTGGGGGGGGCTGTGTACTCTATCTGCTGATGCTGTATACCCCTACCTGGTGATGCTGTATATACCCCTATCTGCTAATGCTGCTGTATATCCCTATCTGTGATGCTGTATACCCCATCTGGTGATACTGTATACTCCTATCTGGTGATGCTGTATACCCTATCTGGTGATGCTGTATACCCCTACCTGGTGGTGTTGTATACCCCTACCTGGTGATACTGTATACCCCTATCTGGTGATGCTGTATACCCCTACCTGGTGATGCTGTATGCCCCTACCTGGTGATGCTGTATAACCCTCCCTGGTGATGCTGTATACCCCTATATGGTGATGCTGTATACCCCTAACTGGTGATTCTGTGTACCCCTACCTGGAGATGCTGTATATACCCCATCTGCTGATGCTGCTTTATTCCCCTATCTGTGATACTGTATACCCCATCTGGTGATGCTGTATACCCCTATCTGGTGATGCTGTATACTCCTGACACAATGGGTGGAATCTATAAGGGGTGGGGCTTATAGGAAGTGGGAGGGGTCAAAAAGGAAGGGCGGGGTCTGGCGCCCCCCCATCCTAAAATTTCACCAGCTGCCACCGATGGGGACCTGGGCGAATAGGTGAGTTTGCTTTGAACATTAAAAAATGAATTCAGTTTTCAGTTTGTGATACTCAGATACAGTTAAAGTGGTTGTAAACCCTTCCATATATCTAGTGAAGGAACTGGCCTCAGGTGGTGCACAGAATCCTCCTATATAAATCGTACCTGTTTATCTGCCATCTTCTCTTCTCTACATCCATTCAATGTCCAGAATTTAAAAAGCTTGTGTGAGCTTTCAGAAAGCAGGGGGTGGAGAGCTGAAATTACATTCATCAGAGCTCAGTGAGGAGAGCTGGGAGCTGATTGGAGGGAAGGGACACATTCCCTTCATACAGCACACAGGGACAGAGATGAAGCTGTTAATCACAGACAGTGTGCCGGAGCTACAATTTTTATAATTGTATTGGCTGAGGTGAGAGAGGTAGGAAGATAATGTCACAATGTGATTGGCCGAGGTGGAGAGGTAGGAAGATAATGTCACAATGTGATTGGCCGAGGTGGAGAGGTAGGAAGATAATGTCACAATGTGATTGGCCCAGGTGAAGAGGTAGGAAGATAATGTCACAGTTTCCACCTCGGCTAAAGAGAGGAAGTGTTCCATACTGCTGCCGGAACACAGTGCTACTTACTGTATGTAGCTAATGCTACAACAGTCTATTACTGTAGCCCCAGTGGTTAAACTGTTCTGGCATGGAAATAATTTGTTGATTAGCCAGAATTGGCCAGGAAAAGTTTTTGTAGCCAATCACTACTATTTTTTTGAGACAGCTAACGCCAAAGGCAATACCCCTCCCTCGAAAATAACTTGAATATCCAGTATTTGTAGAAAGATCTTTTGTTTGCCCATAATCGTAAAATGTAACCTTTAGGGCTGGTTCACACAGGGGCGACTTGCGCTTGTGTCACCCCAAGTCGCTTAACATCTGAAATCCCATTGGAGTGAATGAGCACCGTCTTAAAGTACACTACTGAAGTCGCTCCGACTTCAGAAAAGGTTCCTGCCCTACTTCAAGGCGACTTCTATCCGACTTGTGCCCATAGAATTCAATGGAAGTCGCCTCCAAGTCGGATCCTCCATCTATATTGAAGCGACTTACAGGAAAAAGAAAAGATTCTACACAGTTACTCCCCCCGAATTACCCAGGCAACCCCTCCCTCCCTTCTCTGATTGGCCACAGGCAAAATTGCCTGGCATGGAGTCGCATTGTAAGTCGCGCTGAAGTAGCCTTGAAGTCGCGTTGTAGGTCACCTAGCAAAGTTGCACCGAAGTTGAATCGCTCCTGTGTGAATGCAGGCTTACACTTTCTATCCCCCTTGACAGTTAACTTTAAAGTGACCTGGCCTGTACTTTACCCATTTAGGGCAAAATAACATATTTGTTTTGGAGTAGAGCAGAGAATGGGTTAATACATACCTTCCGCTTACTCCCCTATCACACAGCTTGGAGCCAAGGTTAAAATAAGTGTTTCTGGATATGTGGAGCAATTGGCTCTCCCTAACTTGAATGTAACCCCTGTAGCAGCACACTTACCCTATCCATCCCTTCCAAAACATTTCCTAAAACCTGCAGGCTTTTTTTTTTGCTTTAAGAGGGCTTTGCTTTCCCATATGGGAATGCAAAACCCATTTAAAATTGGTCAAAAGGAAGTCAACTGCAGGTCAAATATACCTATCAATAAATGGATGATTTCAAAAGCATTTCAAACTGATCTTCACTATGTGCAAATGCACCACCTTTGCAGTCTGCATGCAGGTGCCAATGTATTGTTAACAACTTCCCAAATGCAGATTGCAAAAACAGTGCATTTATGTGCGCTAAATTGCATGGCACCACAGTGCCAAGTGATTTGGTGCAGTGATTTTCTAAAAGTAGTGTAAGCACGATTTTTCCTGCGCTTCGCTGTGTTTTGCAGCCCATTTAAATAAGTTTTCAAAATCAAGAAATCAGCAAGTGGAGGACTACGCCACTCTATAAAACAATTTATAGGTATTAACTTTTCCTATAAAATAAAACTGGGTGTGACTGTATAAAAGGGGACGAGGAGGGGTATAAAAGGAGACGGGGGAGGGGTAGAAAGGGGTAGAAAAGAGGTAAGAGGATGTTAATTTAATGAGTGAAGGTCTGAATTAAAGACAACCTATCACAATAATTTTAAGGACATGTAATGAAGAGTTGACATACTTAAAGTGGTTGTCAACTTGTGACAACCACTTTAACCTACAAGTAAGCCTTTAATAAGGCTTACCTGTATGTTCCCTGAATATCTCCTAAACCTGCACGGTTTAGGAGATATACAGTGTACTAGATGTGCTGACGTCATTACGGCACATGTGCAGTGAAGAAACAGCCTCCATGCCGTTTCTTCACTGAGATTGTGCCATGACTGGCGCCTCCCTGCGCATGATGTCACTTGACTCCGAGACACAGAGTCAGAGTCGCGGCACCGGAAGGAAGAGGGGCTGAAGATGGACGCTGCCTGCACAGGGGACATCGCTGGACATCGCAGGCTTCGTTTGCCGGTAAGTGAAACATAATGGGCTACTATGTGATGCACAGTAGCCCATTATGTTTCTAATTTGCAGGGGAATATAGAGGAAGTAAATTCCTCTTTAATTTTCCTACGGTCTTCAATGGTCAATGCTACTGCATTGCGGAGAATTCATCACTTGAAGTCCTCTAGAAAACCAACACTTTTGTGGTGTCTATTTCCATACTACCCCACAGCTTTCACGGGTTCCTCTCGTTGACTTCCATGTACCTGTGGGAGAGAGTAATGATGTGGAGGTCAGTAGGAGGAACCAGTGCAGGACCCCAGAGATCAACACTGCCGGATGTGATTGGTTCTCTGCAAAGCAGCATTAAACCCTCCCTGCATTTTAGCTTAACACATTGGGCACAAGAAAATAAACTTTCACCTGGAAACTCTGTGTTCAAAGTGGTTTACAACTTTTAGGCCTCATAGACACAGGCGTATGGCAAAAAAATTAGCAAAACGTTGGGTCCGATGTCAGGGAAAAATCTGTTTTTTTTTTTTGGCGCTTTGCATCGGCGTTAATTAGCGTTAGTGAGCATTGGCGTCAATATGCGTTGTTTAAAAAAAAAACATTCCTCTGCTATTTTTTAACCAGAAAACGTTGGCGTCAAAAACACCGGTACGGCGTTAGTGAGCGTTTTGCAGTGTCGGCGTCAAAAACGGCAAAACGTTACAGCCTCAGAACGCACTGGTCCTGCTTTCTAGTTACAGCTCACTAACGCCAACACCCTCTACTGCTAAAAAACGTCAGCGTTTTTAGGGGGCCATAGAATAAGATGGAGAGCTGTAAAAAAACTCCCAAAAACGTGGCGTTAAAAAACGCCCGTGTGTATGAGGGCTTAGTTCTGCTGTTCCCTGCTCTCAGTGCTGCTTCTCTGAACTTCTGGTCTTCATAGGAAAGAGTTAACAGTGGACAGTGCAAACAAAACGCGTCAATAGATGTCTACCCCATACTACTGTGCAAGAATTTATGCTGGCTTGTCTTTTATTTAAAGATCAGAATCATCATTTTTATGTAAGTGCCATTTCATCTACAATAAACATATCCTCAAAGATTTTACACCATGTGAGGCTTTCTTTTCATATATAATGCATCCCCTCTCCATGGAGAAAATAAGAAGCCAGATCCTGTCCAGTGGTACTGTTTGTTATCCAGGACATTACAATGCCCCCTAGCGGACATCCAAGGAAGAGAACCAACCTTGCGGCTCTGGGAGTTCACATTATATTCGGGCTTGAATATAACTACCTTCTGGTAAGCGCATATGTTTGTTAATGGATGCATGACCAGTAAAATCATCGTGTGAACACGTTTGGACACATATGAACAATTATTTTTTATTGCACTTCAAAGTTTCACTTTCACGAATGGGACATTTTGATTATCATTATTAGCACACACCTAATTGCTGTTCATGATACGGACATTATTTGACTTTTAAAGGTTACTAATTTTTTGCTTGTTTATAGTGATCTCCTATAGCACTTTTAATTGAAAAATATTTTTGAATGTTGATTCACGCAAAGGTATTTTTGTGAGGAATATGCACAGGATATTTTGTTAGATTTATAATTGATTTTGTATAATTACACAACATAGTTTTTCATTCTTCAGTGAGCGCTACACTCCATTTAGCATTTACACTTGTTTACAACTTCTTGTTTGGTTGTTGTGTAGCAGCTCCTACATTGTCTCATTACACTTATCGCAGTATTTTGCACTATTATTTTAAGCGTTAAACCCTCCCTGCATTGGGCACAAGAAAATAAACTTTCACCTGGAATCTCTGTGTTCAAAGTAGTTTACAACTTTTAGTGCTGCTGTCCCCTGCTCTCAGTGCTGCTTCTCTGAACTTCTGGTCTTCATAGGAAAGAGTCAGTGCCGTCTCCAGCCAGTGCGAGTTTTAGGGGTGCACCTGTGGGAGCTGATGGGACACAAGCTGTCACTTGTAACCTCAGTATTCAGTGTTTACAAGTGACAGTGGTGAAAGGGGAGCAGAGGGCCACAGACACAGGTGGTAAAACTCTCTGTTCCACCACGTTGTGGGTCAAAAACAGCCCTGGCGGAAACTCAGTACTGTTGCCCATGTTCTTTGGGCCCTCAGACGCCACTGCATTAAAAACAGTCATGATTCTGCGATGGACATCAGTGCATGGGTTCAGAAATATTTCCAAAAATCACTGTCTATCCACTTCCGGACCGCCGTACGTCGTTTGACGGCGGTACTTTGAAGTGGGATACCGTTGTTATGGTAGCAGATAGCTACCATAACCCCGGTATCATTTTTTTCTGCAGGCGATTCTGCGTAAGATAAAAGTGATCTCCGCGGCGGATTCGCCGCGAGATCACTTTTATCAGCGGCGGGAGAGGTGCCCCCCCCCCCTCCCGCCGCTTTCCGGTCATCTCCGCCGCTTACCGGACCCGCCGGCAGCGGCGGAGATGATCGCATCCTTTCC
>BLSH010047610.1:339533-350974 GCA_018402905.1 Glandirana rugosa | reverse complement strand
AAATTTGACTCACGACTATTGTTCGGTCTTCCTGGGAGAGGATAAATCAGGTCTCCTGTACCGCGGGTAACAACGGTATTTCTAACATTCAGAAACTAAACAGATTGGTGTCTTATCAAAAGGTGTAACGTTGTCTGGTAAAATTTATTCGAAACCGTGTCTCTGCCACCGTAAAGACCTAGTACAAGTGTATACCGAAGAAGAAACGTAAAACCTCTACATTACACGTAAAAACCTACCGTACCGTATGACACAAATATCGGTGAAATTCTGGCTCGGAGAAAAACCTCAAACCTCCAATAGTCGGAAAAAAAAAAATATAATGTTTGGGGGTTCTAAGTAATTTTATAGCAAAAAAACCTGTTTTTAGCTGATAACCTCCAAACTCCAAAAAGAGGCTCGGTCTTAAAGTGGCTATAAACACAGTATGCCATGCCATCCAAAAATGCACATTACATCTCCAAAATGCAAAGAAGAAGCCATATGTGAACATGATCCAGAAATGCCACCGTCTCTGTGCCAAAGCTTATTTAAAATGGTCTGTTGCAATGTGGAAAACTATTCTGTGGTTAGACAAATCAAAGACTTACAATCTTTATGGCAACAATGGGCGCCATGTCCTCTGGACTAAATAGGAGAGGGTCCTTCTGGCTTGTTATCAGCACTCAGTTTAAAAGCCTGCATCTCTGATGGCATAGCTCCCAATTCTCCCTGATTTTGAGGGACTGTCCCTAATTTGGAGCAAGGTCCCTTTGTCCCTCTTTTCACTTCAATTGTCCCTCATTTTGGTCTGATCTATATAGTTGTACATAAAATGCACTATTTATCTTTCAAAAGGTTTTCCCCAGTGCTAAACCTTTCATACAACTTCTAAATTACTGCATCTGTAAATTTTAAAATCCAGTATAAAGAAATAGTTGTGAGTTTAACTAATATATTTCTTTTTGTATAATTCTCCTTTAAGGGGCGTGTCAGGGGGTATGTCCTAATCCTGCATTATTTTGCTAATAGGTGTCCCTCGTTCCCATCTCAAAAAGTTGGGAGGTATGCTGATGGCATGGGAGTGCATTAGTGCATATAGAATGGGCATAATTGCACATCTGGAAAGGCACCATCAATGCTGAAAGATATATCCAGCCTTGCATATATCAGCAGGACAGTGCTAAGCACTGACAACAGCATGGATTCAAAGGAGAAGAGTCCGGGTGCTTAAAGCGGTAGTAAACCCATCCATTTAACAGTTTAAAAACTAGTTACATTTCCGGCACGTGCCGGAAATTTAACACCCCCATTGGTTTTTTGCTAAACCAAACTGTCAAACCATCCAATGGCTGGTGTCATAGCTGATCACATGTGCAGCATCACGAAAGTTGTAGAGTAAACAGAGACCAAGATGGCAGCTTCCTTGGCTGAAAAGGATAGGAGGGTTTACTACCACTTTAACTGGCCTGCCTACAGTCCAGACCTTTCACCAATTAAATATATTTGGCATATCTTGAAACAAAAAATATGACAAAGAAGACCCAGCACTGTTGAGCAGTTAGAATCCTATATCATGCACAAATGGGACAATATTCTCCCAAAACTGCTTCACTGTGGTAAACGTGGCCCTGTCCCAACTTTTTTGAGAAGTGTTGCTTCCAAAAATTTAAAAACGACCTTATATTTTTATTAACCACTTCAGTCCCGGAAGGATTTACCCCTTTCCTGACCAGAGCACTTTTTCCGATTCGGCACTGCGTCACTGTAACTGACAATTGCGCGGTCATGCAACATTGTACCCAAACAAAATTGACGTCCTTTTTTCCCCACAAATATTGCTTTCTTTTGGTGGTATTTTATCACCTCTGCGGTTTTTAGTTTTTGCGCTATAAACAAAAAAAGAGCAACAATTTTGAAAAAAAAACTATTTTATTTATGTTTTACTATAGTACATATCCAAAAAAATATATATAAAAAAAAATGTATTCATCAGTTTAGGTCGATGTGTATTCTTCTACATATTTGTGGTAAAAAAAATTGCAATAGGCGTATATTGATCGGGTTGCACAAAAGTTATCGCGTCTACAAACTATGGGAATAGATTTATGGCGTTTTTATTATTATTTTTTTTTTTTTACTAGTAATGACAGCGATCTGTGATTTTTATCGGGACTGCAACATACCCGCGGACAGATCGGACACTTTTGACACTTTTTTGGGACATTTATACAGCGATCAGAGCTTTAAATAGCCACTGACTACTGTATAAATGTCACTGGCAGGGAAGGGGTTAAACTGTAGGGGGCGATCAAGGGGTTAACTGTGTTCCCTCACTGTGTTCTAACAGTGTTGATTACTGGGAACAGTAGACCTGTGACAGAACGGAGATCTGCTGTGTTTACATCAGCGGATCCCCGTTCTGGCTCTGTGGTAGGCGATTGCGGGTCGCCAGCGGACAATGAGTCTGCCCGACCCGTGGGCATGCCCACGGAGTGCGCAGCGGGTGCGTGACCGGCGTACAATGATGGCGGTTTGCGCAGCCGAGCAAAGCTACCGCAGCTGGTCGGCAGGCGGTAAAAATGGTACATTTTCTCTGTTTAACCAGTTCCCGCACAGCCTATATACAAATCAATGACGTGCAGGCGGGACATGCGCAGTTCAGGGTGGACGTCGTATAACGTCCTCCCCAGAAAGCACCTCGTATGTGCCCCACGGGCTGCGCTGTAGCTTGATCTGTCACCCGCTGTTTCCACCAGACACAGTGGATGGCCAATCAGTGTACCAGCTGCTGCCGGTACCATGTGATCGCTGTGACTAATCACAGCAGATCACATGACAATTATACACAATGGATGGTTTTCATTCATGCCATCCACTGTGTACTATTGTGTTGATCTCTGTCACAGTTATCACATGGTACAGATAGGGTGAATCACAGTCCATCTGCACCATTTAATTAGCTGTGGCCAATCACAGCTACCCACAATAGTAAACAATGAATCAATCCAATTTATTCAGTAAAAATGGTTGCTTATATAAATTAAACTCATTGGTATAAGCAATCAAAGTGTGTAAGAAAAAAAATCATGTGCACTTCCCCAGAGTAGTACAATGTTACTATGGTAAAATTAAGGTGGGTATGGTGCTGCTCTACTAATTTAAAGAGTAGTCCAATTTATTGTTTTAACATCCAATTCATATAATTTCCAGGATGCTGGTAAATACTGGGTTAAAAAATACCTGAGAATAATTTCCACATGGAAGGATATTTGTGCTGTACTGCAATGCTTAAATAATATATGCCAATGCTGATGTAAAATTATAAAATTATTAGAATATATAGACGGTATTTAGTGAGTTTAAAATAATATGCATATGAAAAAATGTCTAAAAATAATATCTGTAAAAAAATCACCTCTATAAAAATCAATCTTCTGATTACAAATGGTGGTAAAATCATGAGTATGGGATAACACAATGAAAAATGTAAAATGTGAAATGAATGTGAACTGAAAAATTGCATATTTAAATCAATGGTGATGAATTCATATATAACAATTATAAAAGTGTATCAATGTGCAAAAAAACATTCAGTGCATGCTCAATATTAGTCAGGTCCCCAAACGGAAAAATATCTCTAATTACTAGGCAATGTCCATCCAAAAATAGTGCAAACGTAAACTGATGGTGAAACCTATTTTTTCAAAAAATGTTTCGAATGTGCTTCACTCTTCACTCATCACGAATGGGCTTCATTCAGCACAAATAAGAGGTGACAATCTCACCACGAAACGTCCAGTAAAGTGATTTTCAAAACAGTGAGTCTCTATAGTGGCATAAACCGTATCTCTTCCACTACAAACTGTGCATCAGGTGTCCCCCTCTGTGCACTCCAAATGTGAGGCCACTCACTGGAAAGCGCTCCCCACTGAAGGGGTACACACTTAGTAGAATAAAGACCACTGTAGTTCACCCCCTCCGCTCGATCAAGGCATGTAAAGAAAAAACATAATCTTGCGCAATATTGTTTGTCCAATTTTAATGATCAATCAGTAAAAACACTCAGGTGTATGCAGAAAAAGTCGAGCAGTTACAAACAACAGGATATCCGCCGTGTCCTCTGCGTTCCACGGCCTGTAACCGGAAGTGACGTGTGACGTAGCAGCCCCGCCCTATGCGTTTTGTCATAGGACGTCTACTGTATGGTAACACTGTATTGCTCTAGTCGTATGTTAAAAACAAAAATTGTAAAAAATGTAAAACTTTTTTTTTTACATACTGTCACCAGTCAGTGTCCCTGATCACCACCACACCAGTTATATGATGATGCTGTTCTGCACTGACAGTATGTAAACAAACATTTGTTTTAATTTCTTAATTTTCCAAAAAAGTGACAAAAATGTACAACTTTAAAAAACTTTCCATGCCTCTTGCTAAATACCTTGGACTATCTACTTTCCAAAAAGGGATAATTTGGGGGATATTTGTACTCTCCTGGCATATTCAGGGAAATGAGATAGGCCATCAGGATTGATTGATTCTCATTGATTGATACCATCGTTTGTAGACTCTATAGCTTTCCTACAGACTAAATAATAAACACTGATCTGGGTTCTATTCACTAAATAAATGTAGCAGAATACAGTTTGGCCTAAGGCTCGGTTCACGCCTAGGCGATCCGACTTTGCTAGGCGATTTGAAAGCGATTCAAAAGCAATTTGAAAGAGACTTCAGAGCTACTTTGGGCATTACAACGCGACCTGAAGCGACCTCCATGCCACTTTGCCTGTGGCCAATCAGAGAAGAGAGGGAGGGGGAGTTGCCTTAAAAAAATATTTTCTTTATCCTAAAGTCGCTTCCAAGTCGCCCACTTGGAAGCGACTTCCATTGACTTCTATGGGCTCAAATCGCCTAGAATTTGCTTTGAAATAGTACAGGAACCTTTTTTGAAATCCCCTTGGAGTCAGAGCGACTTGAGTAGCGCATATTAAGACGGCTCCATTCATTCCAATGGGATTTCTGATGTCAGGCGATTTGAGGCGAATTGGGGCGACACAAGTCGGATTGCAAATCGCCTAGGTGTGAACCAGCCCTAAATCTATGAAGAAAGATTATTTCTTTGCAAAATTTTATAACAGAAATAAATAAAAACACTTTTTTTTTCAAAATGTTCGGTCTTGATTTGTTTATTTAGCAAAAAATAAAACCGCCTGGAGGTGATTAACCACTTCAGCCCCGGAAGGATTTCCCACTTTAGGACCAGAGCACTTTTTCCAATTTGGCACTGCATCGCTTTAACTGACAACTGCACGGGCGTGCAACGTTGTACCCAAACAAAATTTGCATCCTTTTTTTCCCACAAATAGGGCTTCCTTTTGGTGGTATTTGATCACCTCTGCGTCATTTCTGATCACCGCTATAAACAAAAGAAGAGTGACAATTTTGCAAAAAAACTCAAATTTCTTACTTTTTGCTAAAATACAAATCCAAAAAAATATATAAAAAAACATTTTTTCCATCGGTTTTGGCCAATTTATAGTCTTCCTCATGTTTTTGGTAAAAAAAAATCGGCGTTTATTGATTGGTTTGCGCAAAAGTTGCCGCGTTTACGGATGATGAGAATTCATTTCTGGGGTTTTTATTTTTTTTTTACTAGTAATGGCGGTGATCTGCGATTATTTGCGGTACTGCGATATTGCAGTGGACATGTCGGACCATTTTGATACTTTTTTGGGACCATTGGCATTTATACAGCGATCAGTGCTATAAAAATGCACTGATTACTGTGTAAATGCCAGTGGCAGTGAAGGGGTTAACCTGGAGGGGGCGCTCTAAGGGTTAACTGTGTTCCCTGGGAGTGTTCCAACTGTGTGTGGGCTGCCCTGGCTGGGTTAAGGGAGTGATCACGGCTTCCATATACAGGAAGCACAGCCCTTCCCCCTCTATAAGAACGGAGATCCGTGTTTACTTACACGGACCTCCGTTCTCTCACTGCGGGGGGGGTCATCGCGGACAGCCGGCGGCGATTGAGTCCGCCCTACCCGCTCCCTGGCCCCCCCAACACAGTGAGCGCGCGAGCGCACCTCTGGCGGCGCGCTCACAGCATTAGTTATAGCAGATAATGAGCCACTCTTTCGCCGTCAGACTGCTGTCGGCGGTCGGCAAGTGGTTAAATACTACAAAAGAAAACTATTTGTGTGAAAAAAAATTATAAAAATGTCATATGGGTACAGTGCAGCATTACCGCGCAATTGTCATTCAAACTGCAACAGCGCTGAAAATTGGACTGGGCAGGAAGGGGGTGAAAGTGGTTAAACATTTATTGTTCTTGTTCGGTCCGTGATAACACCCTATAGGAGGAGCGAAACGTGTTGATGCCATTTATGGTCCTTCGCATTCAACATCACTTCCGCCCGTTTCTCCTGAAGCAGAGGGACACTTAGAGGGCAGAGTATTGGAAGAACAAGATGGTCAGATACAGGGGCACCTGTGCATCAAAGAACCATAGGTAATCAGGGATACTGTTTCAAATATGTGATGGAATGTTGATTATGTATCATAGTGTCAAAGGAAGCGTTGCTTTCACCAGCAACGTCACGGACATTATTGTTCGCTTACAAATGTTATAGGTACCTTTTTCTAGTTATCATCAAACATTCATGATTATTGCTTCATTCGTTATTAATTCGTGTTAAATATGGTGATTTACAGTGATAGTGGCCAGGTCATCTGGTTTCATTGCATACATGCATGCAGGTTATATTGCAGCCCTTACAAACACGCTCACGGGTTCATCTTGCAATCGCTGCAAACACGCATACAGGTCATCTTTGCAATCGTTGCAAACACGTACACAGGTCATCTTTGCAATCGTTGCAAACAAGCTTACAGGTCATCTTGCAATCATTGCAAAACACGCATACAGCTCATCTTTGCAATAGTTGCAAACACGCTTACAGGTCATCTTGCAATCGTTGCAAACACGCTTACAGGTCATCTTTGCAATAGTGGCAAACACGCATACAGGTCATCTTGCAATCATTGCAAACACGCATACAGGTCGTCTTTGCAATAGTTGCAAACACGCTTACAGGTCATCTTGCAATCGCTGCAAACACGCTCACACGTCATCTTTGCAATAGTTGCAAACACGCTTACAGGTCATCTTGCAATCGTTGCAAATACGCTTACAGGTCATCTTTGCAATCGCGGCAAACACGCTCACAAGTAATTTTTGCAATAGTTGCAAACACGCTTACGGGTCATCTTGCAATCGTTGCAAACACGCATACAGGTCATCTTTGCAATAATTGCAAAAGCGCTTACAGGTCATCTTTGCAATAGTTGCAAACACGCTTACAGGTCATCTTGGAATCATTGCAAACACGCCTGTGGGTCATCTTTGCAATCGTTGCAAACACGCATACAGGTCATCTTGCAATCACGCTTACAGGTCATCTTTGCAATAGTTGCCAACACGCATACAGGTCATCTTGCAATAGTCTCAAACACGCTTACAGGTCATCGTTGCAAACACGCATACAGGTCATCTTGCAATCACGCATACAGGTCATCTTGCAATCGTTGCAAACACGTATACAGGTCATCTTGCAATCGCTACAAACACGCTTACAGGTCATCTTTGCAATCGTTGCAAACACGCATACAGGTCATCTTGCAATCGTTGCAAACACGCATACAGATCATCTTGCAATCACGCTTACAGGTCATCCTTGCAATAGTTGCAAACACGCATACAGGTCATCTTGCAATCGTTGCAAACACGCTTATAGGTCATCTTTGCAATAGTTGCAAACACGCTTACAGGTCATCTTTGCAATAGTTGCAAACACGCTTACAGGTCATCTTTGCAATAGTTGCAAACATGCTTACAGGTCATCTTGCAATCGTTGCAAACACGCATAACAGGTCATCTTGCAATCACGCTTACAGGTCATCTTTGCAATAGTTGCAAACACGCTTACAGGTCATCTTTGCAATTGTTGCAAACACGCTTACAGGTCATCTTTGCAATTGTTGCAAACACGCCTACAGGTCATCTTGCAATCATTGCAAACACGCATACAGGTCATCTTGCAATCTTTGCAAACACGCATACAGGTCATCTTGCAATCTTTGCAAACACGCATACAGGTCATCTTGCAATCGCTGCAAACACGCTCACTGGTAATCTTTGCAATCGTTGTAAACTCACACAGGTCATCTTGCAATAGTTGAAAACACGCATACAGGTCATCTTGCAATCGTTGCAAACACACTTACAGGTCATCTTTGCAATAGTTGCAAACACGCTTACAGGTCATCTTTGCAATAGTTGCAAACACGCTTACAGGTCATCTTGCAATCGTAAACACGCATATAGGTCATCTTTTCAAATCATTGCAAACACGCTTAACAGGTCATCTAGCAAGCATTGCTAACACGCATACTTGTCACCCGGCAATCTTTTCAAACACGCATACAGATTATCTCGCAATCGTTGCAAATACGCGGATAAGTTATCTTTGCAATCTTTGCTATCTGCATACAGGTCACACTAAGATCGTTGCAACACGCATACTAGTATCGTGCAATTGTTACAAACACACATACAGGTCATTTGCAATCGTTGTTAAAACACGCACATGGGTTACACGGCAATCATAACAATATGCACACAGGTCATCCTGCACTTACAGATCATTTGGCAATCGTTGCTGGTACACATACAGGTCTTCTTGCAATTGTTGCATACACGCTTACAGGTCAGCTGACCATCTCAGCATTCGGTTCATCTTGCAATTGATGCAACACGCATACAGGCTATATTGCTAGCTTAATCAAGTTCACAGGTCATTTCAAATTACAGTCAAACGCATAGGTCAGTGCAATAGTGGGAATATACATTCATATCCTCCAAAAGAGAAAAAAAAAAAGATTCTTCATGCTTTACAGATCTTGGCATGGTTCCAAGCGTTAGTTCTATATGTTATGTTTCCATTTCCGTAGCGGCTTCAGTTCTGCAAGGATCATTTCGTTTTCGCTTAGATAACTTCATGCAGCACAGGTTAGGTCTCAAGCGGCGGATATCGAGGATTCCGCTTCTGTTCCTCCTTCACCTGCTAGGGGTTCCGTACATGGCAGCACGCCTTCATTGAGAACATGGACAATTCCCAGACTCATGACAGAGCTGAATCGTAGGGTAATTGCTTATCCAACTTCAGTTCACAAAGCAGAGTTATTTAGACTACTTTTCCCTTTAGTACCTAGTCCCAATGCAGAACAAGTGATGGACTGTAGCAGCATCTTTGTCACAGATACACTCAACGTTGGATCTTCTGGCAACATCCTATCAGGAATTAAGGGCTAGAGTAGAGGTTTTGGAAAGCCGGCCAAGTCCGGCCCCTGAAGTGCCAGCTATTCCAGGGGCATCAGCAGAGGCAGGGACCCCCGTGGGTCCGGTGCCGGGGTCGTCAACTTTAGGTAATGGCAGTGGCATTCCATCAGTTACACCGGCTCATTTTGTTCCAGCAAACATTAGGAAGGACATTTTAGATGGCAAGGATGTCAATTTAGCTTCATTACTTATAGCGGCCCATGACATCTCAGACAACAAGTCATGGGCTTGTGGCGACGTTTCAGTGGTGGTCAAGACTAGAGACCACAGGCTAAATCGCAATCTTACTATTCCAGAATTAATTTTGGCTTTTAGCATCCACAGGGACAACATTTGTTAAGTTAACCCCTCGAGGAGGGAGGAACTGGATCCATATCTCTACTTAGTGGTAGAATTAGGTCAGGAATATGGAGGCACAGCATTTTACGATTACCACAGGTCATTTTCTGCCAAATCTGCTGCCATATTTTCCCAGCATCAATCAATGACAGCGTGGGGCAAGATAGATACTGAACTTTTTTGTAGACATTTTGCAGGATTAAAGACGCCAGTGTGTGCGACATGTCAATCTTCAACACACACTTCATATTGATGCCCCAATACGGAACCACCAACATTACCCGGCGTATCCAGATCTTCTTTTTTTTTTTTTTTTTAAAGTATGTTTTTATTAATTTTTGACAAAGTATAATTACAATAGTTACATTATTCGTAAAAACACATGGCAAGGAGATATACAGATTACAACCAAACCAGGGCCGAACATGGCCAACAACATATCTCACAGTAATAGTCCGCCATCCCCTTTGTAAAAGGGGGGCGGTTAGAGGAGTTTAACCAAAACCTGCCCCTCCGACCCAGCCGGATCGGTACAGGAGGTCAAAGGAGTGTACAGAAACACAAAAACTATACTATACTATAACCCAAAAAAACAAAAAATAAATTTCAAATAACACTCGCCCACACACACACCATCCACTCTTCAGGTCCTCACCCATACACCTCACCTCACCAGCTCCGTGCCGTTATAGGAGAACTCACCCAACAAAGGGGGAGGGGGGAAAATGACAGACGTCTTCAACCGACCCCATTACACAGTCACCCAGGCACTAGTCAGCCGTCCACTACCCCCCTACTGCTGGGACAACGGGGTGTCCTCCCAAAAGGAATCCCCAATGTCCAGCCAAGGTTGCCAGATCTTGTAAAATTTTTTCGGACACGCTCTGCCCGCATAGATAAGCTTATATATGGGTAGGGCTTGTATCCAGATCTTCAAGTTCACTTCGGCTCCATCCCAGTCGGGCGCATGTGTCAAGTTGGGTCGGCCGATTTAGTTCCTAGGCAAGTCACAGATTTGCACCTCAGGTATGGTCGGATACAGCAGCTTCCAAGGGCTATGCAGCAATTTTTGGCCCTCATTGGATAGCGGGGCCTTGGCTTGACGAGATTCTGGTCATTCCCAGGTTTGCGGAAACTTCAGCTTTGTTTGAATTGTATCCTATCGTGGCAGCGGCACAGGTTTGGGGTCATAACCTGGGTCGGGCAGACGGTCATATTTGTCACGGACAACCGGGCAGTTTCAGAAATAGTGAGTAAGGGCAGATCCAGGTCCTTGCTCATCATGTCCTTACCAGCGGCGGCTGGTGTGGGAGGGGCGCTGGGGCGCCGCCTCCCCGCCGGCAAAAGACGAAAAAAAAAAAAAAAGTCAACCCCGCCCACCTACAGGTGGCGCCGGTACATTGACTTTCTTTTTTTTTTTTTCTTTTCGGCTCCTTGGCTGTCACATGACAGCCAAGTAAGTGAGCCTATTGGTCGGCCATTCAAGCCTATGCATGTGCGCTTGTTCCTGCGGCCATGCATAGGCTGATTGGCTGCCCTGAGCCTCCGCTCAGGGTGATTGGATGCGGGGCCGGGGGCAGGTCACTGTGGCAGCGGAGGTGACTTCCGCTCCCACAGAGACCATGACCGCCCGGGGACGACGAGGGGGGGACAGCCGCTCTCCGTGTGCCGAACTCTGCAGACCCAGCGCGCTCTCGCATGCCGAACTCTGCAACAAGAATCC
>BLSH010047610.1:309138-329670 GCA_018402905.1 Glandirana rugosa | reverse complement strand
GGGGTAAAACCCTTTAGCACCGAACGGGATCCAGTCCCTATCCGTTAATCGCCTGGAGGTCGACAACGTCTTGATGTTCAAGGTACTCCGTATCGTTCTGAGACTCTCGGTGTTCGTACTGTGGGGCTCTCAGAGTCTTGCTATGCCTCATGGAACTTGTAGTTCTGCAACAGCTGGAGGTCCGCTAATTGCCTATCCCTGACCTAGGGCAAGCCACGATTTCCCAAAATGGGGGGGAGATTGAGCTGAGGAAAGCTCTGGTTTCTTACATGCCATATGACTGACCCGGAGAGTGAGTCCTATAGTGGGGTGTGACTTGAGGGAAGTTGGTAAGTCTGCATAACACCACTGCACCCTATTCAAGGCGTTCATCCAAAGCTTAAGATCCCTGTGTCTACACCAGTCAATCACTCTGCCAGCGTGAGCTGCTTGGTAGTATTTGAAAGTGTCCGGGGCAGTTACCCCTCCATAAATTTTAGGTAACGTCAGGAGTCGTCTACAGATCCTGGGCTGTTTATGTGCCCAAATAAACTTGGTAAAGAGGGCGTTAATTTGATGAAAGAAGGCTAAGGGGATAGAGATAGGTATAGTCTGAAAGAGATACAAAAACGTTGGTAAGATACTCATTTTGCCACATTGAGGTCCAGGATGATCAATAACAGGCTGGAGATGGGTAATGAAAGAGAGGTTGTATTAGAGTTTTCGATTGGCGCTGCTAGAAGTGTATTCCAGGCCTGAATTGTGGCCGTCATAGTAGGGGATAGAATAACGGACGAATGGGTGTTAAATCTGCTGGTCATCAGCAAGTCATAAAACTTTTTGCTGGGGCTTTGGAATTCTTCTAGTTCTTGCCACCTTTTACTATGCGACTGTGGAAACAAGGATTTCAGTTGTGCAAGGATCGAAGTGGTGTAGTCTTTGAGTAGTACATGCTCCACTCCCCCTGCTCTCCTCGACGCTACCAGTTTGACAAATGCGCACCTTGCCTTTTTTACCTTGCCATAAATATCTATTCACTGTGGACTGAGCCTTGGAGAAAAAGGAGTCAGGGACTGGTATAGGTAGAGTTCTAAACAGGTAGAGCAATTGTGGCAGTAGTACCATGTTAAGGGCTGCCAAGTGTCCCGACCATGCCATCCTAGCTATATCTCATAGCTTTGAGCTAAGTTTATTGAGGAAAGAGGTATAGTTGGCCTCTACTAATTTCTCTGTAGTTGCTGTCAGTACAATACCTAGATATTCTATCCTTTCATCACACCATGTGTATGGAAACCGTGAACTGAGTTTCATTTCTAGAGAAGGATCGATACCCAATCTTAATATATAGGACTTGCTCTCATTGACTTTGTAATAGGAGACCCAGTTAAATAATTCGAATGCAGAGTGCACCGAAACCAGGGAAGATTCCAGTTCTGTGAGTATCATGATGATATCATCCACAAAGAGGCTTGTGGAATGTGTGGAGTTTAATGTTGGGAACCCTCTAATATTAGGATGGGATTGAATATAGATAGCTAGTGGTTCCATCAGCAAGTTAAATATTAATGGGGATAAAGGACACCCCTGGCGCGTTCTATTTGTGATATCGAAGGGTGAGGATAGAGCTCCTCCAGACATGTAGACCTGGGTGGTTGGTTTAGACTATAGGGCCATGATTGCTGAATAGATATGGAACCAGAAAACCCAAATGTCTCCAGTACTTGGGTCAAGTACAGCCAATGTATGCGCTCAAAGGCCTTCTCCGCATCTAATGCCAGTAGCAGAGAAAGCCTTTTATGGAGCTTGGGTAGGTGAAGAATGTTTGTCAATTGACGAGTGGCGTCTGAGGTTTGTCGATTTTTAGTAAACCCTGTTTGGTCTGGATGTATAAGTAAGGGCAATATATCTGAGGGTGTAAAGCAATGAGCTTGGCATATAATTTTAGATCAATGTTTAGTAGGGAAATGGGTCTAAAATTTGGAGGAAAATTTTGGCTTCTTCCCTGGCTTGGGCAGAGTCGCAATTAAAGCTTTGAGCATCTCTGGTGGAAAAGGGGAAGAGGCTACAGCAGCGTTGAAAATGCGCTCTAAGTATGGAGTCAACATGACATTAAATGTTTTATAATACTCTCCAATAAATCCACCTGGACCAGGTGTTTTATTTACTGGGAGAGAATCGATAACTTTATGAATCTCAGCAACGCAAAATGGTAAGTTCAAAGTCTGCAATTGAGCCTGGGATAGTTTAGGTATGGGCAATTTATCCAGGAACTGACTAATTAAATCAGAGATAGGTTGATAAGTCCCTATGTCATCCTTTTTAAATTATATAAAGAGCTGTAGTAATGGCTAAAGACGCCTGCTATGTCTTGGGGTGGTATAATTTATTTTTAGTACTGGGGTGGATTATGTAAGTTATCTTAGTTCAGGCCTCGACAAACCCCAGGCGCCAGGTCGCCATGGCGACCAGAAATCGCGTCCTGGCGAGTGTCAGCCATTCCTTCTATCACTATGGTAAAACAGCTGTCAGATTCAGCAAATTTGTTTCCACTTAGAATGAAGAAAAGTAACAAACAGGCTGCCTGGAATAGTTGTTGAGAGTTAGAAGAAGAAACACAACAAAGTATCTTCTTCTTTCAAAGCAATGATCTCCGGGCTATCAGGAAAGTTTAACCATTTATAGACTAAACCCTTTCTCACATTAGTGGCTTACAATTAAATATTCAGTGTTTTCTGCTAGAAAATGACTTGGAACCCCCAAACATTATATATTATTTTTTAGCAGAGACCCTAGAGAATAAAATGGCGGTTGCTGCAATATTTTATGTCACATGGTATTTGCGCAGCGGTCTTTCAAGCGCAATTTTTTGGAAAAAAATACACTTTTAATGAATAGAAAAAAAACTAAACAGTAAAGTTAGGCCATTATTTTTTTGTATAATATGAAAAATAATGTTACACCGCGAGAAAAGTGACCTTTATTCTAAGCAACAAAATTGTGATAAAGCCCTGTGTGCCATCAACAAATACCACTCTATGTGCAGCTGGGCTCCAGTATTTCATGGTGACTGGAAACCCACCAGAGCAATGAAAAGTCACTGTGGGGGACAGACATGTAGGCAGGAAGTGGCTGCAAAGAGGCAGCAGAAGATCAGCAGCGCTGGAATACTTTTCACCTTTTTTTTTTGTATTTTATTTACAATGTCACTAAGGCTTTGTTTAGATGTGCAAGTTGGGTGGTAATAATGTGCAGTAGAGACATGTTTTTGCCACCCTTAAGCTCCATTAGGCAGGAGATGAGGGCGTTTTACATGCCGCAGTCACAATGCATTCAGCATAATAAGGAGTTTCCCCCATAACAGATTTTTTAGTGTCACTCTTTCTGGCCAGCCTATAACCCTGATGTAATGGTGGAGTTATTGACTGACTGCTCTGCTGTAAGTTAGGGTTAGGGGCGCAAATTACTTGTCTTACCCCTGGCGCTGACAACCCCACACTACGCTATAAAAAACTGGCTCCTAACTTTTTTAGCCGGCTCCTAGATTCAAGGCAAATTTGTCAAGCCCTGTCTTAGTTTCATATCTTTGTCCACACAATTTTTGCGCTAAAATTTTTCCTGCCCTGTTGCCATTGGAAGATACTTATTTTAATGATGTTACAGCGGCCAAACCAAGCGTGTAGAATCCCCTCTACAGTTTTATCACTGGCTGTTCTGTACAATGATATAATGGACCATGGACTCTCCTCTACAGTCTTATCACTGATGGTTCTGTACAATGATATGATAGACCATGAACTCTACTCTACAAACAAAGTTGCC
This sequence comes from Glandirana rugosa, assembly GCA_018402905.1. Taxonomy (NCBI): domain Eukaryota; kingdom Metazoa; phylum Chordata; class Amphibia; order Anura; family Ranidae; genus Glandirana; species Glandirana rugosa. The sequence continues at coordinate 325,872 of BLSH010047610.1, read as the reverse complement.
TTGATGGGGCCTGTAGTAAATGTAAATGTGTGTAGACTAAAACCACTGTTCTTAACGCATATTTTTAGACCGGTCAATTTGTTTGGTCGCTGGCTGGTTGCTAAGTTTGAGCTTAAAAATCTTTGTATTTGTTTGACACGTGTCACCCTTCCAGTGTTCCTTGGCAGTAGACCAGATATAGGTGGGGGCAGTGGCCACTTGTTGTATTTTGATTATATTGGTCAGGCAACGCACTGACATCTTTGCTGCCATAGTGCTGGGTGTTCAGTGTGCCCATGTACCTTTTTAAGGAGGTATGGGCTCCCTCCAGGTCCACCTGTCCTCACCTCTCCATTAAAATGCATGTGCTTTCATTATAGAGACTCAGAAGTCAGAGTTAGGGATTGCAGAAAACCGGGTGCCTTGACGGGGGGCTGTAGCTTATGCATGTATTTGCAAATGTGCCCCTGTTCTTAAAGCATATTGTTAGACAGGTCAATTTGTTTGGTCACTGGCTGGTTCGTAAGTTTGAGCTTGGAAATCTTTGTATTTGTTTGACTGTCCTCTACAATCTTATCACTGACTGTTCTGTACAATGATATAATATACCATAGATAGACATCCTCTACAGTCTGATCACTGACTCTTCTGTACAATGATATAATATACCATAGATAGACACCCTCTACAAACATATATCACAGTCTTTCCTTATGCATTGGTGTTTTTTTTTTTCCATTGTCTCTCTTGATCAATCTTATCACTGACTCTTCTGTACAATGATCTAAAATACATCATGGCCTCTCCTGTGTGGTCTTAATCACTGATTGTCCTGTGCAATTAATTGTGTATCATGGCTCTACTATGCACCCTTATTTACACCAGCAGCCCTGCATTTAGCTTTTCTAAACATTGCAGTCATCTTGGAAGTATAAGCTTTTATGCTTCTCAGGTCACCTTTTCCTGCATTTAGATGTTCCTCCTTTAAAGCAGGTTTATCTATGGATACATGTGTTTTAGTTGTGTTTTAGTTGTGTTTTAATAGCTTCTAATTGGATCCTGTTGGATTCTATTTTTCATGGACTCCTTTGTACTGTATTAGAAACCTTACCATGGACTTCTCTATACAGGCGGTCCCCGGGTTACAAACAAGATAGGGACTGTAGGTTTGTTCATAAGTCAAATTTGTTTGTAAGTGGGAACAGGTACATTTTGTAAGTGTAGCTTCAGCCAAAAAAACTATTTTTAAGCATTTTGGATAGCATAGGGAAGGGGTAACACCCCTGCAATGTTTGTTTTTCTGTCTATGTTTCTGTTCAGAAGATTTCACCTCACTTCCTGTCCCAATGATAATTGGATTTTGAAATTTTTAGGTTGTTGTGGAAACAAACCTTGGTGATAAAGCATCAGTGGAGACACCTTTTTCCCATAATAACTCTTACAGGAGTGAATTTCCCTTCCTGGGGGAGATTTCCTCTCACTTCCTGTTGTCTTCCTCCATTTGTAAGTAGGAGTCGTTTGTAAGTCGGATGTTTGTAAGTAGGGGACCGCCTGTACTGTATTAGAAGTCTTACCATGGACTTCTCTGTACTGTATTAGAAGTCTTACCATGGACTTCTCTGTACTGTATTAGAAGTCTTACCATGGACTTCTCTGTACTGTATTAGAAGTCTTAGCATGGACTTCTCTGTACTGTGTTAGAAACCTTACCATGGACTCCTCTGTACTGTGTTAGAAATCTTACCATGGACTTCTCTGTACTGTATTAGAAACCTTACCATGGACTTCTCTGTACTGTGTTAGAAATCTTACCATGGACTTCTCTGTACTGTGTTAGAAACCTTACCATGGACTTCTCTGTACTGTATTAGAAACCTTACCATGGACTTCTCTGTACTGTATTAGAAGTCTTACCATGGACTTCTCTGTACTGTATTAGAAGTCTTACCATGGACTTCTCTGTACTGTGTTAGAAACCTTACCATGGACTCCTCTGTACTGTGTTAGAAATCTTACCATGGACTTCTCTGTACTGTGTTAGAAATCTTACCATGGACTCCTCTGTACTGTGTTAGAAACCTTACCATGGACTTCTCTGTACTGTGTTAGAAACCTTACCATGGACTTCTCTGTACTGTATTAGAAACCTTACCATGGACTCCTCTGTACTGTATTAGAAACCTTACCATGGACTCCTCTGTACTGTATTAGAAACCTTACCATGGACTTACCTTTACTGGATTACCACCAGTGGATGCCCATCCATAGAGGGCACATGGGCGCCGGACTATGGATTCCATTGGGGGGAGGCGGGGTTTGAAGCACCTGATTAGAGCCAGAGGCTCTAATAGGCTTCAAAAAAGGGTGGGTAAGGGGCGCAGAGCATTGCGCCCTGATCCCACCCTGTTGTGTGACAATAGCAAATTAATTCTCGCTATTTTAACACTAAAGTTCCTCCCCGCCAATGAGGAGGCAGGTCTTGAGACCTCTTTCTTGATTGGCAAACCGAAAGGTGGTCCTGTTGGTTGCCTAACGCTTTGGCGGAAGAGGATGGGAGAGAATGTTTAAATATACCATGGTCTCCCCTCTACAATCTTATCACGACTGTTCTGTACAATAGCATAATATATCATGGACTCTTCTCTACAAACTTATCAGTCTTTCCCTGTGCATTGGTGTTTTTTACCATTGACTCTCTTGAGCAATCTTGTCACTGACTCTTCTGTATAATGATATAAAATATACCATGGCCTCTCCTGTATGGTCTTATCACCAACTGTCCTGTGCAATTAATTTTGTATAATTAATGGCTCTTCTATGAAGTCATCTCGGAAGTATAAGCTTTTATGCTTCCCAGGTCACCTTTTCTTCATTTAGATGTTCCGCCTTGAAAGCAGGTTTATCTACGGATACATGTGTTTAGTTGTATTTAGAGCTTCTAATTGAATCCTGTTGGATTCTATTTTCTCGAAAGCCTCGTACACACGGGACGACGATCGTCGCAATTCGTATGTTGCATAATGTAACTTGCATACTGACTGCACTACACGATCGTACGAGCACAGAAAGAACGTTCAGGTGCATGTAATTAGCATCCGGCCGTTCCTGACTTCTGAGCATGCGTGTTTTGCACAATACAACTTGTTGTACCAACTGCTCTGTACACACGATACAACGGTCGTATGAGAGCTTGTTGGTACGACCAAGTTTTCTAGTCTGCTCATACAACTCCCTTGTACAACCGTCGTATGTTCGGCTGTTCTAATCGCGCATACGAACGATCGATATAGCATACAACGGTCGTTAGTACGACCTGTTGTATACAATCGTCTAAACGCAGCTAAACTGACAATACCTAAATACAGGTAAATGCACAGTGTGAATGGCACCACTGGAAAAAGTCATTACATGCATTTATATACATTTAGAAATGTCCCCTGAATGTATTTAATTACAGGCTTGACTGTGCCATTGTGAATGAGGCGCTATTACAGACTCCAGTAGAACTATACTAGAATTCTTACCAAGCACTCTCCTCTGCAGTCATATCACAGATACAGTAATAAAGCTCTGACCATGAACTCTCTTGTATCTTATCATGGACTTCCACTTTGTAGTGATAAAAAATGTAACCACGGACTCCCCTGTGCAAACTTATTACAGATTCTCCTGTACAATAATCATTTTCATCATGGACCTCCTGTACGATGGTAGAATTCTTACCATGGGCCCTTTTGTACACTGTTAGATTTTTTTTTTACTATGTAACCTTCTGTATTATGGTAGATTTTATTAGAAATCTTGCCATGAACTCCTCTGTATTCCTATTAGAAATCTTACCATGGACTCTTCTGTTCTCTATTAGAAATCTTACCATGGACTCTTCTGTTCTCTATTAGAAATTTTACCATGGAGTCCTCTATACTCTTAGAAATCTTGCCATGAACTCCTCTGTACAGGCAGTCCCCGGGTTACAAACAAGATAGGGACTGTAGGTTTGAATTTGAAAATAAGTTGAGTTTGTTTGTAAGTTGGAACAGGTACATTTTTTAAGTGTAGCTTCAGCCAAAAAAACTATTTTTAAGCTCTTTGGATAGCATAGGGAGGGTTAACACCCCTGTAATGTTTCTTCTGCTGTCTGTTTCTGTCCAGAAAATTTCACCTCACTTCCTGTCCCAATGATAATTGGATTTTGAAAATTTTGGGTTGTTGTGGAAACAAACCTTGGTGATACAGCATCAGTGGAGACCCCTTTTTCCCATAACTTACAGGAGTGAATTTCCCTTCCTAGGGGGAGATTTCCTCTCACTTCCTGTTGTCTCCCTCCGTAGGTAAGTAGGAGTCATTTGTAAGTCGGATGTTTGTAACTAGGGGACCGCCTGTATTCCTATTAGAAATCTTACCATGGACTCCCCTGTTCTCTATTCAGAATCTTACCATGGACTCATCTGTACTCTGTAAGAATTCTTACCATGGGCTCCTCTTTTCGATCTTCGAAATCTTACCATGGACTCCTCTGTTCTCTATTCAGAATCTTACCATGGACTCATCTGTACTCTGTAAGGATTCTTACCATGGGCTCCTCTTTTCGATCTTCGAAATCTTACCATGGACTCCTCTGTTCTCTATTCAAAACCTTACCATGGACTCATTCGTACTCTGTAAGAAATCTTACCATGGGCTCCTCTGTTCTCCATTAGAAATCTTACCATGGGCTCTTTAGTACTCTATTCAAAATCTTACCATGGACTCCTCTGTACTCCTATTTGAATTCTTACCATGGACTCCTTTGTACTGTACAATGGTTGTACAACAAAGATCGTACAACCAGCTTGTTGTACGATCATCTGACCGTTAGTATGCGCAATTACAACAGCCGTCGTACAACTGAAGTTGGTTGTGCAACAAGCGGTTGTACGACTATTGTACCATGTGTACAGAGAAGTTGGTCCAACAAAGTTGTACGTGCAAAACACGCATGCTCAGAAGTCAGGAACGCCCAGAAGTGTCCGTTCTTGGAAACCTACGTTCCTAATTCACAAATCACATGCACCTGAATTTCCTCGTTATACCCTCGTAGCACGTCATCACGTTAATCTTGGTTGTACAATCGCTTAGTGCATGTCAGTACGCGAGACACAACAGCCAACATCCAACTTGGTCCAAAGTTGGACGTTCGGTTGTACAACCATTGCACCCGTGTGTATGAGGTTTTAGAAATCTTACCATGGACTCTTCTGCACAATGCTAGATGTTTTATTGTGGACAATATATTCGTAGCGGTCAGCCTTGGTTATACTCCTCACAAGTACCCTTTCATCATTTACTTACAAAACAAGCTGTACAAGCCTGGCAGATAAAATTGGGGGTTGGTGTAATTGCTAAGAAAAGGCAGCTTAACAAGAAACTTTCATTCATGTTGCAGGTTATTCTGATAATGCACAGGTAACAGTACTGCAGACATACTGCATCTCTGCATTGTTCCCTGTTGGGTGACTGAACTCTTGTAGTTCCTTATAGAAAGATATGCCATTGACATGGGATGTTATATCCTGAATATAGATTGACACTATCTATGCATTTTAGTGCACTGTGTTGCTAATAAAAAAAGTCAGTTTTATTTATTTATATGGGAATAGCCCAATCAGGGCTGGTGCAAGGATTTTTGACACCCTTGGCGAAACCTCATTTTGCCGCCCCCTATTGGCTCCACCCCTGACTCCACCCCCTTTCCCTGCCCAGCCTGATCAGTGCCAATCAAATGCAACCTCACCAGCGCCTATCAAATACAGCTTCACCAGTGCCAATCAATACAGCCTCACCTGTGACCATCAAATATAGCTTCACCAGTGCCAATCAATACAGCCTCACCTGTGACCATCAAATATGGCTTCACCAGCGCCAATCAATACAGCTTCACCTGTGCCCATCAAATACAGCTTAACCAGCAACAATCAACACAGCCTCACCTATGCCCATCAAATGCAGCTTCACATGTGCTCATCAAATATAGCTTCACCTGTGCCCATCAAATATAGCTTCACTGGCCTCACGGGGGGGGGTATTTGGCAGATCAGTCACTATTTTTATATACATTTGCAAATGGCATGTGATAAAACAATTTCATTATCTCAGTCACACAGTGTCATTTTTTTACGCAAATCAACACAGAGCAGGCAATGACAGATCAACAGTGGCCAGGCGCCCTAGGCGGCTGCCTACTCCGCCTAGTGGTAGAGCCGGCCCTGCCCTGGGTCACCCCGGGGCCGATTCTTCAGTGCGATTCTTCAGTGCGCATGCAACGATGATGTCGACACATGCAGATACAGGAAATATCTCCTAAACTGTGCAAGTTTAGGAGATATTCCCGGGACCTACAGGTAAGCCTTATTATAGGCTTACCTGTAGTTTAAAGTGGTTGATATGAGTTGACAACCACTTTAAAGCTGAACACCAGGCAGGGCTGGTGCAAGGATTTTTGACACCCTAGGCGAAACCTCATTTTGCCGCCCCTTGGCCCCACCCCTGACTCCACCCCCTTTTCCATGCCCAGCGCCAATGAATTGCAGCCTGACCAGCGCCGATCAAATGCAGCCTCACCAGCGCCCATCAAATACAGCTTCACCAGCACCAATCAATAAAGCCTCACCTGTGCCCATCAAATACAGCTTCACCTGTGCCCATCAAATACAGCTTCACCTGTGCCCATCAAATACAGCTTCACCTGTGCCCATCAAATACAGCTTCACCTGTGCCCATCAAATACAGCCTCACTGGGGGTGGAGGGAGGTATTTGGCAGATCAGTCACTATTTCTATATACATTTGCAAATGGCATGTGATAATACAAATCTCATTATCTCAGTCAGACAGTGTCAGTTTTTACATGAATCCATGCAGAACAACCAGTGACAGATTAACAGTGGCCAGGCGCCCCTAGGCGGCAGTGCGCCCTAGGCGGCCGCCTACTCCGCCTAGTGGTAGAGCCGGCCCTGAGCCCAATGCAGCTCAATTCACGTTCACGTACCACAAAGCATGTGTCAGTGAATGGGCTCTAAATCATCTTGCCATGGATTAACACAGGTACACTGCATCCGGAAAGTACTCACAGCCCTTCACTTTTTCCACATTTTATTTTACAGCCTTATTCCAAAATGTATTAAATTCATTATTTTCCTCAAACTTCTACAAACAATACCCCATAATGGTAACGTGAGAGAAATTTGTTTGAAATCTTTGCAAATTTATTAAAAATGAAAAAAACAAAAATCATATGTACATAAGTATTGACAGCCTTTGTTCAATACCTTTATTGAAGCACCTTTGGCACCAATTACAGCCTCAAGTATTTTTGCGTATGATGTTACAAGCTTGGCACACATATTTTTGGGCAGTTTCTCCCATTCTTCTTTGCAGGACCTCTCAAGCTCCATCAGGTTGAATGGGGAGCATCGGTGCACAGCCATTTGCAGATCTCTCCAGACAGTGGCAGCTGGTGGGTATTTTTTTTTGGGAGGCGCAAACAGCCCCCCCAGAGCAGCCGCCGTCGCGGCACTAACACCCCCAACACCCCCTTCAATGCTGCAGACCTTTTTCTGTACCCTTCCCCAGATCTGTGCCTTGATACAATCCTGTCTCGGAGGTCTACAAACCATTCTTTCTGTTGACTGTGGGACCTTATATAGACAGGTGTGTGCCTTTCCAAATCTTGTCAAATCAACTGAATTTACCACCGGTGGACTCCAACCAAGTTGTAGAAACATCTGATGGATGATCAGTAAAAAAGGATGCACCTGAGCTCAATGTTGAATGTCCCGGCAAAGGCTGTGAATACTTCTGTACATGTGTTTTTTTTTTTTTTTAATAAATTTGCAAAGATTTAAAACTAACTTCTTTCACGTTGTCATTATGGGGTATTGTTTGTTTGTAGAATTTTGAGGAAAATAATGCATGTAATCTAGTTTGGAATAAGATTGTAACATAACAAAATGTGGAAAAAGTGAAGCGCTGTGAATATTTTCCGGATGCACTGTAGGTCTTATTTTAGACATTTTGATAAGGTCCAGTATATTTTCAAAGGTTATTGTACACCTTTGTCTGTGTTTTACTAGCTGTGTCCAGATAGCCCTGTATTCAGCTTAGTTTAGGTGGAGCAGTGCTTTGAGTCGGCATAGGACATTCCAGTATTCTGGCAATGGGCCTACAGTATATACAGGTACTGTCAAAACACATATTATTGCAAGGCAAAATACATGTACAAGTATTTGAAGTATGTACATTTGTTTCTATTGTACCATCAGTGCTACCTGTGTGGAGGATTTTTGCCATGTCGATTGTCTGTCTGTTTCTATGTTGTACAATGCCTGGTTGATCCTGCCTATTCCTGTCTTCCCCTCTTTAACCACTTCCCGACCGCCGGACGTCTAAAGACATCCTTGTCTTTGAGTGGTGATCTATGAATGATGCCGGCACCTACCAGCATCATTCAGGCATAATTTTTTTTTCCGCCGGCGATTCCCTGCACCATAAGAACGATCATAGCGGCAGTTCAGCCGCTTGATCGTTCTTATCGGCAGCGGGAGGGGACACCCCCCCTCCCGCCGCCCTCCGGTGCTTCTCCCGGGCCGCTCGTGCCATCGGCGGCCCGGAGAACAGATCCGTCACCGGCGGTTGCTGTGCGTAGTGATGACTGATGACCAGATGGTCACCAGTCATCTCAATGCGCCTCGGAGGCCCGGGCGCGACGTATGACGTCACGTCCGGGTCACGTGATGTAAATAATGACGGTTTACTCGGCGGAAAAGACCGAGATCGCTCGTTTTTTTTTTTTTTTTCATATCTCGGTCTTTCCAGCCTAGAGGGGAGGTGTGAGGTCTTATTGACCCCATATCTCCCCATAAAGAGGACCTGTCACGCAAGATTCCTATTACAGGGGATGTTTACATTCCGTGTAATATGAATAAAAGTGATCAAAAAAAAAAAATTTAAAGAGAAAGTGTAAAAAATAAAAAAAAAAGGTAAAATAAATAATTAAAAAAAAAAATTTAAGGCGCCCCGTCCCCGCGAGCTCACGCGTTAGTCGCGCCCGCATATGTAAACGTTGTTCAAATCACACATGTGAGGTATCGCCACGTGCGTTAGAGCGAGAGCAATAATTATAGCCCAAGACCTCCAATATAACTCTAAACATGTAACCAGTAAACATTTTTAACGCATCGCCTATGGAGATTTTTAAGTACCAAAGTTTGGCGCCATTTCCTGAGTGGGCGCAATTTTAAAGCGTGACATGTTGGGTATCTATTTACTCGGCGTAACATTATCTTTCACAATATACAAAAAAATTGGGCTAACTTTACTGTTCTGTTTTTTTTTTTAATTCATGAAACTTTTTTTTAAAAAAAAACGCGTTTGAAAAATTGCTGAGCAAATACCGTGTGACATAAAAAGTTGCAATGACCACCATTTTATTCCCTAGGATCTCTGCTAAAAAAATATATATAATGTTTGGGGGTTCTGAGTAATTTTCTAGCAAAAACACGATGATTATTACATGTAGGAGAGAAATGTCAGAATTGGCCTGGTTGGAAAGTGGTTAAACTGACCATGTTTATCATGGCTGCTGATCTCTGCTAGTGTTGTCAGTTTACGTGCCTCTGTCATCCAGCTATCTCCTCTGTGCCTCTGCATCTCCCCCTCCCTCTCTCCTGTAGTCTATGTGAGAGCCGATCTTCTCCCCGCCCATCCCATCCTCTCCTCTCTCCTCCTCCTCTTCCTATCCCCTCCCCTCCTCCCCTCTCCTCCTAATTCAATTCTCTGCAGCTGCTCCAATGCAGCACACTTGTGCGACCCGATTTTACTGTAATTTTTTGCTGTGATTTTTACAGTGATTTTGATGCGATTTGGGATCAGTATGACTTTGGTCCAACTTTGTTGCAACTTTGGCACAATGAAAACGTATAAAGTCGTACAGAAATCGCATCTATATTATTCAGGTGCCATTTGCATGAGACTTTGAGAGTTTAACATTGAAGTCTATGGACCCCAAGTTGCATCAAAGTTGGACCAAAGTAATGCAGGGACTACTTTGAAGTCGGCACAACTTGAAAGTCATACAGATATATGAATGGTACTCATTGGAAATAATGGGGAACGACTTGTCATGCGACTTTGCAGTCCCAAATCGCAGGACAACTCGCACAAGTGTGAAAGGCGTCTAAAGTAAAGAAACATGTATTAAAGTGATATCATGTGTTTTATTTTTATTTAAAAAATAATACGCATGTCATACTTACCTGCTCTGTGAGGTGGTTTTGCACAGAGCAGCCCAGATCCTCCTCTTCTCGTTGTCCCTCGCTGGCACTCCTGGCTCCTCCTTCCTACCGAGGACCCTCACATCAAGCGGCTTGCTATGGAGGGAACCCGAGCTGAGCTGCTGCTCTGTTTGTTCATTCAGACATGGAGCTTCGGCTTGGCCCCGCCCCCTCTCTCTCCTCCTTGGCTCACTGACTTTGATAGACAGCAGTGGGAGCCAATGACTCAATGAGGAGGGAGAGTCCCAGACAGCCGAGTCTCTCGTGCAACGTCGCTGGATCGATATGGGGATCTCAGGGGAGGCTGAGGGGGGCATAGAATGCATTAAGATAAAAAACTTTCTGCCTTTATAACCACTCTAACCCGTTGCTGTCCGCCCACCATGGATTGACGGTGGCAACATGGCTCTCCTGCGCGAACCGCCGTCACCTGACGGCCACAGGAGCAAGTGTTGTGGGCGTGCTCACACGCTAGCGGGGGAGCCAATCAGCTGGTGGGGCGGACTCTATGTCCGCCAGCCACCGGCGATCGCTCTGCCCCGCAGTGACAGAACGGGGATCCGTGTATGTAAACAAGTAGATCCCCGTTCTGACAGGAGAGAGGAGAGTGAACGTACGTATGTTTCCAGTATATGGGAGTAGCGATCACTTTCCTCCCCCAGTCAGCCCAGCCCCCACACAGTTAGAAACTCCTAGGGAACACATTTAACCTTTTGATCGCCCCTAGTGTTAACCCCTTCCCTGCCAGTGACATTTGCACAGTAATCTGTGGTTATTTAAAGCTCTGATTGCTGTATAAATGTCATTGGTCCCAAAAATATGTCAAAAGTGTCCGATCTGTCTGCCGCAATATCACAGTCCCGCTAAAAATCGCAGATCGCCGCCATTACTAGTAAAAAAAAAATGAAAACGCCATAAATCAATTCTCATAGTTTGTAGATGCTATAAACACTACAAACCAATCAATATACGCTTATTGGGATTTTTTTTTTTTAATATGAGGAAGAACACATATTGGCCTAAACTGATGAATAAATTTTGTTTTTTTATTTGATATGTATTATAACAAAGCGCAAAAAATAAAAAAACGCAGAGGTGATCAAATACCACCAAAAGGAAGCTCTATTTGTGGGAAAAAAAGGACACTGATTTTGTTTGGGTACAACGCTGCACAACTGATCAATTGTCAGTTAAAGGGACGCAGTGCCGATCGCAAAAAGTGCTCTGGTCAGAAAGGAGGTAAATCCTTCCAGGGCTGAAGTGGTTAATTACTTTAATCCTCTGTTTTTAGGTCCCTGTTCTGTACAGTGTGTGTGTGTTTTCCTAAAATTTATATTGCTAAATACTTTTTGTAGAGCTCCCTCTGCTAGCTTGCATTCATCGGAGGGAAATCTCAGCCCCTCCCACTATACTCACTCGGGAAGGGAAGCAGAGGGAGGTCACATGACAGGACAGCAGGGCTCTGCAAAGAAGGTATTTAGCATTATCATTTTAGGAAAACACACAACCTGTACAGAACAGGGATCTAAAACAGAGAGAAATTAATTGATACATGTGACTTTACAACCACTTTAATTAAAGATAGAGTGAGCAAAAAAAGAAATTTTAAAACCGATAAACATTGCTAGCCCTAAGCTGATAAATGCTCCCATATTACAATTTCTTTTTTTTTCTACATTTAGAGCTAGAAATTTAGTATACTGATCACCGGTGTCACTGAATATGATAGCGAGGGGAAATCCAAGATTTTGATGATTATGCCAACATAACTGGAATAGAGGGGAAATCTTCCAATTGGGACACTTGTTCTTGTGACAGCTAAGAGGGAATTTCCCTCACATTAAAAAGAATTTATTATTATATTATTATGCAGAATTTACATGGCACCCACAGTTTGTGCAGCTCTTTACAATATAAAGGGAGACTGTATAGTTACAATACAATTAGGGCCGAAACAACTGATCGATTGACAACTAATCGATTATTAAAATAGTTGTCAACTATTTTCATAATCGATTAATCAGCCAGCCGATTAGTTGCCCTGCATACAGAATGCATTATTTGTTTACATATCAGGAAATACAGTGCAGCACAAATACAGCTCAGTACACTGTCCATAAATGTCAGTAAGTGCCTGAGAACTTGTGAGCTCAATGCCTCATGGGACATGTAGTCCTGGGCAGGAAGTGAGTGGTTCCAAAAGGTAGAAGTTATTTTACCTTGCGATAGGGACTCTCTATACTATACTTTGCAGCTTGATATTGGGGCACTCTGAAGGCAGGAGGAGCCAGAAGCGTTGATGGGGGGACCCCAGAACAGGAGAATCAAGGCTGCTCTGTGCAAAACCATTACACAGAGCAGGTAAGTACAACATATAACATATTTATTATTTTAAAAAACATTACTTTAAAGGCTGTGTTCAGGAAGATCAGCATCTAAACCCAGAGAAGGAGAGATGGTGGAGGCTGATAGACTGGAGGTAATAGAAGGCATTACAATTACATTTAAAGTAAACTCTTACCAGTAGTGTGCATTATATTTAAAATGATCATCTCCATGAAAAAAAGTCTCAGCTTTTATCACTACTTTAATAAAATATTTCTATCTCCCTTCCACCCTTCATATAGCTTCATGTCTGACACCTAGTTAAAATGCCCATATATCCTACTTCTGGGTGTATTTATTAATATATATATATATTTCTGTCTGTTATTCCCAGAGTGGAATAGAGATTTTGCTCCCTAACTATATAGATGGTTATTAATATTTACCACCGCATAGAGATATTTAAGAATAAATTGCCTTTTTTTAAACTTTAAATATTCACTAAATTAATTATACACCACATTTTTTGTAAGGTTATTATCCGATTAATCGACACAATAATCGACCAACTAATCGATTATGAAAATAATCGTTAGTTGCAGCACTAAACACAATGCATGAGGGTAAAGAGGGCCCTGCTCATAACAGCTTACAATCTAAAAGGTAGGGGCAAGTAGTACAGAAGGTAATAACTGTGAGGGATGAGCTGATGAAAGAATTAAGTCAGCTATACGTAGATCAAAATGCAATCCATGTATAGGCAGGCTGCTTGTACACAAGTCAATCTATCGTTCAGGAGCATTGTGGCTGCAGCATGTGTAAACTGGCAGCTGCCTCTGCAGCTTAAAGTGATTGTAAACTCTCGTTTTTTTTTTCTATTAAATTAACAAACATGTTATACTTGCCTTAAGGTGGATTTGCACAGAGCAGCCTGGATCCTCCTCTTCTCTGGTCCCTCTGCGGCTCTCCTGGCCCCTCCCTCCTGTTGAGTGCCCCCACAGCAAGCAGCTTGCTATGGGGGCACCTGAGCTGAGCTGCAGCTCCATTCAGACACAGAGATGCGCTTAGGCCCCCCATCTCCTCATTGGCTGACTGAACGCTGCTGTGTCTCAGCCAAGGTACCAAGGCATTTGTTGACATCGCTGGATAGAGAGGGGGCTCAGGTAAGTATTAGGGGGACTGAGGGGGGGGGGTGGCTGCACACAGGTTTTTTAATCTTAATGCATTAAAGCGTTAAAAATAAAAAAGGATTTTGTTCCTATAAAGCATTATATATAGCACAGTGCTTATGCTGTGTGGTTTGGCCCCCTGTATTACCTGAAATACCTGGCTGATCCTGCCAGTTTCTACCTTCCCCTTTGTACTTTGGCCACCATATATCAGGGCTGCTGAGCCCTGGCACCAGTGTCAATGTATGTGCCCCCGTCATCTGCAGCTATCTGCAGCTCTCCCTGTGTCTCCCGCTGTCCTCCTCCCTCCTGCCAGTTAGCGATCACTAATGCTGATCTGCTCCTCTCCCCACTGCTTCAAAACTAACTGATCTTTATATCATTCCCTCTGTCAGATAAAAAGCTGTGTCCTAGTGCCTGTGCTTTATATAAAAAAATAAATAAATAAAATCAGATCCCAGAACTACATTAGACTAGTGGTGACTTGGGAGGGTGAGGGTTGGGGCTGGGGGCCCTAATACCTATTAAGGATCACTTCATTCTTTCCTTTCTTTTTTCCTACTTCTTCCGGTATCTTCTGATTCTTAAAAATGAATGCTTGTTATCCGCTCACACGGATGGTGAGTGGATTACTTCTGATAAGCTCTTATATTTCATTGGAGTTACCCAATGTCATAAAGAGATGCCCCCAGTATCTTGATGTATGGGTGAAAGGCAAGATAAACTGTTCTCCTTTTGAATTTACTTTTTGTACTGCTCTCTTTCTATGAAAACCCAATAAAAAATATTGAAGTAAAAAAAAAACAAACAGATTTCTACCTGTTTTAACAGTGTCTTCCAGCGATCACATGACTTCCAGGCTCTCGGCTCCTCTCCTTCCCTCCTCCCTGCCTGACGTCAGCAGGGGAATCTCGGCCCCGCCCATTAAAGATATCAGACAAGGAGAGCTGAGAGCCAGGAGTCATGTGATCGCTTGGAGACACTGTTAGACAGGTAGATATTTTTTTTTTTATATTATCATTATATAAAGCACAGACACTAGGATACAGCTTTTTATCTGACAGAGGGGATGAGATAAAGATAAGATAGTGGCTTAACAACCACTTTAACCACTTCAGCCCTGGAAGGATTTACTCCCTTCCTGACCAGAGCACTTTTTGCGATTCTGCACTGCGTTGATTTAACTGACAATTGCGCGGTCGTGCGACAATGTAGCCAAACAAAATTGACGTCTTCCCCCCCCCCCCCCTCAAATAGAGCTTTCTTTTGGTGGTAATCACCTCTGCGTTTTTTTTTTTTTGTGCTATAAACAAAAAAATAGCGAAAATTTTTGAAAAAAAAATGTTTACTTTTTGCTAGAATACATGTCCAAAAAAAAAACAAAAACAGATTTATTAATCAGTTTAGGCCAATATATATTCTTCTATGTATTTGTGGTAAAAAAAATTGTAATATGCGTATATTGATTGGTTTGTGCATAAGTTGCAGCGTTTGCAAACCTTGAGAATTCATTCATTCATATTCATAGTAATGTCGTCCATCTTCGTTTTTTCATTGGTACTGTGATATTGCGGCAGACAGATCGGACATTTTTGACACTTTTTGGGACCAATGACATTTTAACAGCGATCATATCTACAAATAGCCACTGATTACTGTATAAATGTCACTGTCAGGGAAGGGGCTAACCTGCAGGGAGCAATCAAGGGGTTAACTGTGTTCCCTGGGTGTGTTCTAACTGTGTGGGGGCTGGGCTGGCAGGGGCATGACAGATCTAACTGATCCCAATTTATAGGGATCAGTAGATCACTATCATGCCGCCTAACAGAATGGGGAACAGTCGTGCTTACATCGGCGGTTCCCCGCTTTTCTTCTGTATCAGGCGATCGCGGGTTGGCGGCGGACATTGAGTCCACCCGACCCGCGGCCATACTCGTGGAGCATTGCAGCGGGCACGAGAACCCCGGCCACTACTCGTGCACGCGTGAATCGTTTATAAACGGCGATTCGCTGCCACAGTGCAGCAGTAAATGTACTCGAGCCGGTCGGGAACCAGTTAAAACGGTTGTATACCCTATTTTGTGATTATTTATTTTCTACCTACAGGTAAGCATAGGCTTACCTGTAGGTAAAATTAATATCTCCTAAACCTGCACGGTTTAGGAGGTATTCGCCCTGCATGCAGCCGCTGACGTCATGGCGCCTTGCCGGAAAGACTGGCTCCAGTGCGCATGTGCGGGAGTGACTTCTCGCGGCTCTGACCACTCACAGCGTCGGAGCTGAGAACCCGGAAGGATCCCCCGAGGGAAAATGTCAGCTCCTTCTGCGGGGACCGTGCGGACCCGTCAGAGCGTCGTTCCGAGGTAAGCATTTCATAATGAGCTAGTATGCGGTGTATACTAGCTCATTATGCCTTTGTCTTACAGTTTTTTTTTTTTTTTTTTTTGAGTATACAATGGCTTTAAGATAAAAAAAAAAAAAAAACCTGCCTTTACAACTCCTTTAAAGGGTTGCAGTGGTTTGGGATCGGGTAGAAGCAAGGCTCAAGCACAGGGTTTTACCCCCCCCCCCCCCCAACTGCTAGTGTGAACAAGTCCAAACACTCCACATGTGCAACAGGAGATAACCAAAGACCCAAGGCATCCTGCAGGGGACAGTCAGACTGCAGATGTGCTACACAAGATAATGAGAGATAATACATGACATAGAAGATGCCTCATGCATACCATCATAGGCTGCAAACACATTGCATGAGACTGGTGGAGATTAGAGTTGAGCGAACACCTGGAAGTTCTGTAGACGTCAGACTGACAGGGGACGTCCTACGGAACCCAGAAACCAATAGAGGACAACGTGTACACCTCACAAACCTGAACAAGTGTGATCGTCAACCCCCCCCCCCCCCCATTTTGGGACACGAACTCGGAACGAAGATGGGCTAGGGTTTGGTGA
>BLSH010047610.1:255724-265895 GCA_018402905.1 Glandirana rugosa | reverse complement strand
AGAGATAAAAACAGTGTTTTGAAACATTTATTCATGTAAAAGAGGTAGTGACCACCCGTGACTACTCCGATCTGACTGCCCGTGACTACACCGTCATGACTAACCGTGCCCACTCCGCCGTGAATATACGTCGTTACTACTCGTGACAATCCGCCGTGACTATTCGTCGTGACTGGCCCATGACTATCCACCGTGACTATATGTCGTGACTACCCGTGACTATACGTCGTGACTGCCTGAGACGATTCGCCGTGACTACCCGTGAGAATCTGTCGTGACTAACCATGAGTATCCGCCGTGACCCGTGACTATCCACCGTGACTATCCACCCGTGACCATCCCGCCTATGAGTACCAATCAGTGCTGTCTAAGAGTGCCCATCAGTGCCGCTTAGCAGAGTCCGTCAGTGCTGCATATCAGTGCCCATCAGTGCTGTATATCAGTGCCACCTATCAGTACCCGGTCAGTGCTGCTTATCAGTGCCGCCTAACAGTGCTCATCATTGCTGCATATAAGTGCCGCCTCACCCGTGCCAATCAGTACTGCCACATCAGTGCCCGTCAGTCTAGCCTCATCAGTGCCCACCAGTGATGGAGAAAATGTACTTATTTACAAAGTTTTGTGACAAAAATAGAGAATTTTCTTTTTTTTTCAAAATTTTCGGTCTTTTTTTATTTGTAGCGCAAAAAATAAAAACCGCAGGGGTGATCAAATATCACCAAAAGAAAGCTCTATTTGTGGGAACAAAATGATAAAAATCTGTTTGGGTACAGCATCGCACGACCGCGCAATTGTCATTCAAAGCGCAACAGCACCGAAAACTGAAAATTGGTCTGGTAGTAAAGTGTTCTAAGTGCATAGTATTGAAGTGGTTAAAAATTGTGGACAGTTTTGAGGCACCCCATCCTAAAATGTAAAAACTATTCTAATAATTTTACATAATGCAGCGACATTCACATGTCCAAGTAGGCCACTCAATGTTGGTGGTGATTTATTCTTCCAAAGCAAATACACTTTTGCAAACTGGTTCTGGCTAGTGTTCCAATATTTCTCATCTCCCTTTGTTCTTCTCCATCACTCAGCTAATGTGACCCCAGCGCTGATGGCGAGGAGCAAGTGTGGGTCAAACAAGGATGCTATGCAGGCAACTGACATTCTCCTTAACAACTGATGATACCATTGGTCGTTAGGATTCCAGCAGCTAGAAGGTTGTAATGGTGCACAATCAAAACCTTCAACCACACGCCATCTTGTATACAATTTTTAGACATTTTGCCAAGGAACCCCTGAAGAAACCTCAAGGCACCCTGGTTGTAAAAGGCTGGTCTAGAGCAATGTTTACAAACCTTGAGCCACTAACAGGCCACAACTAGTTTCTGAACTTTGGGTACTCTTGTCAATCAACCTAAAAAGTATGTCCTACAATTATTAGCACACCGGAAAGCCAATCCTAAACACCCCCCAAAGAACTCTACAGCAATGGCTATCTTGCATCTGATATGATCTGTGTACATGGGTCTGCTAAAAAGAAAAACCTGAAACAAAGGAGGTGTTGCAGTAAGTTTAGCTGCTTGGCTGCCTGGTAGCCAGAACTAATCATGTACACAGATTACTATTCATTTAATGGAAGTGATGTACAAAATAATGGCTTTTATTTTGTTCTTTATACATCACGTTTTCTTCACTTTCTGCGCTTATTTCATTTGTATCCACAGTAATGTTTGTCATATTCAAGGACAACAGGCATAAACCATTCCAAAACGCAGGAAAATCATTTATTTGTAAATGTAAAGTTCAGTTAAAGCCTCCATCCTGTTTTATCTCTTTATTTTCCTGTACCCCTGCTTGTTATGATTTGTGACACATTTTTACCTAAAAAAGATTTTAAAGCACTGCTAACTCTTCTAAATAGAAAGGAAGCAGTCTGCAAGAGAAGGAGATGAATACTCTTCTTTTCAGCAGGTTCACTCTTTTGCAGAGCTTAGGTCCCGCAGCTTTCCAACGCTTCTGGGTGTGTTGTCCTGCGTATCCCACATTGAGCAAATTGGTTCATTCTGCTAATCCTGCATCACTACTGTGTTCATTTTTGTTTGCTAGGGACAGGGTCTTCCTACAGACATAAAATGAAGGGGTGTATCTGACCAGTTCTGTGCATTAAAGCCACACCTATTTAACCACTTCAATACCAGGTGCTTTTACCCCACAATTTTCAGTGCTGCTGCACTTTGAATGGCAATTGCATGGTCATGCTACATTTTACCGCTATTTAATCACTACTGGGTTTTTTATATTTTGCTAAATAAACTAAAAAAGACTGAAAATTTTGGGGAAAAAAAAACATTTTTTTTCACTGTTTCTGCAAATAATTGCCCTTCATAAATTTAGCCCAAAATTTATTCTGTAACATCTCTTTGGTAAAAGTAACCCAAATCCGTTTATAATATTTAGCGTGTTGGAAATGGAAAGTTATAGAGCCCACAAACTATGGTGTATACATCTGAAAATTTATCAATCCTAATGTACCCACTTCGTGCCCGCACGCTATCAATTGACGTCATGGGCTTTATATCTCAATGATGCCGGCACCTGACGGCATCATTGAGTTATCGTTTTTCTCAGCGGGCGATTCCCCGTCACCGTAAGAATGATCATAGCGGCAGTTCAGCTGCTTGAACGTTATTACAGGCGACGGGAGGGCACGTCCCCTCCCGTCACCCTCCGGTGCTTTTCCCGACTCACCTGAGCGATTGGTGAATGGGAGACGGCATCACCTGCCGCCGGAAGGAAGTACCATAGATTTCCGAGGGACAGATGGTCCCCGGTCATCTCTATGGCTCTCGTAGGCCCGGGCGCACGTCAGGACATCACGTTCGGGTCTCCGGATGTAAACAATACCCGTGAACTCAGCTGGAAAGGCTGGGATCGTCTTTTTTTTTTTTTTTTCTCCTGATCTCAGCCTTTCCAGTCTGGAGTAGAGATGTGGGGTCTTAAAGATCCCGCATCTCTCCATAAAGAGGACCTGTCACACACTTTTCCTATTACAAGGCATGTCTACATTCCTTGTAATAGGAATAAAAGTGATCCAAAAAAATAAATAAAGAGAAAGTGTAAAAATAAAAAAAATAAAAGTAAAATAAGGAATAAAAAAAAAAAGTTAAAACAGCCCCCATCCCCGCAAGCTCGCACACAGAAGTGAGCGCATATGTAAACGGCATTCAAACCACACATGTGAGGTATCACTGTGTGCGTTAGAGTAAGAGCAATATTTCTAGCCCAAGACCTCCTCTGTAACTCTAAACATGTAACCTGTAAAACATTTTAAAGTATTGCCTATGGAGATTTTTAAGTACCAAAGTTTGGCGCCATTTCACGAGTGTGCACAATTTTAAAACGTGACATGTTTGGTATCTATTTACTCGGCATAACATCATCTTTCACATTATGAAAAAAAATTGGACTAACTTTACTTTTTTGTGTTTTTTTTTTTTTTTAATTCATGAAATGTTTAAAAAAAAAAAAAGCGTTTGAAAAATCGCTGCGCAAATATCGAATGACATAAAAAGTTGCAACAACTGCCATTTTATTCCATAGGATCTCTGCTAAAATATATATATAATGTTTGGGGGTACTGAGTAATTTTCTAGCAAAAGAATGATGATTTGTACATGTAGGAGAGGAGTGCCTGAAATGGCACGGATGTGGCCCTAAAATGGCAGTACAGTACCCATACCCCCCAAATTACCCCTTTTTGGCAAGTAGACAGTCCAAGGTATTTAGTAAGAGACATAGCGGGTTTTTTGAAGTTGTAATTT
Organism: Glandirana rugosa; assembly: GCA_018402905.1. NCBI lineage: Eukaryota > Metazoa > Chordata > Amphibia > Anura > Ranidae > Glandirana > Glandirana rugosa. Next base: position 262,083 of record BLSH010047610.1, on the reverse strand, counting down.
TTGGGAAAATTAAGAAATAAAAAAAAATCAATTTTTCTAATTTTTTTAAATTTTATTTTATTTATTTATTTATTTTTTTTACATCCTGTCACCAGCGTCGTCGTATAACTGGTGTGATGGAAATCGGGGACACTAACTGGTAATTTTTTTATTTTTTTTTATGTATTTTTTATTACTTTTTTTTTTTTTTTTTAACACACTGTGACCTGAGCAATATATTGCCTTTGGTAACATTGTACTACACTGCGGAAGTGATCAGGATTTCTTTTTACACATTGTTTGCTTAGAGCAGTGAATTACATTGCTATAACCAAGCACTTTACTGAATAAAACTGATTCATTCAGTTTTTTGTGATTGGTCAAAGCTAATCCTATGGTATAGATGGGCTGTGATTGGTCCTGTCTGTACCAGGTGATCAAATTGACCAATCACAGCTAGCAACCCAACTGTACACAATGGATGGCATGAAAGAAAGCCATTCATTGTGTACAACTGTCATGTGACCTGCTGTGATTGGTCACATGGTACGGGCAGCGAGCCGTTCCACTGATCAGTCATTGGCTGTGTCCTGTGGACACAGCCTGTGACAGACCTTGCTGCTGCCTGGCCCCGTGAGCGGCGATTTCTCAGAGGACGACATATGACATCCAATCGGAATGGGAGAGCCACATTCCAGCCGTAATTCTGCTATAGGCCAGATGGCAAGATGTTAAAGCCTAATTACAGCTTTGCTATCACTTTATATAGTTCACTTGGGCCAAGCTGGCCCAAAATTACTGCATCTGCTGTCAGCGCTGTATAAACTGTATTTAGCGTCAGCTACATACTGTGAAGTGCTGTGTTCTGGCAGCAATGCAGAGACTTCCTGTCCTGTTTGCGGGATAAAATCAAGTCGGGCTGAGCGCTGTTCAGTCCTTTCCAGGAAGCCTTATATTTTTATGAACGATTACAAGCTTTCCTCTGATTGGCTTAGATGGAGATCATGATGTCATCCACCCACCTCTCAACCGCAGCCAATCCGAGTAGATGCTTTTTTGACTGTTAAAGATAACCAAGGGCTTTTTGTGTCTGTTTTTTAAAAGCTTGAAATAGAGTACAGGATCACTTTAAAGGAAACCATTACTGAGATGCCTTTGCAGGCTTCCTTTAACCGGTTCCCGACCTACTCGTGTACATGCACTGTGGCAGCGTAGGGCGAATTGCCGTCTATAAACGGCGGCTCTGCAGGAGTGTGCCCGCGGCTTGGGCGGATCCGATGCCCGCCGGCGAGCCGGGATGACCTGGCAGAGAGAAAGAACGGGGAACCGCTGATGTAAATATGGCGGTTCCCCGCTCTGTCAGAGGGTATGTAAGAGATCTACTGATCCCTGTCACTGGGATCAGTTAGATCTCTTATGCCCCTGACAGCCCAGCCCCCTCAGTTAGAACACGCCTAGGGAACACAGTTAACCCCTAAATCTCTCCCTGCAGGTTAACTCCTTCACCGCCAATGACATTTATACAGTAATCAGTGGATATTTAAGTTTCTGATCACTGTATAAATGTCATTGGTCCCAAAAAAAGTGTCAAAAATGTCCGACATGTGCACCGCAATATCCGATAAAAAAAAAAAAAAATTGTAAAAACCCCAGAAATGAATTCTCATGATTTGTAAACGTGGCAACTTTTGCACAAACCAATGAATAAACGCTGATTGCGATTTTGTTTACCAAAAATATGAGGAAGAATATAAATCGACCAAAAACGATGAGTACATTTGTTCTTTTATTTATTTATTTTTTGGATTTGTATTTTAGCAAAAATTAAGAAATATTATTATTTTTTTTTTTTTTTGCAAAATTGTCACTCTTTTTTTTGTTTATAGTGGTCTGTCTGACTGTGCGTTCAATACTTGCCAGCCTAGAATAAGAATGTGGCAAGCAAAATTACATTGAAGTCAGAATACCGAATACTTTGTTTCAGGGCTAGTGCCTCAGAAAGTGATGAAGCCATTGGATTAGAATGACAACTTGCCAGTGAGCATTTTTAGAAGAAAAAGTCAGTGGTGATAGTTTACACATTTCCTCAGTATGTGGTAATGCTTGGCTAATTGATTAAAGCAGAACTAACGTTCTAGTTTAGGTTTGTTTAAAGGAGGATATTTACACACATGTGTTTTGCTCTTTTGAAGAGAAGTGAGGGAATCCAAAAAAAAAACCTACATACGTAATACTTGCCTAGATCCCTGCATTATCAATCTGATGCTGCAGCTGTCCCCTACCCGCTGCAGTATCGAATTGACCATAGCGGAAACCCGTATCCGCAGCCTCTTAACCCTGGGACACATCCACCAGATATGCTCCATGTCTCCCAGCTCTGGACAGCCCTGAAAACAAGAAGGGTGGGCGGGGAAGCATCTTGCAAACCTTGTGAAAGTATAGTACCAATAAGAGAGAACTTTTGTAGGAGTTCCCTAATGCTAACACATGTGAGGATTTAAACCGCAACTCCCACACTTTGTTCCAGTCTTCGGGAGATACAATTGTGACAAAGTCTCACTCCCACCGCAAACAGTACATGGGGGCTTGTGCGTTGTATTACCCAGTATAGAAGAGTACAATAGGGAAACTAGACCCTGGGTCGTCGGGTTTTAGCAACATCTAGACGCAAATGCCGTGAGGGTTGAAGTCAGATTGTGATTCTTAGTCTGGGATTCCACTAGGTGTTGTTGAATCTGGAGGTAGCCCAGCTTATGAATTCTAATGGTAGATAAAATGTGCTAGCCTATATATTTTTATGCTAAAAAAAAGTCACTAAAATAGCCATGGCAACACATCATGCGATTAGTCTTATCTGGATGGGTAGCATGAAAAATAGAAGCCATCCCTGCTGGGAGAACACAGTGATTATTGCCAGCAGCTATAGCCACTGGCAATAATCACAACAAAAAATCCAACATGCTGATTGTACCCAAGTTGATCGACTTTGGTACAATCAGACCGCCCATAGATGGTCCCTCTATGGCTGGTTTTAGTGAGATATTGGAAGCTTCCTACTACCTAAATTGTAGATCATAGGCGGGTTGTTTACCTGCCCTCTCTATCCGTTTTCCTTTGTTCATTTCACACCAAATAATGTTAACGCATACATTCTATATTTTGTCTTCTAGGGTGACAGATGAAGTGTTCAATTTTTTGCTAGTCTGGTACTTCTGCACACTAACCATCAGAGAAAGTATCCTCATTAGCAATGGATCACGGTGAGTGCCTGAACTAAAGCGAAACCACATGGGTGCTCATTAATGAAAGTTTAGTAGTGGTAAAAAGTGGAGCAAGTTGACAGATTCTGGTAAGTGGTAGTTTTCTATTAGGGCACTGTGAGGAAAAATCATTGAACACTTACAACATTTTTGGCAGTGTTTTTTTTCCCTAATGCAGGAAAGTCTTCTGACAGTTTGCTTCCCAACCCTTGCGCCAAATTCAGGTATTTATTACCACCACGTTTAGAATCTGCCACTTTGACTGCAACAGATTCTAACAAGATTATCACCAGTTCACAGGAAACTGGTGGTAATTAATACCAACTATGAGTTGGCATACAGAGACATGCCAGTTCTCAGACTGGAGTAATTTTTTTGCGCTCAATTTTTCATCAATATAACCGCTTCTCACACAGGGCTTTTCTGCTTGCTTTGAAGCTGCTGGCCACTGCCGTCATAGTGTCCAATTACTCATCCCCAACCCCATTCTGGAGCTAGGCCAGTGATTCCCTGGCTAACAGCTGAAAGTAAACAAAGGGCTGGGGTGCTATCTGACATCATTACCTAAATAGGCAGTGGCCATATATGAACAATGTTAACCAGCATCCTGCTTCTCCCAGCTAGAAGCTGAGTATGAATAATCCATTGCTAGATGCTGCCAGATGCATAGGCTTTAGTGTCTTAGCTAGCAAGGGGCTGAACATACACTGAAGACAGTGTTCTTGGTATGGACACTCCAGCCTCTGTGGGAGCACTGACATTTGTTGTGCTGTTGGGCATTGCAAGTCTGACCATTGGAGGACAGGCAGGCTGTGCATCCAGCACAGCCAGAAAGCTAACCACAATGGGGTGGATGTGCTCCTATGCCTAGTGTCGCCATTTTTAAAATAGGAAAGCAGGGAGACTGGCAGGATGACCAGATATTTCACATAAAGGAAACAATGCAAAGAAAACAAGATACTTTTTAACACAGATATGGTACAACAGACACATATCAGGAATATGAAATATTGGGGTAACATATTTAAGTGCACCAGTATGAAATAGCCCTTATATAATTCATGCAGGCCCTGATATTTACCCCAAAATATCATTAACTATGTCTTCTAACTAAAGAAATGTGCATAAGTGGGTTTTTATGCAACATGCAGTGCTGTGATAAAGTTTATTTAATTTAGGAAAACTTTTTTTAATTCATAGCGTTTGCTGAAAAAATACTTGTTTGCATAAATCCTTAGTGTAACATTGACATACTGTATGATTAAACCTGGGTGTGTATGTGCAGGAGTAGAGAAAGTGTCACTAATTTCAAAGGTTTGTAATTAGCCAAAATTCTGAATGGCATTCCGCATGCTTAAATGTTAAGTGACATAAATGTCATCCAGATCATCTCTTGTTTACTTTCTTTTTTTAAAATCTTTTTATTAATTATTTTTAAAAAACAACAAAAACAAAACACCATACAGCTTAATCAATAATACAGTAGAAATTCGATATCTAATCACCTAGAGCAAGGATATGCAATTAGTGGACCTCCAGCTGTTGCAAAACGACAAGTTCCATCATGCCTCTGCCTCTGGGTGTCATGTTTGTGGCTGTCAGAGTCTTGCTATGCCTAATGGGACTTGTAGTTCTGCAACAGCTGGAGGTCTTCTAATTGCATATCCCTGACCTAGAGTAACAACCATCAACTGCAATTTAAAAGGATTGATTAGGAAAAGAGACCCTTTATCAAAAATAAAAAGCAGGCCATAGCATTGACAATCTCGTTCTCTATCGACACCTTCAGCATATATCAGAAAGGGGAGGAGAGAAAAAAAAGAAAATATAGAGAGAAAGGAAAAAAGAAAAGGCACAGCACTAAGATATATACTTCATCCCCTTCCATCTCCTGCAGCTATACTCAACCCTATAACTAAGTAAACTTGTGTTGTTATCCAATCTCAGCATAGGCATCAGATGCTGTGCAAGGCTTATCCAACCACTTTGCCCAAACCTTGTCATACTTAATATGACATCCCCTGTTTATGTAAGAGTGTCTATATAATGGAAGATTATTGTTGACCGGTTGTTTCCATTATAAAACTTGGGAGGAGATGATTTCTTCCAGTGTAAGGGTGTAAGGCGATAGCTTTCCTCGCATAAAATAATACAATGTTAACAAACTCTCGCTCTGAAACTGTGGGAAGAATATCCCCCACCAAACCCAGCAGATATATGGACATTGAAACTGGCAACGGGACGGAGGTGATGGAATTCAACAGATCCATCACCTCTGCCCAGAATATAACTATATATGGACAAGTCCATAAAATGTGTGAAATTCCGTTGAGCTATACCACACCGCCAACACACTGAAAAGCATACAGGATTTATTTTATGAACTCTGTGTGGCGTGAGGCTCTATGTATCCATTTAAATTGGATCAACCGATCTCTCAAGGATACCAGAGATCTAAGAGGGAACCCCATACCTGCCTCTAGTCCTCCGTTGACAAATTCAGAATGTCTTGCACCCACCTCGCCCTAAGACCCTCCAACGGCAGGAGGGACGTCAGGACGAGATGAGAATACAATCTGGAGGTGGGCTTATTTGAACATTCAGATATAAGTACTAATTCTAAAGAGGACTGTGTAACTGTCAAACCATCCCATGGAAACCGAGCCTGAAAAGCATGGGAAAGCTGAAGATATCTAAATATATAGAAACTAGGTAGATTGAAAGTTGAAATAAGTGTAGAAAAAGTAGACAGTTTGCGGTCGGTAACCACCTGGGATAGTCATTTGACATTATACTTAGTCCAAACAATGGGCTCTTGTATTTTATAGAATTGAGAGAGGGTAGGATTTAACCATAGGGGGGCATTTGGGGAGATTGCTTCTTTGGGATAATGTTCACATCTAAGACCGGCCTCCCAGGCATGGATAGTATTGATCATTGGAGCTGTTAATTGATACATAGGCCTTGAGAGCCTCTATGGAACCCAACACCGCTGCTTCCAACCGGGTGGAAGAGTTAGATATATCTGGGTATAGCCACCATTCGGCCTTAACCAACTGAGTGGCCAAAAAATATTTGTATAGGTCTGGAAAAATTAGCACCCCCCCCCCCCCCCCCCCC
>BLSH010047610.1:216996-229590 GCA_018402905.1 Glandirana rugosa | reverse complement strand
CAATATAGATTGTCTTGCTTTCACAGTTTGCTTGAGGTGAAATCCAGATAAATCACCAAAAGCATAATTGATATACAAGCATGCAAATAGTTTAAATGTAAAACCGCTTTTAATTTGACCCATGCAGAGATATGGAACTATTCCTTTAGCTTGTGATTAGCACAGCCCTTCCACATTACATAGCCAAGAAGGTCACTCTGCTGTTTAAAAAATCAGATTTACAACTGAAAATCTGCCTTGCTGCATTTTAACTATATTATTGTTACACCACTGGATTAGAGATACACTGGCAGAGGTGTATGAATCACAAGACTGGTTGAACAATATTGCATATCCTTAAAAACCCATACATAATAACTCATTAAACAGTCAGAGGCTCTGATGTTTAATGAGTTATTATGTATGGGTTTTAAATTGTGTGCTTGCCTGGAGTTCCACTTTAAAGATCCTAGAACTGATGACTTTTGTTAGATATAACTAGAGAAAAGCACAACAAATGAACACACATGAGTATTTTGTTAGATGACTCCTCTGACATTTAAGTAGAAAGAAGTTTTGTTACAAATCCATCAATGGCTGAGAAAGGGCTGCGAGATTCCTGTTCTTACTTTGCTGAGCAACTTGTAAAACGAGCGAGTCATAGTCTTAGAACAAATTTGTTATTAGTAAACCAACACACAATGTTTTATTTGACTTTTAGAAATCATTTGTTTTAGGTGTAAGCCCCCATTCACACGTGAGCGCTTTTCTGCTTGTTTTCGTGCGTCTAACAATAAAGCATTCTATTGTTTGTCCCTGTTCACACTTGTATGCTAAGTTGTCCTGCACTTGACACCCAAAAAAGCACATGAGTTTTTGGGTTTTTTTTTATTATAGCATATTTGGCTATATTTGGTCCAATAGATTTCAATGAGAGCGCCTGTAAACGCACAGTACACACTTCTATGCCTGAGGAACACATCTCCTATAGAATTGCTCTCCTCCCCTTGCCCAGCCCAAGAAACAAATTCCTGAAACTTCATCCATGTGCACAAATACCTAAAAAAAAAGACTATGGTACACCTGATAAAACGCCTTATAAAATGCTTCAACATCAGGTGTGAATGTAGGATAAAGGGCTATGATGAACTGTAAAGTAAATCGTAATATACAGGTGTGTACTGTATATAATATTAATTGACTTTACCTTTTGTTACAGATTTCGCTTTACTGAATAAAAATGTTATCCATTGCCAGAACGCTTAGTATGTTTATAGGAGCACTGGTGTTGTGGATTAGACTGCTTTTGCTTTATAGGAAGTGAATATGACTTTTTGGTGGATGTTGTATCTCAGGATTTGAGTATGAACATTTTTTTTGTTGTTAAATATTCCTATTTGCAGGCTGTGTACAGTTTCTACAATATTACTATCAAAGTGGCTGTCTATACAGATTACGTGCATTAGGAGAAAGAAACCACTTGGACCTTACGGTTGGTAAGTACATGGACTTGCTATTTGTAGTACACTCTTGGAATGGGCACACATACCTTTGGTAGTGAGAGATCTGAAAGGTGAATTTTATTTCTGATTAGAAGGCTTATTAGGAAAATTGCATTCTTCAGTCATTTTTTTGCAAGAACATTCACTTCTACATGGCATAAAGTTGAGCCTAATGTGTACCCTAACAAACCTTGCATATGTGAAAACAGCTAGACAACACCCGGGTGTCTAAAGCAAGCCATAGATTATGACATTCTTTTCTTCTTCCACGGGTGGAAGGAAAGAAAATCACTCGATATCCCCATCAACACAGTCCGCATTGATGAGGGAATGCCTCCTGCTGCGCTATTGAATTCTGCCAGTGGGGGGCATGAAGAGCATTCCTGGCTGGCAGAATACATTGGTTACTATCAGCGGTTTTAGCCAAATGTAGAAAAATCTGACAACTGGATATACCCAAGGCAAATGATGGATTGACTTGGGGTTCAATCAGCCTGCCCACATGGATCGAAATTTGACTGCTGAACCAGCCAAATTTCGATCTATGCATGATTGGCTTTAGGTTGAATTATCTGGGACAGGCAGATTCATGTAGGTATATGGTATAGGTGAGTAACAGGAAGGGTTTGATTCCAATGGACAAATACATACTTCTTTTAGACAGACATTTTTGGAATTCTTAGCATGTGTTCAGCATATCAAGCTACAGGTGTAGTGCTTCTGTGTAGCTGTATCTTAAAGAAGAGGTATCCCTTTCAATTTCTTTACACCTATTACATCCCCATGGGGCACAGAACTACATATACGTTGTCCCATTTTTCTAGGTCCCCGTATAATGCTAGCTGTGATGATGGACAGAGCCATCCCCACCCCCCAAGCGGAGCGGACTGACCACAGTTAGCAAGTAGACGGAGGAGGTAGGCTGTTTTGACAGTCACACCTTTCTCAGGCTCCCAGCACTTGCCCAAGGCAAACACCGGCTATAGGAATGCAGAAAGAGTTGAGCCTTTCTGCATTCCTCTTTCTGGTGCTTGCTGGAGACGAGTTTGGCTTGTCTCCTTGCTTGCTGCTGGGTTGGGCAGTCGCCCCTATCGACATTACAGGCAGCATTTCCCTGCATATAGAAAGATGGGACAAAAAGTACAGGTAGCACTTTGTCCCATGGGGGGGGGGGGGGTGTGTGGAAATAAATTAAAAGTAATACTTCATAACTACATCCAGTCCGGGCCTTTTTTGGCACTTCTTGTTCATATGTAAAGATCTGTATTTTTTGCTAGAAAATTACTCCCTGTGGGAAGGGAGAGCCTGAGAGAGCTGCGGGGCGGGGGGCACGACTTCCCCCTCCACTGCTTGTAATAGCAATCAAACAGCTAGTTAGCCACTCTGATTGCTATTACTGGCTGGCTCAAAACAACAATACTGGGGCGATGCCTGCAGCTGGCATCATCCCGGTATAGCCACCGAAAGTCCAGTGATGTATGGGTACGCCGCTGGACAGGAAGTGGTTAAAACAGTATCACAGTGGCAGCTTGTTTCATCTGGCACTTAATAGAAGTTGGGAAATGATTGGTAAGTATTAGTAAAGTAGAGACACCCTTTTATATTATACAGTACAAGCTGTGTTTTGTGTTAGACAGAGGTTTTAAAAAAAAAAAATTACTGTACTTCTCACCTTATAGAGGGCTTTCAGTCGTGGATGTGGCGAGGACTGACCTTTCTTCTCCCCTTTCTTTTCTTTGGCCATGTAAGTATTATTGTACCATGTGTACACACCTGTCTGTCAGATAATGCATTATATATAACTACATATAGATTCTGCTCAAATTGCCATATACAGTATCTCACAAAAGTGAGTACACCCCCCACATTTTTGTAAATATTTTATTCTATCTTTTCATGTGACAACACTGAAGGAATAACACTTTGCTACAATGTAAAGTAGCGAGTGTACAGCTTGTATAACAATGTAAATTTGCTGTCCTCTCAAAACAACTCAATACACAGCCATTAATGTCTAAACTGCTGGCAACAAAAGTGAGTACACCCCTAAGTGAAAATGTCCAAATTGGGCCCAAAGTGTCAATATTTTGTGTGGCCACCATTATTTTCCAGCATTGCCTTAACCCTCTTGGGCATGCAGTTCACCAGAGCTTGACAGGTTGCCACTGGAGTCCTCCTCCACTCCTCCATGACCACATCACGGAGCTGGTGGATGTTAGAGACCTTGCGCTCCTCCACCTTCCATTTGAGGATGCCCCACAGATGCTCAATAAGGTTTAGGTCTGGAGACATGCTTGGCCAGTCCATCACCTTTACCCTCAGCTTCTTTAGCAAGGCAGTGGTCATCTTGGAGGTGTGTTTGGGGTCATTATGTTGGAATACTGCCCTGCAGCCCAGTCTTTGAAGGGAGGGGACCATGCTCTGCTTCAGTATGTCACAGTACATGTCGGTATTCATGGACCATGACACTCTCACCACCATGCTTGACTGTAGGCAAGACACACTTGTCTTTGTACTCCTCACCTGGTTGCCGCCACACACGCTTGACACCAGCTGAACCCTAATAAGTTTATATTGGTCTCATGAGACCACAGGACATGGTTCCAGTAATCCATGTCCTTAGTCTTCAGTGGGCTTTCTTGTGCATCATCTTTAAAAGAGGCTTCCTTCTGGAACGTCAGCCATTTTTGTTTGCAGTGTGCGGCATATGGTCTGAGTACTGACAGGCTGGCCTCCCACCCCTTCAACCTCTTCAGCAATGCTGGTAGCACCATTACATCTATTTCCCAAAGACAACCTCTGGATATGATGCTGAGCATGTGCACTCAACTTCTTTGGTCGACCATGGCAAGGCCTGTTCTGAGTGGAACCTGTCCTGTTAAACCTCTGTATGGTCTTGGCCACTGTGCTGCAGCTCAGTTCCAGGGTCTGAATCTTCTTATTATAGCCTAGGCCATCTTTATGCAAAGTTAATGACTTCCTAAGTCAGGGCGTTTCCCAACAGGTTCAATGATCCCAGTGGACAGGGTTAATTACTAATGAAGGAGTCATTAGCAGTGTTTACATTTCCAAACAGCAGAGTGCAGTACTGAGTCACAGAAAACCTTGGCCTTGCACTGTGTAGGCTGTAGCAAGTAGACTTCATGAAGATCAAGCTGTGCTCATTAGTAACCATCCTTCTCTTTTCTCAGTTTTGGCAGCTGTACAATTCAATCACACTATTTGAGCTGTCTAGACACGAAGCATGCAAAGAGTGGCAGGTAATGTATGCATCTTCATGACTTTACACAAAGCTAGTTTCTACTTATAAACTGCGCTATTCACACTTCTGTGTCTGAAAACGTGTTTTAACTTTTTGGATGGATTTTACATGTGCTCTGAGGCATAATAGTTTCATCACAGTGTTTTTTATTTTTTTATATGCATTAACCATAGTATAACCAAACTAAACCAGAAAACTTGCTTTTCCCAGAAACAGGAGTGTGAGTGGGTGCTAGGTGGCACCTTAGAAATTACTAAACCAGTGGTAGGCAGAGATCTACCTGAACAATATGATAGATCAAAGATCACCAGGGTTTGGTACCCTTTTTTTATTGTAAGAAATTAACTAGTAAGTCCTAACTATCTGGCTCCCACCTAACAACTGTACATTTATCTTCTCCATCAGCACATCCCCCACAGTTATTACCTCTTGTATCTCTTGACCCTCCCTCTCAGATTGTAAGCTCTGACGAGCAAGCAGGGCCTTCTGATTCCTACCGTATTAAAGTGTATTGTTTTTGTACTGTCTACCCTCAAGTTGTAAAGCGCTGCGTAAACTGTTGGCACTATATAAAGCCTGTATAATAATAATGAACAGTACGGAAAAAATATATTTAAACAAATGTCACTGTAAAAATGTAAACCTGGCCTACTTTAAAAGTGGAGAGAAACGATCAGTAGGGCGGACTGTGTCAGTAGTTTATTATTTTATTTTATATATTTTTTTACAGCCCTGTTGGTAGGCTTTGGTGCAATATCAGGTGTCTAAACAGACCCTTGATGTCTGACTTTTGAGATAGAGAAAGTGATTGAAGAAACAGCCCCAATCTCTAATTCTGTAGCCTCAACTGCACAGAATGAACGAACAGGAAGAGCTCTGCAGAGTCTTCCTGTTCATTCACAAGCTGAAACATAGTTAACAGTTTATTATGCTTCAGTTATGAATTAACACAATTAGCGATCGGTTGCAATCACTCACTGTGTTAATTCCGAAAAAGAAGGGGCCAGAAACATATTTACTGGCCCCTTCACCCGCTCTCCATCCTGGAACGATCTCCCACAGCAGTCAGCAGTAGGGAGAGGAGGGAAAGCTGGCAGCGCTGTGAGGAGGAGGTGGGGGGCCAGGGGGAGCACACAGGGTTCCGGGCAACAGAAGGAAAGGGAACCACAGGGGATCAGTTCCAGTAAATGCCACCCCTGCTCCTGTCCAGGATTCTGCAAGGTAGAGACGTGATCTACCCATCGGGAAATGGTGATGGGTAGATTGTGATCAATAGGTTGCTGACCCCCGCACTAAACACACAGCTGGAGTATGGGAACTATGTTGGGTGAATGCAGCTGACCTGGTTAATGCCTAAAAGGAGGTGTGTGTGTGTGTGTGTGTGTGTGTGTAGAGATATGCATGTGTGTGTGTATATCTATGTATAACGAGAGAGAACGAGGATGAGTATCATGTATAGTACAAATACAAAAAGGTTTCCAATGGCAAGTCCACACATATGTAATGACAAGGTACAGTAGCAGAAAGAGCTGCATCATTTATTTCAAACCTATTTGATAAATTTATAGTGAAGCACCTGCTTCTATTTCCAGTGGGAAAAGTTATGATCACAAATCATTTTTCAGCAGGCTGGAAAGTGTTTGACCACATGCTCATTTCATTCTTCTTTCTTCCCTTTATGGAACTAGCACAATCTCTAGACCAGGGTTCCTCCAGAGCAGTGGTGGGTGGTGTTTTTTTTTTGGGGGGGGGCAGCAGGCAACGACCCCCCCCCCCCCCCCCGGTGGCACCTCAAACACCCCAGCACCCCCCCTGCTCGCTTGCTGTATCTCTTACCCCATCTAGGTGGCAGGTATTGACCAGTGGGCATTGGCATTCCTCCATTCCTCCATCTCGGTGGCTGTGCGTCTTCCCCCCTACTCCTAGGCATCTAATAGAATCGCCTGTCATTTCAGCCAATCGGGTGACAGATCTCAAAACCTGCTTTCTGATTGGCCGGGAGGAGGAGCAGTGTTACAACAGCGAATAGTCTTTCGCTGTTGTAACACACCTGGGTGGGCTGAGAGCACACTCTGCGCCCCGACCCACCCTATTTTGAAGCCTATTAGAGCCTTCGGCTCTAATCGGTGCTTCACAAAAAGAACACCACCCCCCCCATAGGAATTCACGTGCCTGGCATTCTGAAAGGGGCTGGGCGCATGGATGAGGGGGCGGAGCCCGTGTGCCCTTAATGGATGGGCCGCCCTTGCTCCAGAGGTTGCTAGGGGTTCCTTGGGCATTGGGAAATGTCTGCCACTCCGATTAAGTTACAGCTGACCCTATTGATCCTTTTATTTATCTGCAAGGGGGATATTCTTCCCAATGACTACAAGAGTAAAACCAGCCATTGATGATTTGATTTTCTTTCCTGTATCCACGCTGACTGCATTGATGGTGGAATGCCTCCCACAGCACTTTTGTGTTCTGCTGGTTGGGGGGGGGGGCTTCCTGGCAAGCAGAACACATTGATTACTGTTTGTGGCTAAAGCCGCAGGCAGTATTCGCATGCCAAAAATCTGACAAGCTGGTTGTACTGAAGTGGCTTGATGGATTGACTTCAGTGAAACTTGCCTGCCCAGACATGGATCGAATCTCAACTGGGCCCTGCTGAACCGGCCGACATTTGATCTGTGTATGGCCTTCTTTAGGAGCATTCTTCCCACTGTCCATCGCATTGATGTATCATGAGTTGTAGATCTAGTAATTATCAGGGGTTCCCTTAGATCGGAACGTTATGTCAAGGGTTTCTCTGATTTGAAAAGATGGAGAAAGGCTGTTCTAGACTGTCATTTAGTGCAAAGGCAACATCTAGCCACTTCTGATGGCTGCAATGTATAGCAAAACTGCAGGAAAATATTTATTATAAAAAACAATTTTAGATTACATATAAATTCATTACAAAATCATTACATGAATTTTTACATATAACAAAGTTTTGACTCTCCCTTTATATCGATCACCTGTGATCTCCTGCACAACAGCTCTTGCATGGAGTGAGGGAGGCTTTGTACCATGACTGTTAGCATAACAATGACCATGTTTACAGAAGCAGAGGTATCACCTCACCTGTATTCTGCTCCTCTTTCATTGACTGCAAGAGTAGAGGAGAGAAGAAAGCAGAACTTGAGTAGCCTGCCAGATGGGTCTCAGTACTGTTACCACAAATTGAGGAAGGATGGCTGCAACTAGAAGAGTACAGTAAGATACGTGTGTGTGTGCGTATGTATATGTGTGTGTGTGTGTGTGTAATATATATATATATATATATATATACACATATATTACATTATTTTTACGATCCTGAGATGAATAATTGGATTTCAACTTTTCTTTTTCCATGCTTTTGCATCACTCTGTTCAACTCCTTTTTGAAGCTCTCTGTTGGTCAGTATTGGAGTTTGCATGGGGTTAGTTACCATCTCCCCTTTCCCACATTGCGTTGTTTGTGCCTGGCAGTGATTTGGGTTTTCATACTTAAAAGTATTGAGGATTTTCGAAGGCTCTGACTGCTAAAACCAGAGCAGCTGGGGAGCATGGCACAGCGTATCAGCAAAAGGAGTTATTGCACAGTCACATATTCTCTTTAATGTAGACCTGCTGTAACTAAAATAACTGAGCAGCCATTCACCCAGAGCAAGTATGACGAGTAGGATATGCAAGAAGGGATAAAAAGTGCGCCATTACACCTATAAATGGAATAGATATCCCATTCATAAATGGACTTTAAATGTGCCTAACAATGGGAACCATAGAAATAAACAAAATCTTATTAAAAATGAATACATTTATTAATACAGTCAAAAAAAGAGAGCCATCTCGTAATAAAAACGGAATACAAAAATATCAGATGGCATCATTACAATTGTTAGAAATCACAGTGATGTAGAAGAGTGTAAAATCAATGGGTTTCGCAAAATTGGCTTCCTCATTATCCATGCTTGAAGAAGGATGGCTGATACGAGATATACAAAATAATATACAGAACTTTCTCCTTGAGGTCTACCAGTTACATTATGGATGTGGTGTCCCTGGACTTGATTCCACAGTGGAGGAGGAGATGGCAGATGGTGTTATTCACTATCCCCCTCTCCATTATCCTGTTACCCCCCCTTTTTTTTTCTTTCCTCTCCCCCCTCATCTTTTCTGGTTTCTAGTATCCCTCTCTTCTCATCTACCTCTCCCCCACTAGGTTGCGCTTAGACAGCGGACCCCTTCACGGGAGCCTTTTGATGCAGAGGTGGGCTTACTCACCCCCTTTCTCCTTTTTCATTAGGGGCTTACGGATGCGAAGAGGGGGGAATAGGCTGGCTGCTTTGGGAGCTTGGTATACCTTGATGTTTAATTACTTGCCTCTATGCTTACTGTTTATTTTGATTTTCTACCTACCGGTAGTCTGTTTTCTATATGATGGGTCCAGTTCAAACCATAGAAACAGATGCTTTTCCTGAATGCGCATCTTTGGTGCGTTCTAGTGCATTTTTGATGCAATCCAGTGCATTTTTTTCCTTTTTCTTCTTAACCTAAAATAAGGACATATGCGCTCCATTGCATTTTTGGTGCGTTTAGGTGCATTCAGGTGCTTTTTTGATGTGTTTTACTGCGTTCCAGTACAGTCCAGTGCAGAAAAAATGCAGCATGTCCTACTTTTTTTTTCTTCTGGAACTGATTGCACTGGTGTGAGCTATGCCATTGGAAACCATATAGCCTACTATCCATGCGTTTTTGATGCAGAAAAAAAAACGCACTGGACTGCATGTTGTGTGAACTGGCCATTACTCAAGGAATTCCAGCTATAACCTACAATACATGATACAGATCTCCTTTTCTTTTCTTTGTCTTGTGTTCAATATATGCTTCCCTGCTCATTATGGGAAGTGATCACGCAACATATGTACCTAATTTGTAATATTTGTTATGTACTCAGAATCTCTCCTTTGTTCCTTCTTGTTTACTCAATAAAACGTTTATGCAAAATAATAATATGCAGAAACATAAAGCAAATCTACACATAAACTATAATTAAGAACTAGTGGAATGACCTGGTGGGGAAAAGAAGAGTAAAAAGGGATAGAGGTGTAAAGACGGCAGGATATCCAATGAGGAACAAACCACAAATTCACGGGGGGACAGACAGTAGACTAAGGCCAAGGTCAGAGACCACCAAAACACAGTATCAAAAACTCACCTAATGCACAAAAGTCCACTGCATACGGTTGTTCACTATGGATAGGCAAGTGGCACGCATAAAGGTGAAGGACACCCCTGAAAGAAAACCAGGGATAGCAACACGGCACACCAACAGAAAAAAAAATAGGTCTATAAAAAATAAAAATATATTGCAAATTGACTGAAAAATATACCCTACACCACCCATAGTACCAAAATGATCCTTCGTCACATACCCATCTTACTAGACAAACCAACAAATGGAAAGAAAAAATGTCCGACTTCAAATGTCTGATCGGTTTGAGGAGTAGGACTTTTTACTTTTCTGGCTGCATGTTGTTTAGGGTCACCTATCCCTATTTTAGCCCAGTGGCCTGATTTCTAGTGAGATGGATTTCCTTTAAAGCAGTGTTAATATTTTGTCAGGTGCAATGATTCATTCTGTGTCAGAGCATTCACTAAACGCTATTTAGAGGTATTTTATTTATTAAAGGTGTGTGAGGTGTGAAGACCAGGATTTGTCACACTTCATAAAAAAAAAAAAAGGTTATATTAGCTGTTGCATCCAGAATTAAAGCAAGTAATTGTCACCCAGGTGTAGAAGTCACCCATACCTTGTGCTGCCGTAGATCAGGCAGCTGTAGAGTTTATCAAGGGTGGAGCATGGCTCCGGACCCAGGAGAGGCTGCAGTATGTCAGAGTATGGAGTCACACCTAGCTAGTACAAACACTCACAGATGACACTTATTGGAGCCTCCTAGGTTACAGCCAGGTAGGCACCGTGTCATTGAGCTTTGATTAAGATGGCTTGCAGATTCAGCTCATGTGTTGGCACTTGTATGAATGCTTCCACCAAAAATATAGGCTCTTCATCTGTGTACAATAAACCTAAAAAAAATGCCCTAGTTGGGGACATTTCATGTACTCTTAAGTACATACAAAGATACAATAATATGTAAGTATATATACTGATCAGTCATAACATTATGACCCCTGACAGGTAAAGTGAATAACATTGAGTATCTCATTACAATGGCATCTGAAAGTGAGTGAGATATATTAGGCAGCAAGTAAACATGTTGTCTGTGAAGTTGCAGTGTTGAAAGCAGAAAAAATGGGCAAGTTTAAGGGTTTGCACAACTCTGACAAGGGCCAAATTGTAATATCTAGAGGACTGGGTCAAAGAAGGTCCAAAACTGCAGTTCTTGTGGGATGTCCTCTGGTCTGCCTTGATCAGGACTTACCAAAAGTGGTCCAAGGAGGGAAAACCAGCAACAGACTCATGGGCGGTCAAGGCTCATGAATGTACATAGGGCACGAAGGCTGGCTCATGTAGTCTGATCCAATAGAAGAGCTGCTGTAGCTAAATTCCAAAAGAAAGGTGTCCGAACACATGTGCGTTGCAGTTTGTTGCATATTGGGCTATGTAGCCACAGTCCAGTCATGGTGCCCATGCTAACCCCCTGCCCACAGCCAAAAGCTCCTACAATGGGCACGTGAGGATCAGAACTGGACCACGGAGCAATGAAAGAAGGTGGCCTGGTCTAATGAATTCAACGAGTTTGAGTTGTTGAATTCGGCACCAAATTCTCCAGATTTCAATCCAATTGAGTATTTGTGGGATTTGCTGGAAAAACAAGTCCGATCCATGGAGGTTCCACTTCGCAAATTACAGGATCTGCTACTGATAGTTTAGTGCCAGATACCGCAGCATACCTTCAGAGGTCTAGTGGAGTTCATGCCTTGATGGGTTATGGTGGGTGGTCATAATGTTATGGCTGATCAGTGTGTCATAAATAAAAGCAAGGCTTGTACAATATAAATATAATCTAGTGCAATAGTCCGTCATTCTCCGGCATCGCTCCACTGATTGGGGAATTAATAAATAGATACAAGTCCACCTCCATGTGAATTAGTGGTAGGTAAAGTGTACTCCGAAACATGTGCCTCCAGAAAGCAAGCCCAGAATCCACTCCTAAATAACCACTTTGGTGCAAATGGTAACCACCGCTCCCCACAAGACACCACACTCAACAAAAATAGTTGCCTCTCATTTTACTGATCGGCTTAACTCACATGATCTGCACAGTCTTTTCCTCTTTAGGCAATTCTTCCAGTCCGGGATGCTCACTTCCAATTGGACTATTACTTTCCACAAAAGCTCAAACAAAATAGTCCACATGGTGTAATCCCCCATTCAGACACTTTTTGTAGGTTAAACACCCTCGATTAACCACTTGACAACTGGGCACTTAAACCCCCTTAACAACCAGACCAATTTTCAGCTTTCAGCGCTCTCACACTTTGAATGACAATTACTCAGTCATGCAACACTGCACCCATATGAAATTTGCGTCCTTTTTTTCACACAAACAGAGCTTTCTTTTGGTGGTATTTAATCATCTCTGGGTTTTTTATTTTTTGCGCTATAATTAAAAAAAGACCGAAAATTTTGTAAAAAAATGAATTTTTCTTCGTTTCTGTTATAAAATTTTGCAAATTAGTAATTTTTCTTCATAAATTTTGGCCAAAATTTATACTGCTACCTATCTTTGGTAAAAAAAAAAAATTAGTGTATATTATTTGGTCTTTGTGAAAGTTATAGAGTCTGCAAGTTATGGTGCCAATCACTGAAAATTGATCACA
>BLSH010047610.1:183305-208846 GCA_018402905.1 Glandirana rugosa | reverse complement strand
AAAACACCCTTGACAACAGTTGGCCAGATCAAGAACACTCTTCAGGAGGTAGGTGTATGTGTGTCAGTCAACAATCAAGAGAAGACTTCACCAGAGTGAATACAGAGGGTTCACCACAAGATGTAAACCATTGGTGAGCCTCAAAAACAGGAAGGCCAGATTAGAGTTTGCCAAACAACATCTAAAAAAGCCTTCACAGTTCTGGAACATCCTATGGACAGATGACACCAAGATCAACTTGTACCAGAGTGATGGGAAGAGAAGAGTATGGAGAAGGAAAGGAACTGCTCATGATCCAAAGCATACCACCTCATCAATGAAGCATGGTGGTGGTAGTGTCATGGCGTGGGCATGTATGGCTGCCAATGGAACTGGTTCTCTTGTATTTATTGATGATGTGACTGCTGACAAAAGCAGCAGGATGAATTCTGAAGTCTTTCGGGGCAATATTATCTGCTCATATTCAGCCAAATGCTTCAGAACTCATTGGACGGCGCTTCACAGTGCAGATGGACAATGACCCGAAGTATACTGCGAAAACAACCAAAGAGTTTTTTAAGGGAAAGAAGTGGAATGTTATGCAATGGCCAAGTCAATCACCGGACCTGAATCCGATTGAGCATGCATTTCACTTGCTGAAGACAAAATTGAAGGGAAAATGCCCCAAGAACAAGCAGGAACTGAAGACAGCTGCAGTAGAGGCCTGGCAGAGCATCACCAGGGTTGAAACCCAGCGTCTGGTGATGTCTATGCGTTCCAGACTTCAGGCTGTAATTGACTGCAAAGGATTTGCACCCAAGTATTAAAAAGTGAAAGTTTGATTTATGATTGTTAATCTGTCCCATTACTTTTGGTCCCTTAAAAAGTGGGAGGCAGATATACAAACTGTTGTAATTCCTACACCGTTCACCTGTTTTGAATGTAAATACCCCCAAATTAAAGGTGAAAAGTCTGCAGTTAAAGCACATCTTGTTTGTTTCATTTCAAATCCATTGTAGTGGTGCATAGAACCAAAAAGATTAGAATTGTGTCAATGTCCCAATATTTATGGTTCTATGCACATATATATATATATATATATATATATATATATATATATATATATATATATATATATATATATATATATCTCACTTTTGTTCCCTGTTTGTACATTGCTATCTATTGAAAGCAGTAGAAGCTGCAACTAGAGTGCTATGCATAATCCTGCTCCAAATAGCTAAAAAGGTAAGAAATACGATTTTTTAAATTTCTTTTAAGTATGCTTCGTGATTTGGAACACAACAAACGTAGTGGGGGATTCTGAAACTTGACTTCAAAAGTGGAAATACACTTTATATTTTTCCAATTCCAGAAATTGCATCTTGGTTGTATCCTTGGATCTAGAAGGGTTATGGTGGAGAAATATTGTATGTCTCATGCATTTTGCAGTTCTGTGTCATCAGGGGGGATATTTAGCTGTTATACAGTCACATTTATTCAGTTAAATATGCAGCCATGTTTGCGATCATAGACCTTTCACATGGGACTATTGGGATGTTGTATGGAAGCTTCGATTACTTAGAAGAGTGGTTTACTACTCAATATGTGAAGGATAAATCCAGCCTGTATCGATGTCATTCAGTTGACTCCAGCCTTGAGCTCAGCCACCAAAAAGGAAAAATCTTCATCTGTGTACATGAAGAGTGCTGTCATTCAAATACAGCATAGGCAAAACTGTTCAGAAACTTGTGCTTTTACTTGCTCATGTCTATTAAAGTGAAACTTCACTCTCTCAATCAACATTGACTATTTTAAATCCTTATGTTGCTAGCATTAGTATTGGATAGTAAAGTAGATCATATTTACTTGTTTTAACCTGTTTCTTTTACATTTCTTTGGTTACTTCCTACTTTCTATGTCTAGGCAAATGATGTAATATATCCCAGAAGTCTTCAGGAGGGGAGGAGGGGTTTTCTCAGCAAAGCCTACCCTCCTGCCTGCATGCCTGAGCTAAGGGCAGATGGATTTAGGAAGTCAATGCTACATGAATGATCTGCCCTTACTCAAGATGACCAAAGCCAGAAATGCTAGGGGGAGGGTTTCTAAGTACTTTCTCAGCAAAATAAACCGTGGAGACAAGGGTGGATGGGGGAGTTTGCTTTGAATATTAAAAACAAATAATGAAATAGCACTTTTGGTTTGTGGTGCTCAGGTACAATGTAGATTCACTTTAACATGCTTACCTTTGCTTTGGGAATGATGTTGCTAGTCATCCACAAGAGATTAATATACGTCTTTTGTACAGAAGTTCCAGGCTATGACTTTCAAAATGCTACATTGTGTAACTAAATCCTAGTTAGTCCTTGTGGAGATTCCACAGACTTCAGTGTGGAGTCCCCTCTTTTTCTGCAGCCCTGCTAAAATGAAAAGCATATTGGCAATCTCTGGTCAGTAATGAGCACTGCAAAGGCTACGCATGCTCATTCTTACTGGAGTAGTAACCTTTAAGTGGTGCATCAACCTGTCTCATCGCTTATAGATAATCAATCAGTGCATGTCCGGTCTACAAAGAAAAGCATTATATAAAGCTGATAAAGTAACACCTATGTCTCTGCTGCATGATTCATTTACACTTTTGATTTTCAATCCTACAGGTTTTTGTTTTGGCTCTCGCTTTCCTCATCCTATTCCTGGGGAACTTCTTGACGACTCTGAAAGTGGTCCATGCAAAGTTTCAGAAGAATAAAGAAAAGAAACCTTGATGTTTACTAGACCATGGACTTGTTGACTGTTATGTAGCTAATAAATTACCCAAAATAAAATGTTTAACAGAAAAAGGGATTGTAGGAAGCTACAAGTATCCCAGTATCTATATCACTACTGGAAACTGCCTGCAGTCCTCACATGCTGCTCCCTATTTCTCTCCAGGAGAGACCACTGACTTTATAATACCAAACCTCTAAGTTTCACCTGCAGTGATAAGACCTTACATGCCACTTGGGGTATCAGAGTGTATTGCTCCACTTTGTATCACTAGAAGGTCTTAAAATGTTGTGAAATCACTCGCGATTTACTGACGGAATATTGAAGAAGTATAAATCCAGTGCCTGCCCGATTCTCATATGCAAAGACTTAGGTGCATGCACAGTGTGAATAATTGGTAATGACCTAAACATTTTACAAGTACTGTTTTTGGAAAGAGAGGTCAGACCAGCATTACTTTTAATTTTCTGTCATTTCACATATTAAAACTTGACGATGAATGAAATAATGTGAAAAAGGACTTTTTCTAATGACTTCCTAAGGAAATGTTCATATTGCTGATGATGTGTGGGTTATGGCTGGAAAGAATGCAAAATAAAACCATTGTCTTTCACAGGAAATCACATTGCAGTTTGATACTTTGAGAAATTAAAGGATAACCTTTGAAATAATGTTGATCATATGGAAGGTCGTCTTTTCTTAATTGTACAATGGAGGACATAGGATGGTATTTTGGATCCAATGGATTATGCAGCTGCCTTCATGGGGGGAAACAAGGCAGTAAGGGCAGCCCTGTATAACCTCGCCTATTGCAGCAAGTCTCTGTTTCTTTTTGCCAGTGTCTGTTCTAAGAGAAAGAAACCACTCTCTTTGGTGGCATTTCTTCTATTAGCAATAATCTTCAGTAGCTGCAGAGGTACTGTGGCTCATTTTGGCAGCGTCCGGATCATTTACTCCTGGGCTATGTCCTGGCAAACTACACCTGGACCCCGCCAAAAAAGATGCGGTTCAACACAATGAGTTAGCTGCAGGGTTCTCCATGGGTCCAGGTCCTGATTCTGCAAGCCTACCCGAATCACTACCTTCCTTCAAGTTCCCCTTAACCCCTTCAGGGACACCCCTCTCCTCCTAGTTATCAAGAGAGGAATTTTCTGCCATAATCACTGAATTTATGGGGGAAAACATTCAGCCTTATTAGAGTTCTCTCTCTGCAGGAGCTGCAAGTAAGCCACCACATTCTGTCCCCCAGAGCCATCTCTGACCTTCCTCTGGCTACTTCTGTATTTCCTGAAGTTGAGGATGGTACCTCAGATTTAATGGACTCTGTACATGAGGAAGTTCAATCTCTTTAAACCTAAGGATATTATTTCTATCCTTGATGCAGTGCAACACCTTGCTTAACCTAGCACAACCTGGCCAAAAACCCTGTGTTCCCTAAAAATGTCCTGGCCTGCTAAAACCTTCCCAGTACACTTGCTTTTACAGTCCGCATAGTACTGTGACTGGCCTCATCCTGAACATTCACCCCTTGGGTCTAGAATATTGTATACAGGTTGTACAAACTATAATTTTGGTCTCTGCATCTTCCTGCTTAAAGTGGTTGTAAACCTCATATGCATCATTTCTCCAATACATGCACCATTTTATAGTTTGTTCTGTAAAAATCCAAACTGCTGTATTATTACATTTGTATTTTCATCTCTAAGCCTGTCACAACTCTCTGAAAATCTCTGGTCCATGGGCGTGTCTATGAACCGAAGCTTGGGATGTGGAGTCATGACATCACTGGCCCCACATCTTCACTGTGCACTCACACACTAGTGCTATGGTGCTGGAAGCGTGCATGCACGTCACTCCCTTCTGGGAGGTGGGACCAGTGTTGTCACAACACTGCTGCCCATGGACTGGAGATTTCTTGAGCTGTGATAGGCTTGGAGATGAAAATACAGAGGTAAAAATACAGTGCATTGGATTTTTACAGAACAAACTATAAAATGGTGTATGCATTTGGGAACTGATGCTTATGAGTTTTACAAGCACTTGAAACAAAACGCTCTTTTACTCAGGCTGGGGCAGGAAACGCGCACCCTTTACTCATGCTCATGCATGAGTCTCCTCTGCATCTCAGTCAGTCAAAGGAGAGTGGGCGTGGCAACAGATATTTTTGTCATGTGTCTGATTTTTTTTTTCAGTTGCGGGGAGGATTACAGATCACAGGCTGCCTGTATTCCTGCCAGACTGCACAAATGAGTTGTGCTGGTTTAGCTAAAATGTTCAGTTTAATTTTCGTTATCTGGATAAATGCTCTCAAACACACCAACATCTCTGCAAAGGTGGGGGACCTTGCACTGCTCTTGAGTAGCTTTTTTCTCAAGGGGTGAAAGCTATTGTCCCAGGAGAGGAAAGGTTCCAGGGTTCCCCTTCAAACTTGTTCACTGTCCCCAAGGAAACAATGATGCATTCACCCCATACTGGATTTAAAGATTTTGTATGGCATCTGCCTATTCAGTCATTACTTCCCTGCACCTGAAGATTTCCTGGCCTCTGTGAACATTGAGGATGTATACTTATCTAAAGTTCAAGAAATAGGCTCTGGATTCAACTCATCACGTTGGGAGTATCTGAGCCTAATCTTGCATATGGCCCTGTCTCAGGTCTCCCTTCCCTAAGCAAGATTCCAGTCTCTCCCCTTCCATGTTTGGCCCCAATGGTCCAATAGCCACTCAATTCACTCCTTTGAGGCAGTCCCATATGCCCAGTTTAACTGTAGGCTGTTTGGAATGCAACATTCTAACATTGCATCATGGGACAAGCAGACTAAAGCAAGATACACACGATACAATTTTCTGTAGATTTTTTCCTTCAGATTTACCAAAACCATATAATAGGAGGTCAAGCCTTAAGAGTTTCAATTTGTATGTAATCAGGCAGGCCCTTGCACTACATGGTTTTGGTAAATCTGAAGGAAATCTGACAAAAGTTGGATAGTGTGTATGTGTTCTTAGGGCCTGTACACGCGGTACGATTATGGGCCAACAACGGTCGTACGACAGCCTGTTGTCCGATAATCCAACCATTGGTACGCACGATTCGACAGTTTCCAATTATCGTCCAACAGAAGTTGTCTGTGAAGACTAGAAAAGTTTTGTCTGCCAACAAGGCGTTGGCCAATTTTCAGCTTGTGTATACAAAAGTTGGAAGTGCAAACACGCATGCTCGGAATCCAGGAAGTGTTCGGTCGTGTAAACCCCTGTCCATAATTCACAATTCACCTGAACTTCCTCTTTATACACTCGTAGCACGTCACTGCATTCGCCTTTGTCGGATGATTACTTGACTACCAACGGTATGCTAGACAAAACCACGGACAGCCAATTTGGACAAAAGTTGGAGGTGCAGTCATATGATAATCGGTGCGTGTGTATGCGGCTTTAAGTCTGTGTTGCCCCATACACCTGACCAGCAATGATTAATTTTCATACCAGAGCTAGAATCAAGGAAATCCTTTCTCCTGATGTCACAAAGATGCTCACAATGCAGGATCATTAAGAGTCCTGCATACCCTCTTGGTACAGGGCAGGCCTGTACTGGCCATCGGGACTACCGGGAGTTTCCCAGTGGGCCGATGGCTCAGTGGGCCGGTCAGAGTGACAGCGGAGTGGAGGCAAGCGGGCAGGGACTCCCATACCCTGCCCAGCAATAAACTAATCCCCCCACTGACCGCTGTGTAGCTGTTTAAAAAGAAAATGTCCCCGGGCCCCCTGTGTTCAGCGGGGGGCCGGGGAGAGAACGCAGACTATTTTTTCATTTTCGGCTTTTGGCGGATTAAACCGCCGCAGCACACTATACATGTGAAGGCTGGTACTATATTATTACACTGGAGCCAGCCAAGAGCAATGCGGCGGATTAATCCGCCTAAAACTGAAAGTATTGAAATTGTCTGCGCTCTGTCCCCGGCCCCAGATAAACACAGGGGCGAAGTTTTCTTTTTAAACAGCTGTTCAGTGGAGGATTAGTTTATTGCTGGACAGGGTTATGGGATTTCCTGCCTGCTCACCTCGCCCCCAGGCTCCCAGCTCCAGTCTCCAAAGGACCAACTGCAGCAGTCAGGACCTACCTATAAGAACTGCCCAGACCAGGTACCGGGGTCTGAGGGGGACTAACATTAATGGGCACTGGCGAGGCTGCATTAATGGGCACTGGTGTGGCTGTGCTGATGGGCACTGGTGAGATTGTGTTGATGGGCACTAATCAGGCTGTGTTAATGGGCACTAGTGTGGCTGTATTAAAGGGCACCGGTTGGCCTGTGCTGATGGGCACTGATCAGGCTTTGTTAATGGGCACTGGTGAGGCTGCGCTGATGGGCACTGATCAGGCTGCATTAATGGGCACTGGTGTGGCTGCGCTGATGGGCACTGGTGAGGCTGCATTAATAAGCACTGGTGAGGCTGCACTAATGGGCACTGGTGAGGCTGCACTAATGGGCACTGGTGAGGCTGCATTAATGGGCACTGGTGAGGCTGCATTAATGGACACTGGTGAAGCTGCAGTAATGGGCACTGGTGAGGCTGCATTAATGGGTACTGGAGAGGCTGCATTAATGGGCACTGGTGTGACTGTGCTGATGGGCACTGATCGGGCTGCATTAATGGGCACTGGGGATGCTGCATTAATGGGCACTGGTGTGGCTGCCCTGATGGGCACTGATCAGGCTGCATTAATGGTCACCGGTGAGGCTGCATTAATGGGCACTGGTGTAGATGCATTAATGGGCATTGGTGTGGCTGCATTATTGGGCACTGGTGTGGCTGCATTAATGGACACTGGTGAGGCAGCATTGCTGGACATTGGTGAGGCTGCATTGATGGGCACTGGTGAGGCTGCACTGATGGGCACTGGTGAGGCTACATTAATGGGCACTGATCAGGCTGCATTGATGGGCACTGGTGAGGCTGCATTGATGGGCACTGATAAGGCTGCATTATTGGGCACTGGTGTGGCTATGCTCTGTCTTATGCACAATAGTGGAATTTTTTTACTTATTTTTTTGCGCAATTGCGTATAGTTTATAAAGTGTTTTTGTGTGTGTTTGCAAAATTAATGTGGGCCGGTCTGGATGAAGTCCAGGGCCACATTTTGGTCCCAGTCCAGCCCTGGTACAGGGGGATTGATTAATGGAGGAACCTTGGTGGTCATAATCTGCAACTCAAGGCATTTCAGTTGTCTCTTTGACACTGGACCTCTCAGCTTCTAGGTTCCCTGACCAGAATTCATTTGAACGGTGCCACAACAATGGTTTACTTGAACCATTAAGGAGTCACCAGAAGTCATGCAGCTTAAAGAGAAGTGGGCCTGATTCTGGCTTGAGATGAACCTCAGGTTCCTGTCCTGACTGCTGTGCACATCCCAGGCATGGAAAATAGGTTGACTTCAACATCTGGAATTTGAAAAATGATCCCTTCACCCGGAGGTGTTTCAGGCTTTCTATCACAGTTGGGGGGCAGTGGACGTGGACCCCTTGACTTCCAAGACCGCAACAAACTGAACAGGTCAGTGATTCTCAAACCTTTGCAGTAGATTCTCTGGTGAATCCACAGATCAGTTGAATTTATGCTTTTCCTGCTTTGAAGGTCCTTCCTCCCCTACTTTGCAGGATTAAGATGGTGGACACTTTGGTAATCCTCATTACATCAAACCAGCCCAGGAGGACTTGGCACTCTGGGCCTTCCTAGACTGTCCGGATCTGCTGGACCAGGGGCTGGTCTACCATCCTGTTTCTTGTTCGCTGGCTTCAATGGCCTGGCTTGCTAATGCCCAGGGATAGAGGTCTATTGGATCTGTTTATCCTGAGGGCTAGGTGCACTCCACTAGATCGATCCGTGCCTTTCCCCCCAGGTTTCCGTTTTCTCTGATTTTCTAAATGGCCATCTGGTCTTTGGTTCTCACATTTATTCATTTTTCAGTTGGACATTCAGGCTTCAGTGAATTCTGGCTTCGGTAATAAGGTTCTTCAGGTGCCCCTGTAAGCTGTAGGACCCTATCTGTTTCTGTGTTGACCATTGTGGGCTGTTAAGCAGTCATTTGCCCCACCCTAAGTTGGATTGCCAGAATACCATCCTGTGTCCTGTAATCTATGAATAAGAAAATAGTTTTTTGCCTTACCTGTAAAAAAAAACTTTTCTTGGCGTATGTTACCGGAGACAGAATGCAATGATTTGCAAATCCCCTAAACCCATATTTTATTCACAACAGAAAAAAAAATCAAATGTTTAAACTGAGAACATGGTAAGGTAGTTTTAACGACTTCAGCCCCGGAAGGTTTACCTCCCCCCCCTTCATAACCTGGGCATTTTTTGCAATACTGCACTGTATTGCTTTAACTGACAATTGTGCGGTCGTACGAAACTGTAACCCAAATACAATTGATGTCCCTTTTTTCCCCACAAATAGAGCTTTCTTTTGGTGGTATTTGGTCACCTCTGTGGTTTTTATTTTTTACTCTATAGACAAAAAGGCCGACAATTTTGGAAAAAAAACAATATTTTTTTACTTTCTGCTATAAACCTACCCATTAAAAAAATTTAAAAAAATCGAATTTATTCATCAGTTTAGGCCAATATGTACTCTGCTACATATTTTTGGTAAAAGAAATCCCAATAAGCATTTGGTTTGTGCTAAAGTTATAGCGTCTAAAAACGATGGGATATATTTATGGAATTTTTATTTATTTTTACTAGTAATGGCGACGATCAGCGATTTTTAGTGGGGCGGCGCACAAATCTGACACCTAACTGGCACTTTTGACACTTTTTGGTAACCAGTCACACTAATACAGTGATCAATGCTAAAAAAAATGCACTTTCACTGTACTAAACACTGGCATCGAAGGGGTTAACATCAGTGGTGATCAAAGGGTTAAGTGTGCACCTAGGGAGTGCATTCTAACTGTGTGGGGGATGCTTTGACTGGAGGAAGACAGAGGTCTGTGTTTCTGCTTTCGTGCAGGAAGGCCAATCTGGTGCAGTATATCTGCATGGGGTGGTTCCTAACAGGTTAAAATTGATGGCAGCAACATGTCTCAAAAGTTGAGACAGGGCAAAAAAAAGATGGCAAAGTAAGTGTTACTAACAAGGAAGAGCTGGTAGAATGTTTTGCAACGAATTTGATTAATTGACAACAGGTCAGTAACATGATTGGGTATAAACAGAGCATGTTAGAGAGTGTCTCACAAGTAAAGATGGGCAATGGCTCACCACTCTGTGAAAAGCTGCATCTGAAAATTGTTGAACAATTTCAGAATAAAGTTTCTCAACGTAAAATTGCAAAGACTTTATATCATCATCTGCACTACATAATATCAAAAAAATTCAGAGAATCTGGAGAAATTTCTGTGCGCAAGTGACTTCAGGCCCTCAAATGGCACTGCATTAAAAACGGACATGATTCTGTGAGGACATCACTGCATGGGCCGGATTATGAATATGTATTACGGAAAAAAGAAAAAGGGTCAATATTTCTCCAAAAAAACATAAAGATTCAAAAATATAAAGCAATTAGTGAAAATTACAGATTTCCTCATCCCCCCTTCCCCCTTGATGACCATATGCTGTATCTTTTTTTTTTTTTTTAAATTCAAGCTATAAGCGAAACTTTATATTTCATTTTCTATAGAGTACCGGGGGTGGGGGAGTATCCCTGTAAGGTTTATTTTTTGCCATCTGTCCCATTGGGGAGATTTCCCTTCGCTTCCTATTCCATAGCCAAACAGAAGTGGGAGGGAATCCCTACAAATTAAAGGAATCTCTTGTGGACCCATAGGTTACCAGAACTAGTGTTTCTATTGGAAGATTTCCCCTCTATTACATTTCTGGCGCTAACCCAAGATTTGGGATTTTATTTTACTTTCAATGATAATGGTAAACAGGAGACATGGAGAGGGTGAATTTTCCTAATGGAGACAAAGAAAGCAATACAAACCTGGCACGTTCTAATCCCACTCCACTCTATCCAAAACGTAAAAAAATAAAAGCTTTGCCTTTAGTTATACTATAAGCTCATGATTTGGCCCGACCCCTTGCCCCTTCCGATATATATCTCTGTGGTATCCCTCAGTCACTAGGCTTGAAAAAGGGGTGTATACGGCCCTGAAGCACAAAACTATGCCCACAGTGACATTTGACGTCTTCCACTTTCCCGAAATCGCTACCCAGCTTCCTGCATCACTGTGTGTTCAATGCTGGCTCTGCTTGCTGTTACACATCCACAACTGCTGTTTGGCATCACTCTGCAGTGCCTGGTCGTGAACTCTGGATATGCTCTTGTGATCCATCCAGGGCCATCTTTAATGCAGGGCAAAAGGGGCTGCTTCCCTGGGCCCTGACATTCTGGAGCCCAAAGCTGTGCTGCCTGGGAATGTCTGAAGCAGGGTTGGTGCCAGGATGGGTGGAGGAACATTCGACACTGCTTGCGGCGCCCTGCTACAAAGAGGGGTATCTTCTGCTTCAGTGTTGTCTGGCTGAAAAGGAGGGGCAGCCCGATTGCTCTGCTCTGCCTGTTACTCAATCCCTGCTCCGGGACTCAGCCTTCTCTCTCCCTTCTGGTTTGCTGCTGTTCCTACTTTGTCCTGCGGGTGGAGAGGCTGGGACAAAAGAGCTCCGACTGAGCTTTTACAGCCATGTGGGGGTGGGTCTGGAGAGCTCCATGGTATTGGGGGCCCAGTAGCAAGGTAAGAACTCGTTTACTGACAGTGTTTTGTCTCCCCTTTTCCAGCCCTGCAGAACAGCTCTCCTCTCTTGTGATGTTCTGCATGGCAGGGAGAGAGGAGATGTGTGATGCTCTGCAGGGCTGGGAGAGGGGAGACAGGTGTGCTGTTCTGCAGGGCTGGAGACAGGTGTGATGTTCTGCAGGGATGGAGACAGTGAGCGGTAATGATATGTTGTAACTTCTAGCAACCAATCAGTGAGCAGTAATAATGTGCAGTGACCTCTAGCAACCAATCAGTGAGTGTGGACCAGTTCTTTATTTGAATTAGTAAAGTTTTTTTTTAGATAAGTCTGTGTGTGTTTGTTTTTTTTGCGATAAGTCTGGGCTGCTGGGGATGGAGAGCGAAATTGCATGGTGGGGCCCAAAGAAAAAGTTTGCCCAGGGTCCAATCAATATTAAAGACTGCCCCGGTTCCATCCATCGGAGATCCATCGTCAAACCCTTGGTTGGGATGATATGCCTACTCTTTTGGAATACATGTGAGTGCATATGTTATTTTAACCCTATGTTTTCAAAAAAATCTACGCTTTGATGGTCATACCTTTTGTCTTTCTTCTTCAGTATTAGAGCCCAGAGGACCTACCCATACTCTTTTTGGAGAAGAGCTACAGCCATACCAAAAGTGACTGTTTTATTATGTTGGACCTTTTAAGGACAATAATCAGGGCCGTACCTAGAGCATTTGCCACCCAGGGCGGATCCTATATCTGACACCCCCCCCTGCAGCACACCGCACATCGATGTCGAGTGACGTTAGGGTAGTATACTGGCAGGTTAGGGTGGCATAGTGCCAGGTTAGGTGGTATATAGAGCCAGGTTAGGGTTGCATTGTGCCAGGTTAGGTGGTATATAGAGACAGGTTAGGGTGGTATATAGGGCCAGGGTAGGTCTGCATGTAGTGACAGTGTGCACTGCTCAGTCACAGCATGCCAGATGAAGATTCCCAGGCTACTGTGTTCTCTCCTCTTCTTTAGCTGCGGGATCAACCTGAGGGAAAGGGGTCTGTAGGAGGAGTGGAGGAGGCAGCCACACCCGACCCTGCCCACCAACTCCAGCTGCCTCTGGAGATAGTGAACATCCCTGAAGGACAGCCTAACTTGATCAGATGATGGGGTGTTACAGACAGCCTCCCCCACACCGCTGGGCTCTGTGCTGACCTGATCAATCTTTTACAAAACTGTGATGACAAGGAAAGTGCAGGGCCCCACGTGCACCCGGGGTTCCTGGGCGGTGCCTGACACGGTCACCCCCCCCCCCCCCTGGGGTGGACCGCATGCCCCATGGTACATCCCTGACAATAATATAGCTCTTATTATTTGTGCCATAGAAAATTTCTGTTTATATCCTTATTTCAACGTGCAAACTGTTCTGTGGTCTGATACAGGGTTGGTGCAAGGATTTTTGACACCCTAGGTGAAACCTCATTTCGCATTGGCTCCACCCCCTTTGCTTTGCCCATGTGACAGGAAGTGGCAATATGCAGTCAGCATCGACTCTGCTCCCTCTAGGGCTGGCTCCAGTGCTGTGCCTCTAATTATGCTACCGGACACACGGAGCAGTTGCCTGAGACTAAGTTAGTTACATTCTGCAGCCTGCAGAGCATGCAGATGTGGAGGGAAACCAGCAGCCGGGCACCTAGTTTGCCTAGTGGTAGCACTGGCCCTGGTCTGAGGAATTGAAATGTGACATTCTTTTTGGCAACCATGGGCACTGCATCCTCTGGACTAAAGAGGAGAGGGACCTTCTGGCTTATCAGCACTCAGTTCAAAAGCCTGCATCTCTGATGCTATGGGGGTGCATTAGTATATATGTATGCATGGAATGGGCAGCTTGCACATCTGGAAAGGCACCATCAATGCTGAAAGATATATCCAGGTTTTAGAGCAGCTTATGCTCCCAACCAAATAATATTTTTCCAGGGAAGGCCTTGCATATTTCAGCAGGACAATGCTAAACCACATACTGCATCTATGACAACAGCATGGCTCCGTAGTAGAAGAGCCCAGGTGCTTAACTGGCCTGCCTGTAGTCCAGACCTTTCATCAACTGAAAAGATTTGGTGCATCATGAAATAAAAAATAGAACAAAGACCCAGAACTGTTGAGCAGTTATAATCCTACAGTATATAGCAGGCAAGAATGGGACAAACTCCATCAACTGATCTCAGTTACCAGATGGTGTTTTGAAAAGAAGAGAGGATACCACACCTTGGTAAACATTGCCCTGTCCCAACTTTTTTGAGATGGGTTACTGTCATCAATAGTATCTTATTTATTTTCTTAAAATGGTACATTTTCTCAGGTTAAACATTTGATATGTTTTCTATTGTGAAAAAAATATGGGTTTATGAGTTTTGCAAATTGTTGCATTCTGTTTTCATATAGATGTTACACAGCGTCCAAACGTTTTCTGGAATTGGGGTTGTATGACCCACTCCTATTATTGCTTGTGAGGAGGGGGTTCCCAGGGCTCCTGAAGGCATCTGCATATCCCATTGATACCATCTTGTGTCTATTAATATGTAATTAAGTATAAACAATCTTCCCACAAGGTGGGGTCATGGGCACCCCCCACCCACCCAGTAAGTCGGGGCCCCACACTTACCCCAGCTTGAGGGCAGCGGCAGCTTCTCTCCGGGCTGCGGGTTGTAATACAACTGGGTGGGCTTTGGCCGCAGTGCTCTGTGTCCTCGAGCCCATCCTTTTTTTTTTTTTGAAGTCTCAGATTTTAATGGGTTCCATTAAAATCAATGAACTGTGACTTATCATCCAACTTTATGTGTCCAAAGTCGCATGACAAGACGCACAAGTGTGAACAGAGCCTTAGCTGGATCATGCCTCTTATCAAGTCCAACTGATTCTCTGCTTACCTGACCTTTCCAAGTCTAGTCCACACCTGGGGGGTGGCTTCTCTGTGAGGCAGAGACACTAAATTGCTGCTCAGGCCGGGAATCTGGAGAAGTTGCCTAACACCTCTAACCGGATTCCTTGCTTCATTTTTTAAAAAAATGAATAAGATTGCTGTAGAGTGGTTGCAACGTGTTTTGTATTGAACATATAGATTGAAAGGATCGGTCAGGCTTTTAGATGATTGGAACCTAAATTGTTGCTTTTGGGCATGGAGTTCACCAGAGCTTCACAGGTTACCACTGGAGTCCTCTTCCACTCCTCCATGACATCATCACGGAGCTGGTGGATGTTAGAGACCTTGCACTCCTCCACCTTCCGTTTGAGGATGTCCCACAGATGCTCAATAAGGTTTAGGTCTGGAGACATGCTTGGCCAGTCCATCACCTTTACCCTCAGCTTCTTTAGCAAGGCAGTGGTCATCTTGGAGATGTGTTTGGGGTTATCATGTTGGAATACTGCCCTGCGGCCCAGTCTCCGAAGGGAGGGGATCATGCTCTGCTTCAGTATGTCACAGTACATGTTGGCATTCATGTGAGAGGTGTACGCACTTTTGTGAGATACTGTATATATGCTATGGACTTCATGTTTTGGGAGCTGAGCATCCTAGTCAGAGCACCGGTCTCCAGCTTTTGAATCTGAATACAGCAGTTGAGCTTGGTTAAGGTCTGCTATATTGTTTATATGCACTCTCAGAGACCCGTTAGAACTCCATTGGTGATTGTGGCCAATTAATTTACCTGTCACACACAGGTACATTAATCTATTGGTTCTGGGCACTGAGGTTGGAGTGTCAATACTGGATACTACTTCCTCAGCGCACTACCTTCCTTCTTGGCTACTGCACCTATTACACTGACAAGAACATGGGCCACCAATTCTGTAGTAGAGGGCTGGAGGAGTCTGGTGGGGAACAGAAAAATTAGTTCCCCATAATGTCTGCCTGCTTTTTGATTGACACTGCACGGAAGTGGCACACTTAACCCTTTGATTGCTCCTGATGCTAACCCTTTCCCCGCCAGAGTCATTTATACAGTGACAGTGCATTTTATCACTGTATTGGTGTCACTGGTCCCAAAGGTGTCACTTGGTTTCAGATTTGTCCGTTGCGATCCCGCTAAAAATCGCTGATCGCCGCCATTACTAGTCAAAGAAAAATAAAAGTCCATAAATCTATCCAATAACTTTTGCACAAACCAATCAATATATGCTTTTTGGGATTTTTTTTTTACCAAACACATTACATTTTTTTATTGGATGTGTTTTATAGCAGAAAGTAAAAAATGTTTCTTTTCAAAATTGCTTGTTATTTTTTGTTTCTAGCGCAAAAAATAAAAACTGCAGAGGTGATCAAATACCACCAAATGAAAGCTCTAATTGTGGGGAAAAAAAAAAAGGACATCAATTTTATTTGGGTACAATGTTGCACGACCGCACAATTGTCAGTTAAAGTAATGCAGTGCCGTATCGCAAAAAAATGGCCTGGTCAGGAAGGGGGAAGAACCAATTGCTATGGCAGTGACATTCCTAGAATGACAGTAGTAACTACTACTCTAAGTTCACCCATCAGCTACTCTTCTTCTTGTACAACATACCCCCACTATCTTAACCATTAACTGCATACCACTATTGAGTAGTAGTCTCCCACCTATCACATGAGCATTCTTTCCTTTACCAAATCAGTTGGCGCTAAGCCTGGGGAGTTTAGCCAGCTTCCCCATACCTTCTTAAACTTAAGAGGGCTATCCCTATGCTGGTATACAAGCTTTTCAAAGCATAACATGGTGCCCACCTGTTCTAGCCACATTTTAACCGCAGGCGGATCTGGAGAAATCCAGTGTATAAGTATAAACCTGCAGGCTTGAAACAATGCCTCCTTCAAGTATTTGTCTTGAATGATGCTGTTGAGCATGCCTAGGACACAATGCTTAGGGTCCAGCGGAATTGAAACCTAGGGCAGTGTTGATCGTTACCACTACTGATCCCCAGTAGTGGTGGAGTTTCGGACATCTCCACATGAGATGGATTAGGTCTCCTACTTCCCTTTCGTATCGACCACAGGTAGGATTGGGGCGTATCCCCATTTTGTGGAGCTTAAGTGGGGTGTGATGTGTCCTCAGTAGGATATATAACTGGGACATTCTTTGTGCTACACTCAAGGAGCTCAGTCGAACGATTTCCAGGGCCTCCTCCCATAGTTCCCCCGGTATCACTCAGACAAATATCCAAGTTATGCTTGTGAGAAATGGGAAATAGATGTAGACGTACAGTGCCAGTAGGGAGGCGTAACACCTGGAAATAAACCCCTTGGTGGAAAAGGCCTGTTGCAGTAGCGAGGACGCCGGTATGGGGGAGAGTGCAGGGCTATCCAGAGACCTCTGAGCCTTAATGGCATGCTTCAATTGTATGTAGTATAAAAGCATATTTTGTGGAACATTGTATTTATATTGTAGCTGTGTAAAGGACAGTAAAACACCATTATCAAAAATATGTTTCAGATGGGTTATACCAATCGAGTACCACCTAGGAGCATGTTGCCATCTTAAGAGTTCAGGGTATGCGTGGATGTCTCAAATTGGGCTATATGTGGTATAGCCCTGCACCCCTTGTAATTGTTAAGTTTTTTTCCCATATCTTCTGTAATAGCCTGTAAGGTGGGAACTGTTTATTAGGCTTAGAGAATAATTGTGCCTCCAATGCCTCCTGCAACAAGGAAGCCCCACTGAATTGTAACATTATGGCCAGCGTGGTATTACCTGCCCTCTCTCTGTGACAAACCCCCTATCATTTGTTAGAGCTGGGAGGCTAAATAATATAGCCATGCGTTCAGGACTGCCAGTCCCCCTACGTCTTTGGGTTTTTGTAGCTGCTCAAGTTTAATTCTGGCCACCCCCCCTTCCATAGCAGGGATCTTAAAAATGACAGACTACATTTAGTAAGACCTATATAAGCAACACAACACAGATATTGAATCTTATTTTTGTGGGTAACATACATTTCCTGAAAGCTCCATGTCAGCACAGCTGGACATATCCCCCCCCCCCCCCCCCTCCACTATGCCTCCAGGACTTAACACCTATAAACTTGAGCCCACCTACAGCCTCAGCGTTCTTCTCTTTTCCTCCTATGTGCAGGACCTTGTTGTGCTCCTCTACCTGGCTGGTCTAAAGGGCTGGCTGTCAGTCTATGCGTGTGGATGGGGCTGGGCGCAGTCCCTGGTGTCTCGGCTAAATGACCAGGGAGCCCCCGCTGCTGGTATTCAGGGCCACTCATATCACAGCTAACAGCCTAGTCTGGGGTCTGTATACTGTGTCCTGTGATGCTGAACTGTATACAGTGTCCTGTGATGCTGAACTGTATACAGTGTCCTGTGATGCTGAGCTGTATACAGTGTCCTGTGATGCTGAGCTGTATACAGTGTCCTGTGATGCTGAGCTGTATACAGTGTCCTGTGATGCTGAGCTGTATACTGTGTCCTGTGATACTGAGCTGTGTACTCATGACACAATATGTGGAATACAGGGGACGGAGTGGGTGGGGCTTATTAGAAGAGTGAAAAAGGAAGGGCCTGGTGCCCCCCATCCTAAAACCAACCGCCACTGCACCCAGGACCACCAGGTAAGGGGAATACAATGTGGAATAGGGATGGCACTGTGCCCATCTTTGATGCCTGCCAGGGACTCTTTATAACTGCTGCCTATCAGTGCCCATCAGTGCTGCATATAAGTGCCTCCTCATCAGTGCCAATCAGTACTGCCTCATTAGTGCCCATCAGTGAAGGAGAGAACATACTTATTTACAAAGTTTTGTGACGGAAAAAAATAAAAATCTTTTTTTCTTCAAAATGTTGTCTTTTTATTTGTATCGCAAAAAATAAAAACCCAGAGGTGATCAAATACCACCAAAAGGAAGCTCTATTTGTGGGGAAAATTGATAAAAAAAACTTTTTTTGGGTACAAGGTCGCATGAACGTGCAATTGTCATTCAAAATATGACAACGCTGAAAGCTGAAAATTGGTCTGGGCTGGAAAGGGGGTAAGTGCCTGGTATTGATGTGGTTAAACAAGTGGCAAATACACTTAAAAGGAGTGTTTTACACTCATCCTGTGAAGAAGTTATATGTTCTGACAATGACCAGTCTCATAGCCTTCCTAGACAAAACAGCCTCTTCAGACTCCAAAGGGGAAGATGTGGAGGAACATGAATGTATGAATCTGGCTTTGTTTAAGCAGCCAGACATGAGAATGATGATTCCGAACAGGTTGTCTCATTAGGTAAACAAGTGGCCAATACACTCAAAAGAGTTATTTCCACTTACTCGGTGAAGGGGTTATAGGCTCTGGCAATGAGCAGTCTCATAGCTTTCCCAAACAAAACATCCCTCTTCATACTCTATAAGAGAAAGACACGGATGGGTATGACAGTATGTATCCTACTGGCTCAAGCAACCAGGGATAGAGATGATGACACCTAATAGGATGTCACATTCCATAAGCACACTGTCAATACACTCTAAAGGAGTGGTTTCTGCTCACCCTTTGAAAGGGTTATTTGCTCTGGCAATAAGAAGCTGCCTAGCCATACCAGGCGAAACAGCCCGTTTTCTGAGTTTCCAGATGGTCATGACTGCATGAATACCACTATGTTCAAGCAACCATGGATAAGACACCTAACAGATTGTCACATGAGGCTAATACACTCTAAAAGGAGTGTTTTCACTCACCCTACTCACCCTCTGAAAGGGTTATCCTTTCGATCAGTGAGAAACCTCTTGGCTCTGCTGGTTCAAGCAGCCAGGCATAAAGATGTCCACACCTGCCAGGCTGTCGCATTCATTGAACACGTGGTCAATACATTCTAAAGGAGTTGCTTCCACTCACTCTGTGAAGGGGTCATATATGGTGCCAATGAGCAGTCTCAGAACCTCCTCAGGCAAATTAACCCTTGTCAGATTCTTCCCAAAAGGATGTGAATGAACATGACTGTATGATTCTACTTTGTTCAGGCAGTCAGCGATTAAGATGATGGCGATCAAGCTGTCACAATTAATTAAATTGATGAATTCATCTTCTGCAAGGGCCGTCTATTCTGGTAATGTCCAGTCTTCCTTTCAGGGCCATTAAAACTGATCTCAAATCCTTCTGCAGCCAATCAATCCTTTTCAGTCTTTTCTGAGCAGGAAGAGGAGGATGACCTTTGTCCAGATTTTTTGTTTTTTTATTCCTCCTTTTGTAAGGATGGTGAAATGCCTTTAAATAGAAGCAAAGCTGTGAAAGTTTTTCAAGTGCCACCAGAGGACAGCTTGGCAATTCCCTTATGGTGGCTGAATTAAGTGCTCGTTCTACAAGATTGGAGCATGTTGTCACAGCAGGATGTCAGTTATGCCCTTTTGAACAGAAAGATGTCCAAGATTTGGGATCATCCTTTTGGTCAGTGGGTGTCCCTTGTGGGTCTGGCCAGCTACGTGACCTTACCATCAGAAGATGTGGCCTTCAAGAACGTACTCAATAACTGTATTGTTCTTGATCTTGGAAGGGCAAGCCTAAATTTAATAGTGGTAAATTTGGCTTCCTGCCTCAAGATGAACATCTGTTGAGTTAAAAGGAGACTGAAGCTCAAGAGTCAGTTTCCATGCTCACTCCAGAGAGGTTAGTTTTGAATTCTGGCTGGGAGTCCAGGAAAGACTGGTAAGCCAGCACATAATCCAAAAAGTCAGCAAATAGCTCCATGTCAGGATGCTTTCTGGTATTTTGGGATTGTGCCACCCATACATGCCTTATGGGCACTTTGTGGCTCCTCTGTAGATATAGGCTCGCTCCAGCAGCTCAGGAAGGCTCAGTTGAACTCTCGCCCCCCCATTGAAGTCGAGTTTCTGGATCAGTGGACTAAACTTATGATTGGAGAGACAAATTGTCTACAATGTCATTCCCTTCTGATGTTCTAGTGGCTGATGATGAAGTCAGACACCAGTGAAGTAGAAGGGGAGCCCTACTTCAAGAGCAATGGGCTCAGGGCCAATGGTCTTTTTCAAGGGTCCAAGATGGTGTCCAACATCCTGGCGTTGAGAGCAGCATTTCAGGCTCCTAGCCTTCAGTCACCTCATCCGGGGTGAACCTGTCATGGTGAAGATAGACAGATGGAGCAACGACTGTGGCCTATATTTGGAAACAAGGCTCAGTCTCTCCCTCCTGAAGGAGTTTTCTGCAGCTATCTGTGGCCTATGTGCCTGGTCAGAAGAATCTTCAAGCAAACTATTTATCCAGGACAAGTCTGGATGACAATGAATACTCCAGACTACTACGAGTCTTTTGAGAATTAACAGAACTTGGTATTTTCTTCCAGAGGTAGACCTGCTCACCTCCCTAGTCAACACCAAGTTTCTGAAGTTCTATTCCAGGATCCAGAATACGCAAACAATCAGGGTGGAGGTACTGATCGCAGAGTGGATCTCCAAGACGGTACATGCCTTTCTGCTGCTTCCTTCGATTCTCAGCTCCCAGCTGAGGTGGTAGAAGATGATAGTTCTGGTGATGATCCCAGATTGGCCAAAGGGGCCTTGGTACCCTCTGCTCCTCCTGAGTGTCAAGGATTGACTCCCTCTGCCTGTAAGATCAAATGTTCTCTAATCCCATTCGTCCAGCAACCAAAAGGCTCAGGCTGATGACTTGGGTCTTGAGAGGCAGAGGCTAATGGATCTCACATGCTATGTAAAGGTTGTGAACACTCGTACGAAAATACAAGAAAAGACAGCGATAACAGTGCTTATAGTAGAATATGGCATAAATTCACAGGATTACTGCTGATTAAGATTTTACACTGGACTCTTCAGAAGTCTGTTCTGAAGTTTCTGCAGGGGGGGGGGGGGGCTTGATTTAGGTCTATGCGTAAGTACGCTGTAGACACACATTTCATCTATCTCTGCCTTCACGGCATACAGTGGGCATCCAACACTTAATTATACGGTTTTTCAAGATGTAATTTGGTTGAAACCGTAAATTGTTGTTTCCGAAATGGGATCTCCCATTAGTGATGGACAATTTTGCATCAGATGCTTTCAATCACCCTGTGGTACCTCTCACTGAAAACTGCTTTACTGGTGGCAATTACATGAGCCAGAAGAGTCAGCATTGGCAGCCTTGGGGTTTAAAGAACCCATATTTGCGTACTTCCCAGACAGGGTGGTACTCTGGCCAATGATCAAATTTCCTACTTTGGGGAGTACTGAAGAAAGCCCATCGGATGTGGGCCAAGCTTTAAAATGTATACTCAAGGTGACTTCTGCCATCAGGAAGTCAGAGCATCTGCTTGTCATTTCAGGTGGTTCAACACATGCTGATGATTTCAGGGCTTTCAACAAGATTATTGCCTCTTGGTTGGTGGAGCTCATCTCCCTGACCTACAAGTTAAAAGGGTTGGCTGTGCCAGGGGAATCACAGCACTCTTCACTGGAAGTGTCTCGACCATGCGAGTGGCAACAGGCCGAGTGTCTGAGACTATCTGCAAGGCAGCTACATAGGCACCAAAATATATACGTTCATGGCTCAGTACTGTATAGAAGAAGCCTGAATGACAGTTTGGCAGAGGCATCCTGACTTCAGCTTTTAGCCAGAATTGAGTGTGTAGCATTATCCCTCCCGTTTGGCTAGTTAGTTCCCAGCTGTGCGGTCATGGAGCCGTCAGGAAAACTGAAAATTAAATTCAAATACTTACTGTAATTTTCCTTTCCTGACGAGCTCCATGGCAGCACAGATCCCACCCAGCTTGGTAGGACAAGTTACAGAACGCCGAGGCTGTAGGGGGACTTAAGTCCTGGAGGCATGGGGGGAGGGGGGGTGGAGC
Source organism: Glandirana rugosa (assembly GCA_018402905.1). Classification (NCBI taxonomy): domain Eukaryota; kingdom Metazoa; phylum Chordata; class Amphibia; order Anura; family Ranidae; genus Glandirana; species Glandirana rugosa. Next base: position 186,593 of record BLSH010047610.1, on the reverse strand, counting down.
CTATACCCAGCTGTACTGCCATGGAGCTTGTCAGGAAAAGAAAATTACCGTAAAGTATTTTAATTCAATTTTTCATTTGTAACCAAAAACTTCAGGGGATGTCAAAAACATATCTTCGTGCAGACTTTTGAGAAAATCAAGAAGCCAATCACACAAGCAGGAAATTACATTTCAAGGGGCTTTTTATGTACAGCAACAGAGCACAGAACCTTCAGATTGTCTTATTTCACAGGGGCTAAAGACTGAAGTGGAAAGGCAAATTTTGAGATGAACTAAAAACATATTTTTAATTAATGTGGAGTTCAAGCATCACAGTTGTCCAGTCAGTCAGGCAAGGGCTATTTTTAACTAGATTCGCTTCTGGGTATTATAGGTCAAAGTACTAAGAACTATATTTTTATGTTTTAACTTTCAATTAAAAATGTATGTGGAGGAACAACAAGCCATATAGGGTTTGCTAAAAAAAAAAAAAAAAAAAGCGTATACTAACACCGTCTCTTAGAACATAAAAAAAATACACCTACACAGAGGTTCTCACAGAATCAACCTACAGCAATCAGCAAAATTGCAGGGTGCCACAACAAAAACTAGTGTGCTTTTTTAAAAGTGCAGACAATCGGCTGCCATTCACTAGACCTATAAACCTAAAGGCATTCTGTAATAACCACAAAGTGTAATGATGTAGGATGGTACTTGGCAGCCATTTAGGTTTCAGTCTGTAGGCTTATTCTTTAGTATAAAGAGCAGCACAGATCTGATTTTAGCCTCAAAGTAGAAACCATGCTCACACAATAAAACCATATATGTGATGTAGGTGCACTGTGTCAGTAAGCAGTGAAAGGCACTTCAGCATTGTCATCCATGTGCATGCAAGTTAGGGCCCTTTCACACGGGTGCTCTGATCAGGTCCACCTGTCAGTTTTTCAGGCGGACCTGATCGGACACTCCATTCACTCCTATGGAGTGGCAGATGTCAGCAGTAAAACGCCTGCTGACATCTGATCTGGTCCGTGAAATCCAGATGGATGGTGACCCCATTTTCCATCGGTTTGGCGGATCGGATGAAAAACGGAGCTCCGTATTCATCCGATCTCCCCACAGAGGAGAGCGGGACTGACAGCTCAGTCTCTGCACAGTGAGCAGAGACGGATCTGTCATCCGCCTGCTCAGTGGGGGATCAGCATATTGATCTCTTGCTGAGCAAAGCGGAGTATGTCGGGCGGACCGCTGTGTGAAAGGACCCATACTGTTGTAGTCTTCTTAGATCTTGGCAACTTTGATAGCCCTATAATTGAAAGAACCACTCCTAGCTCAGCCCTTCATATTGACAGCACAATGCTCTAGCTGCAAGAGCTTAGGGTAATTATCTAAAAGCCCCACCAGTATGCAGGGCAGTCTTTAATATTGAGATCAGGCAGCGATTGCGATTGGTTACCAGATGTTACAGCATATCATTACCACTTACTGACTGGTTGCTAGAGGTTAGGTTACAGCACACATTACGGCTCACTAATTAGTTGCTAGAGGTTACAGCACATGATTTCTGCTTGTTGGTTGGTTGCTAGAGATTACTGTACATCATTACTGCTCACTGATTGGTTTCTAGAGGTTACACCACATCATCTCCTGACTGCCTGCACACCATGGAATGGGGAACACAAAGTTGCTTTGCTGACACCACAGAAATGTGTTGCCCTTTAGCAGATACACAGCAGTACCATAATTGTTAATGTCACCCTCACGCGTCTGTGCTGTGGCACCGCATGATTTTGAAAAAGGGTTAGGGACTTTTGTTCTGCATTTGTAAAGCATAGAGCAACCCATTGTAATGAATGGGATGTCCTACATGTGACCTACATCTTCATTCATCCCGTCAGTACACCTTTGCATCCTAAACCTCTGCACCCCAAGCCTCCCCCATCTTCTCCACTCCAACCCCCCTCCCCTTTAACTCTACCTGCCTCATCTTTGCACCTACCTTTCCTACCTCTATTCATCCCCTCCTTGCTCACCTGCGCACCCCAAACTGTAATTCCCTTTCTGCCAACCTCTGCACATCCCACACTACCCTCCCCCCCCCCCCCAACCAATTTGCTTACATTTGCAGAACAGGCTGATGTTAGGCTTAATGACCACAGTTGCAGGCAGGACTTTCAAGCATCCCCCTTTGTCTCCACAGAGGGCAGCATTCAGTATAGGTGATGGTGGATATGACCTCAGCGGTGCATGATATACATATGAATGCCACCTCTATTTACAGATCAATGCCATCAGCCACCACTATTTCTATATGAATGCCGCCACTATTTACATATCAATGGCAATTATTTACATGTAAACACAGGGTCTGTAGGTGAGTCATCTGTATACAACAGTAGGGCAGAGCTGGGTAGCATTAGCAGCAGCACTTCACACTAAGATATTGGGACACAGCACAGGACTAAAACTTCAAATGGCAAGGGAATTTAAACCAGGATAGTTGGCAAGTATGAGGCAACTGCTTTGGGCCCCACAATAAAGACAGGGCCCAGGGCAGCTTCCCCTTTTACCCTGCCTTAAAGATGGCCCTGCCAGTATGGTCTAGAAGGGTGCAGAAGAAATCTGGCTTCACTGCTGCATTTACAAGATTGGATGATGGAGGTCAGCAGAGCTTCATCTCGTGCACTAAAATTCCCTTGCAAAGTTGACAGCTTATTTGCCCTGGGGAATGCAACCCCATTTTCTCTAATGACTTCTCTGCTGCAGGTGACCTAATCCAGTGGTCAAACTTTCGGACCTCAAATACCACTACACTCAACTTTTAATGCCGCAGACCAGGAACATGAATTTTACCCCCTGGATCACACTGCTGCCTTATACCCACAATGCTCTGGCTCTCTGCCCCCCCCCCCATACTCTGCATCACACTGCTGCCTTACACATACTTATCATTGGATCTCACCTCCTTATCCAGCCATGTGCTCGAGGTCCGTCTTCCCTCCCACAGTCTGATCAGTGCTGCCATTGGAGGTCCCCTCCTTCACATTCCGCTCTCTGGACTACTCCCGATGCCTCTCTGAGTTTACAGGAGCAGGAACTACAGAGGAGGCATCGGGTATCGATGCGCACTGACAGTATTGACTGTCAGAGTGCATTGAGAACACCACTGGAAACACTGGGCGTTATACATCCACTACAATATTGATTTGTGGCAGAACCCCTGGGACCACTGGTTGGCAAATGCTGGCCTAATCTGACCATTAATGAGGATGGTTGTTGCAAATCTGGCAGACATAGAAGCGACAACTA
>BLSH010047610.1:155653-167794 GCA_018402905.1 Glandirana rugosa | reverse complement strand
ACGTTTTTTTTTTTTTTTTTTTTTTTAGCAAGGCAATGGCACAAAGCATAAAACCAAATTGACACAGGATAGCATAAAAACAACAGTGTCCTGGAACTGCACAGTCAAAGTATAGATCTCCATACAATAAAGGGTTTCTGTCTGTACTTGAAAACAGCAGTTCACTTGCAATCCCCATGCAACTTGAAAGAGCTGCAGCACTTCTGCAAAGAGTAGCAGGGAAAGATTAGTCTCTAGATATGCATATAAGAAAAAGACCTGAAGCTATTCAGCCAAAGCTGCATCTGCTAAACACTGGCTTTAAGGGGAGTTTTGGGTTCTTAAATTACTACAAAATCACTTTTGCACTTACTATAAATCACTTTTTGAAGAGCACAATGAACTGATATGCGGTACAGCCTCGACTTTTCATAAATGGGGATCATAGGCACCATGCTAAAGAAAACTATATGCTGGAATACATTAAAGTATATGTAAAGCCATTTTTTAAGTTTTGGATAGTATGTGAACACCTTTCATGTTTTTATTGCTGTCTGTGGCCCTGCTGGTGATGTTCACCTTCGCTATTGGTTCTGATAACCACAATCTTTGTTAGAGAAAAACAAGATTTCTGAGCTGTCACAGGAACAAGAGGGGAAATATTCCAATGGGTAAACCTGTCCTGTATCCCTCTACCTGCTGAATATCTGGGACAGGAAGGGAGATCTGCCTGATGGGACCAAGACAGAAAAGAAAACATTCTGACAAGGATCTTAAAGCAATCACCTACATCCAAAACTAAAAAAGTGTTAAAAAACAAAAAATGTTTTGGCTTTACCTACACTTTAAACTGGACTATCTAAAAATTTGGACTGCGTATACAGAGCAGGCCTAATTAGATTACAGATAGTGTATTAAGTGTTCGACCTTGCTGTAGCGGGGGGTTCTGTGTTCTCTAGTTGAGAGGAAATTGCTGCCGTCTCTGGGGTTTTTGCTGGCTGTATATTAAGAACAGTTTTGTTCCCAAAGCATAGCCCTTAGAGGCTCTTGCCAAAACGATTAAGATTATTAAGTATTAAGAAGGTTGCTGTCAAAGGCAAAGCCATGCTATGGCTGTCAGCTAGGTCATTGCTTACTCAACTATCATCTATCTTCCGAGACTTCAAATTGCCTCACACTTTTCTAGCACTTCTGCTTCCCGTCCTTTCCATGTAACCTTTTAATCATATTCTTTACGTTTTACAAGACAATTATACAAGTAGAAGCAACTTAGCAATTAAAAGTACTCTTGAATGATCCATCTTTAAGTGTTACCTGTCAGACAAGCACTCAAAACATAGTTACATCCATAGTTAGGTTGAAAAAAAAGACACAAGTCCATCTAGTTCAACCAAAAAATAAATAAATAAATAAAATATAAATATATATATATATATATATACACATACATACAAAACCAAATAATCCCATATACAATCCTTCACCCACAGTTGATCCAGAGGAAGGCAAAAAAACCCAGCAAAGCATGGATCCAATTTGCTATAACGGGGGAAAAAATTAATTCCTGATTCCCCGAGAGGCAATCGGATTCACATCTACAAGAGATCCATATAAATGGCTACTCTGCAGTCTGTGAAGAACCATGCTTTAGACCATGCAGATATTATCTTTTAAAAGCCACAAGTATGCATACAAATCAAAAAGCACAAGCCGGAGACACAAGTCTTTAATTCTGTTTAACTTGCAAATAAACCGGCAGTGAATCATGTATCTAGCAATCCCGTAAAGCAAAAAACACAATAAAACATATCTTCCTTTGTTTAGAAGAATGCTTTTATTTGCTTACAACTCCCATAATCTATGAGTGCTTTATAAGAGTCGGGATTAAAGGTATTAAAATGGATGCAAGTGCAAAGTACCAAAAGGGCCTCACAATGCCCAAAACAAAACGTTAGGACGACATGTAAACCCCAACAATGAACGTCTATCTGCCCCCTTTCAGTCTGTTACAGATAGGGTTCCTTCACACAGGTGATCCACCCGGCAGACTCTGCTTTGCTCAGCGGGGGATCGATCCATTGATCCCTGCTGAGCAGGCGGATGACAGATTAGTTTCTATTCACTGTGCTGAAACGGACCTGTCAGAGCCCCGATCTCCCCTATGGGGAGTTCGGATGAAAACAGACCGCCTGTCCATTGTCATCTGATCCGATCTACCAGATGGATGGAAAATAGGGTCTCCATCTGTCTGGATTTCACGAACATTATTGGATCGGATAGCAGCGGGCATCAGAGGACATGTCACCGCTGACATCCACTGCCCCATAGGAGTGAATGGAGGCTCCAATCAGGTCCACTTGAAAAATTGAATTTCAAAGCAGCCCTGTTCCTTGGGCAGGACAGCTCTCCCCTGTTATGATGAAGATAGGGATGGGCAACAACGTTGCTTCTCCATTGATACAGCACAGTGAGTAAGCAATGTCATCCTAGGACAATAAGTGTTACTGGCAGGATCACCAGGTGAACATAAACAAAAAAATAAAAGGCTGCAAAATTAAATAAATAAATCATGCAGTCACCACACCTAAGAAATGATAAACTGCAATATATTACATGGTTGTCCTTGGGTTTAGATTTAGGCCTCATGCACACAGATACTAAATGAACTAGGTTATACTGTATGTTGAACTAAATGGACTTGTGTCTTTTTTTTCAACCAGACTAACCATGTAACTATGACAGTCCTCACTAACTAATGTCTATGGGGTACACTCAAACAATCTGATATGAATGGAATGGGTTATTTAGGTAGGCCCTTGGACTACATACTGGCTGGAATAATATACAGTGGAAAGAGACTGTACAATCAGACTAATGTGTGGCCACCTTCAGTTACCCCTTTAAAGAGGAAGTAAACCCTCCTCCTCAATATTCCCCTGCAAACCATAGTAGCCCATTATGTATTACTTACCTGCAAACGAAGGATGCGATGTCCCGCGCTGTCCCCTGTGCAGGCCGCGTCCATTTACAGCCCCTCTTCCTTCCGGGGCCGCGACTGCAGCTCTGTGACTGGCCGGAGACGCGTGACGTCATTTCAGCTTATGCGCGCAGGAGCCGCCAGTCACGGCGCGATCTCAGTGAAGAAATTGCACACAGGCCGTTTCTTCACTGCGCACGTGTCGAATAACGTCGGCAACAGCAGTAGAAACATAGAAAAGTGATGGCAGAAAAAGACTGAGAAGTCCATCGAGTCTGTCCCTTATTTATTTATTTATTTATTTATTTATTTTTTGTTTTCACATTAACCTTGTTGTCGGACTATAGGTTATGTTTATCCCAAGCATGTTTGAAGCCATTTACTGTTGACGGTCTCACAACCTCTGCCGGTAGTTTATTCCAATCATCAACCACCCTTTCAGTAAAATAATACTTTCTAAGATTAGTTTTGAACTTCCCCCCCAGTTAGTTTGAGGTCATGTCCCCGTGTTCCTGATTTTGGTTTCATATTGAAAAGACTGCCCTCCTGAACCTTATTCACCCCCTTGATGTATTTAAAGGTTTCAATCATGTCTCCCCTCTCCCTTCTTTCCTCCAGACTGTATATATTAAGTACATACTGTACACTGTATATCTAGGAGACATGCAGGGAACCTACAGGAAAGCCTTATTATATTACACAGCATTATTTTGAGCAAACATGCACATTGCACATGCAGGGTAAAACCTTTTCTTTGCACCCTGGAACTTTGTTCAGCAATTGGAACTCCTGCAGAAGCTAGGAGTCTATTCAGCTGAAGCTTACACAGGGGCTGAAGACCATCTCCCCACCCCCCATGTGACAGCTCAGGGAAAAAAAAGTATAAGTCACATGCTGCTCGATACCCAAAGTACCAGGCATTTTCTTTGTCCCAGGAACTGAATGGAAGCAAGGAAACAAAGGAGAGGTGAGCATGTGCTGCATACCGAGCGAGAGAGAGAGACCAGAGAAAATCTGTTGCTTTTCCTTGTATTGTCAATGCACAAGTTTGCTTTAACCCTTCTGCTGCCACTGCCATAGCTATTGTGGAAGGTGACCAGATCTCTGGGTTTTACAATGATCCATACTGTTACCTCTGCGCTCTGCTAAAGCTTGTTTTGGGGGTTTTAGTGCATTTTAATGTGTATAAAAAAAAGTGAAAGGGCTAAATTATGCTGTGAACTTGCGTTTAGCACAACGTTCAAAGTGTATGTGATTATGGAAACCCAAAATCGATTTTTAAGTGTGCTTGGCATCATGCCTCATTTTGTTAATTTTACTTAATAATCAAATATTTTTTATGTGAATCTTATGCAAAGTTTCTTACCAAGAGATCCTCCCATAAACAGCACTGTTTTTTTAGGCTGACAGCACTAAGCCACATCCTTGCAATTAGCAGCTGCATTGTTAGCATGACATGAACAATCCTTCAGGTCTATCAGTTCTAGGCAGCCCAATTGGGACTCAAATCTATGACATTTTGGTCAAAATCGCAAAGCAAAAGTGAAGACATAAAATGGTAGTTGTAACTGATTACAAGGGGAGTTTGAAATTTCAATTGTCTCAATCCCAGCAAGAAAATCTGATTACATTTTTTTTTAAAAATGCAGTTTTCCTGGTTTTATGCACGCTTACATTAAACTGTATTCGGATACATTTACTTATACTGAATTCTGGTGGTTGATCATACTTCATGGGTGGTTGGCCGCTTATTTTTTATGGTCAGCTTAAAGTGTTCCTAAACCCACAACAGTAAAATCAGTCTGTACATGCAGCATAGCATGCTTGTTATACTCACTGTCCTATAAAAACAACTATAATTGAAAAAAACCTCAGAGTGTCCTATAAAAATCAGTTTGATTGCAATGATCATCCAACAATGTCCTTGGAAAACCAGCACATAGATCAATAAAACGTTTTCTTTTAAATGCAATGCAAAATGTACAACTTAAAATGTTCTTAAAAAGCCAGCATGTTATTCCACTAGTATTGAGATTTCACAGCCTGTGAAGAGTAAACTAGACACCACCGTGCTTCCGCTTCAAAGTTCTGTGTTCTTCACCAGTTGTGCCCTCACCTCCAGTATGATTAATATATGCCTTTCTTAAGGATAATCCCTCCGGAGTCCGATCACATGTAAAAGCAAATGACCATGCAATAGTGCTTTACCCTTATAAAACTTTATTTGACTGAAAACAATGATATTGCACTCAAATCTTTAAACCGCATGAAGTGCCTCTGTGGGGGCGGTGATATAATATCACCGCCCCCGATAAGGTGCTTCATGCAGATTTACACATACGGTTTTAAAGTTTTAGGGCCGGTTCACACTGCTGCAATGCGGAAACCCTGCGAATCCACTGCGGGTTCCCGCATTGCATGTTTCCCGGTGTCAATACAAAGCTAATGACACCCCCAAATCAGTTTGCACATCACGCTGCAAACTCGCACAGGAATCGGATCGCATGGTGTGAACACCCATACGATCAGATTCTGCTCCGGAAAAAAAGGGTCCTGTGCGAGTTTGTTCTGAATGCAATGCGATTTCAGCCATACTATCAGTGCACTCGCTCACTGCGTTCCGGGGAGGCCAGGGAGCGGGTAGGGCGGACTCTATGTCCGCCGGCTACCCGCGATGGCTCCCCCGCAGTGAAAGAACGGAGGCCCGTGTATGTAAACACGGATATCTGTTCTGACAGAGGGGGAAGGGCTGTGATCACAGGCTTCCTGTATATGGAAGCCATGATCACTTCCCTCCCCCGCCCAGCCCCCATACAGTTAGAACACACTGAGGGAACACAGTTAACCCTTAGAGCGCCCCCTCCAGGTTAACCCCTTCACTGCCAATGGCATTTACACAGTAATCAGTGCATTTTTATAGCACTGATCGCTGTATAAATGCCAATGGTCCCAAAAAAGTGTCAAAATGGTCCGACATTTCCGGCGGATTATTGCAGTACCGCTAAAAATCACAGATCGTCGCCATTACTAGTAAAAATAAAAAAAACCCCCAGAAATGAATTATCATCCGTAAGCGTGGCAACTTTTGCGCAAGCCAATCAATAAACGCTGATTGTGATTTTTTTAACAAAAAATATGAGGAAGAATATAAATCGGCCGAAACCGATGAAAAAAAATGATTTTTTTATATATTTTTTTTTGGATTAGTATTTTAGCAAAAAGTAAGAAAAACTTTTTTTTTTTTGCAAAATTGTTGCTCTTTTTTTATTTATAGCGGCGATCATAAATGACGCAGAGGAGATCAAATACCACCAAAAGAAAGCTCTATCTGTGGGGGGAAAAAAAGGACGCACATTTCGTCTGGGTACAATGTCGCACGATCGCGCAATTCTCAGTTAAAGCGACGCAGTGCCGAATCGCAAAAAGTGCTCTGGTCCTAAAGTGTGAAATCCTTCCGGGGCTGAAGTGGTTAAGAAAGGCATATATTAATCATACTGGAGGGGTGAGGGCACAACTGGTGAAGGGAACACAGACCTTTGAAGTGGAAGCACGGTGGCGTCTAGTTTACTCTTCACAGGTTGTGGGGGGGGGGGGGGGGCAGGTTAACCATTTTCTTATTACTGGGTTTAGTAACACTAAGTATTATACAGTTAAAAGCACAAGGAGAAGAATGCACATACAGAACAGGGAATAAAAAGTCATATGGTACAATCAATGAAATATATACTGATGTACTGTATACTGAAATACATGTAGGCGATAGAATTTGTGAAAGCAATATATGCTATTAATTGTACCAAATGAATGCCACCCCCTCCCTGCGTTCTTCTGTTTCTTGTACTTGTACACAGTGTGCTGAAGTCGCACAATTTCAAACCCGCATGTTAGTCCGACTTTGGGAGTAATTTCAGAGACATCTGGGCAGGTTCATGCACAGATGTCTATTGAAATCGCCCACAAAGTCACCAAAAGTGCAGGAACTAGTTTTGGGAATCGGTGTGGCACCACAAAGTCGGTGTCGCACCAATTCGGACGGTGCCGTTGCCGGCAATAGCGGCGATTTGACATGTAAAATTGGCCCAATGTAAACAGGGGCTTATACACAGAACATGAAATCTGGGGCACCAGTTATATACCCAATGAATACCTAAAAATAAAAAGGCTGTGAGGCTATGGGCAGCCAATCAGAGGCTCAAGCCTAGTACACACAAGCAGTCTTTGTCATTCAATCCAGCAGGCTGAAAAAAAAAAAAAAAAAAAAAAAAAAAAAAAAACTCAGAAGCTTACAAGGAAGCTCACTGTACTAACTATCTAACGTTAGTGCAGCAATCTCCCCACAAAGCTATTGTGTTCTGACAGTGAGACTGCCTCCTTCCTGAACACACCGGTCAGCGCTCTAAGCCATTGGCTGAGAATGCTGATTGGATGCCAATTAGTAGACGTTTTTTAAGTCATGCCCCTTCCATTCGGCCAGCTTCTGGCTACATACGAGAAGGGGTTTTGTTGTTGAAAATAAAGATCTGTTAGTTAAAAAAAAAAAAAAAAAAAACTGGCTCCCAACTATTTTACCTGGCTTCTAGATTTAAAGCAAATTTGTCAAGCCCTACTTTAAAGTGTTACTAAACCCAGGACTCTGCATTCACTATATCTGGTCTCCCCCAGTACACAGAACATGGAAATTCAATTTTTTATAGTAAATATAAACCGCTAAAAGCTTTTCTCATCAGCAGTATTGTGACAGTCTTGTGACTTCTATCAGTGTCCAGCCAAGCACTGGCTATAGCTTGTAGGGAGAGTTTTATGACTGTGCTATGAGACTGAAAGACCCCTGATCCTCTGTTTGGACAGTGCTAACTGGCCCTGTACTGATCACATGCATCCTCCCAAGAAAAAAAAAAAAAAAAACCTCTCTAGCAATATACACTAAACTGAGCATGCGCAGCCTGACTCCATAGACCGTTATCAGTAAATTATTAGGAGTCAGTGGAAGGGGAGGATCAGAGAAGACAGGATCAAACAGCCTTCTTACACAATGCAGAGGATTAACCCCTTAGGTTCCACAGTGCGTATAACAAGCATGCTTTACTGTGTAGCATATATAGCCTGCTTTTACTGTTGTGGGTTTTAGTAACACTTTAAGACAGCATCCCTTTAATAGGACAGAGAGAAGGCCACCTCAAGAGGGGTAGGAGATTCTTTGGAAAGGCCAATTAAAAAACTTGCTCAACCCCTTTATGCAAAGGACTGCAAGATAAATTAAGTTAGCTTAGTATCCTCCAATCAGTATAAACTTTTACCATTATCAAGATGGGAGTTCAGAACTGTGGAACAAGCATACTTGCAGAGAATAAGGAACGCTATGTTACCTGGAAGTATGTGATTGGTTCTTGCTGAGAGGATTTTAATTTGCGCAGTCGTTCTTTATCCATACGCAGATCTGTTTTACAACCAATCAACACTATAGGCACCCCTCTGCAAAAGTGATGCACTTCAGGATACCACTGAAAAAAAAAAAAAAGTACAATATAAAAGCAGTTATTCAGTAAAACCAGGCACCAGTACCCGATTTTAAAAAACCCGACACCAGCTTCTCATGGACACGCACACAAATGATGGAAAATGGCACACTGGCCAAAGATTTCCACCTCAGATAAAGCCAAGTAGTAGAACCAGTTGCTAGTAATTTGTCATCCTGTAAAACAGACATGTTTGCTGAACCCAAATGTGCCCTAATAATCAAGTTCATTTCAAATGGAGGTTTGCTGTGTAGGGATGCAGACACAAATAGTGAGCAGTAGGCAGAGGAGTAGAAACAAACGGCTTCTAACCCCGATGTGTTATCTGTATTTGGTGGAAAAGGAGACTATATATATATAACCATTAGTATCCAGTGGAATGGGGTCCGAAAGGTGTGCTGGATTCATGTTGCAACCTCAATCCATAGATATGTGACCTTAACCTTTATGAATGCATTGTGCTGTGGTATGTCTGGGCAGACCCGGTTAAAGTTTTACTTTTATTGTGACATATGGTACATTGCATACCCGACAACTGTATCAGCAGTCACACCCAGTTTTCTTCCTGACATTATCGGATTTAGATTGATAACTTCTAAGAAGTCTCTTTCCAGAAAGCTATATGCAAAAGATAAAAACTGCTAATTATAGAAAAGAACCTTAGTAACAGAAGTCTGTACAGTGGGGACAGTCCAACCTGGGCAATCAGTTCCAGCCATAGTTTAAATAGGATATTTTATATAGTAAGATTCCTTGCTTGCCGATTGTAATTAACAGAACATAGCACAATATATTTTTGTAAACGAAAAAATATAGCTGAAAATAGCATACACATTCTCTATTATCCAAGCTGTTTATAAGTAAACACCCAGCTTGTGTCGTTCACTACTCTATCTACAATCTTCCCTATTGATAAGGAACCTGTCAGGCTAGAAATATGGGAAATGCCATCTCTAAAATCTTCCCTATTCAGGTGAACCAGGACAGCTAGAAGTGGTGACTGCCATCTTCCCATTTCAGAATGAACCTGCTTGAACAGAAATATGGGAACTGCTATTTTGCCTATTCAGATGAACCGTGTACGTAGAGAACTATGGTATCTGCCATCTCTATCATCTTCCCTATTCTGAAGAACCCTGTACAGACAGGACTATGGTATCTGCCATCTCTATCATCTTCCCTATTCTGAAGAACCCTGTACAGACAGGACTATGGTAACTGCCATCTGTATCATCTTCCCTATTCTGAAGAACCCTGTACAGTCAGGACTATGGTAACTGCCATCTGTATCATCTTCCCTATTCTGAAGAACCCTGTACAGACAGGACTATGGTAACTGCCATCTCTATCATCTTCCCTATTCTGAAGAACCCTGTACAGACAGGACTATGGTAACTGCCATCTGTATCATCTTCCCTATTCTGAAGAACCCTGTACAGTCAGGACTATGGTAACTGCCATCTGTATCATCTTCCCTATTCTGAAGAACCCTGTACAGACAGAACAATGGTATCTGCCATTTCTACCACCTTCCCTATTTAGAAGAACCCTGTACAGTAAGGCCTATGGTAACTACCATCTTTACCATCTCCTCCTCCTATTCAGAAGGACCCTGTAACAGATAGAACTAAGATAACTGCCATTTCTACCATTTTCCCTATGCAGAATGGAGCTGGTTGGATAGAAATGTGGGAATGAACACTACTAATTGTTGGTGGTTGTCATCCTTATCCCACCCACACTTCTAAGCGAGCAAGTCAATGACCTGAAAGTAGTATGTGCAGATCAGCTGTCCTGAAACCTGATGTGTCAAGTTTGTTCCATGTCAGTAATTCACCAAGAAGTAAAGGAATCACAACATCCCTGGAGAACACACCTTCAAATGTGCATCAAACAGCCATTCCCCTAATTCTATCCTAAAAACAGATTCTCTTTACATCAGAACTACAGGAAAACAAATATATAATTGAAATACATGTGAACCATTTTACCTGTTTCATCCAGCATAGCCAGGCAGGTGGACACTATTATGCCCTGGTCCAACTTTTTTAAATTTTCCTCATGTCCCCTCTGCCTCCAGATAATTAAACAGCATGAATCATGCTGCTGTTCCCTTGTCCAATGAGCATGAAGGTGACACAGGAAGCTGTAAAACTGAACCAGGAAATAGAATAGTTATCTTCCTGGCTATTAAGGCCATAGAGGGATTGAAATTCGATCTGTCTATGGGCAGGCTGGTTGTACTGAAGTTGATCCATGAATCAACCTCAGTACAGGTGGCTATTGTTGCCTCCGGTGATTATTGTATTCCATTGTCTGGGAAACTGCCTGCTGTCTGAATAAAAATAGGGCAGGGGGAAGGATTCCCTATCAACACCGAGAGTGTTGAAGAGGGAATCAAGCCATTTTGTTTCCATCAACCACAGGTTGTATAAAATTGTATAGATGTACAACTTGCTTAAAGGGGTTGTAAACCCGTGCAGTTTTTCACATTAATGCATTCTATGCATTAATGTGAAAAAACGTTTCTGTTGCAGCTGCCCCCAGAGTCCCATGTCTACTTACCCAAACCCGATCATTCTTGCATCGGGGACGAGCACACGCGCTCCAACCGGTGTCTCAGGTCCTCATTGGATAGATGGATAGCAGCGCAGCCATTGGCTGCCACTACTGTCAATCAAATCCAATGATGCGGGAGCCGGGGTCATGTCCTGCTGTCTGTGTCAATGGACGCAACAGCAGGACACAGGAGCATGCCCGCACGGTGACCCCAGGGAAATCGCTTCCCTGACGGGTCCCTTAATGCGAGGGAGGAGCCAGGAGCGCCACTGGGGGACCCCAGAAGAAGAGGATCAAGGCCACTCTGTGCATAACCCTTGCACAGAGGAGGCAAGTATTACATGTTCGTTTTTTTTTTAAAAGCTGATCTTTTACAATCACTTTAAGTGTGAAAAACAGACTGGTTGAACAGATTTTATAACCTATTTGGTGGATAAACTGGTCTGCATGCATATTTGAAATGCATGTTTTGCTGTTTTCCTGGAGTTTAGCTTTAAGCCTTCTCTATACCACACCTATACCTTGTTCGATCAGATTACTTCTACATATTCAGCACAAGGTTCAGGGAACCCCACACAAAGTGTTGCCTGTGCTTAGTTCATTCTTTAATGAACAGAGGCTAGATCAAGAGGAATATAGACAGCCACACTTAGGCTCGGTTCACACTAGTGCGATGCGGAAACCCTGCGAATCCACTGCGGGTTCCCGCATCGCACCTGACTCGCATGGCAGGTCACACTGCCATATGCTAACTGTAGGGCGTGTCAATACAAAGTTAACGACACCCCCATTTCAGCTTGCAATCACTAGTGTGAACAGGCACTTACTCCTCCACAAAATTATTCACTGAACAATACACTATTAGAAGCCTCAGCACAAAACGCTTGCTAGATTACAGAATATAAATATTGCAATGAAACCCAACAGCATAAATGTGTTAGACTGCATACAGTGAGGAAAAAAAAGTATTTAATCCCCTGCGGATTTTGCACGTTTGCCCACTGACAAAGAAATGATCAGTCTATAATTTTAATGGTTGGTTTATTTTAACAGTTAGGAGACAGAATAACAACAAACGTTATAAATATAAGACATTAGATCGTTCGCAAA
>BLSH010047610.1:136565-146774 GCA_018402905.1 Glandirana rugosa | reverse complement strand
TCGTCCTCTTACACTGGTCGAGAGATACCTCGGACAAGTGTATAGAGGTCTCGTAGAGACCACACTTAAACGTGTCCTCAGGACACGCAGAAAACCAGTCAAAGTCCAGGTTTAAGTCGGTAGTTAAGCCCGACTTTAACCTGGACCTTGCCACTTGGTCCTGCGTGGCCTGGGGACGACACGCGGCCTCGACAGAGGACGGATCTCCTCCCGGTTCTAATAAAAATGTGAATGGTGCCTGTAGCTGAGAGGATGTTTTCATGTACTACAATTTATTAGTGTAATACACCTGAGCCTCTCTTGAGGAAACCGAACGTATGGTTCTAGCACCCGCATTTGCGTAATACATTTTTTACATACTGAGGTTGTGAATTGGATGTCTATCCTATTTTTTTTACTACGTCGGAATTTTGTGCGTGTCCCAGAGCACTCTATTTTTTAGCCTGGGTTCAATTCGCACAGGAGACAGCTCCGGCGCACAGCAGGGGTCCGGTGCGTCCTGGTTCACCGTTCCAGGTCCAATTTCAGCCCGAATTGATGGCTGAATTTGGACCTGAAACTGACCAAAAGACGCACAGGACTCCTGTGCAAATTCACACCAGAGATGCTCTGGAGATATGTGAACAGGCTCCATAGAGAGCTGGTCACATTCTCCTGCTATTGCGAATTGGATGCGGATTCCCCGCATCCAATTCACAGTAGTGTGAACCCAGCTTAAAAGCAAATAATTCTAAAATCTTATTCTTTCTGCTGATTCACAAAAAGGTTGGAATGTGCTGATCTGATGACAGGATCAAGGAGCCCGTTATTAATGTCAAACATAGCTGTGGGAAAAGTCTTTGCACAGAACACCAAAGTGCTATTTTACAAAGTCAGTGGGTGGCATTCATTTAGCATTAGGTATGTATGTAAGCATGTATGTCACATACATTCTAGAACACTAACCTGCACTTGAATTTATAGAATGCAAACAAAAAAAATGTTTCCAGATGGCATTTCTTTAACCTTCTGTCACCCACAAAGGTCTACAGCTTAGTTTATTGCTAATGGCAGGCTGCAGATCTCTCCACCCCGACTGGCCTCACATAATTACCACTGTGGTTCATGATGTCCTTCAATGTTCTTGCTTCACAGATGGAGAGGAATTTTAAGCACTACTTCTACCTAAACACTTTCGTCTGAATAGCAGTCAGCCAGCCAGGTGGAGATATATTTAAATATATATTGGCTCAAACTATTTTCTTTTTTCATTTTTAGATGGGTTTTTCACATCTGGGAAATTTAAATGTGGTATGTGAAGAATGATTCTTAACAATATCCAATGAGTACATTTTAAAGAATAAAATGTTTGCATATACAAGGGGGCAACTTCACAATATGTAAGAGGTGCAACACTGGTCAGTTGTTGAAAACTCTAATAAAACTAGTAAAAGAAAAAAAAGAAAGAACCTAAAGCCATTTTAGATAATGAATAACACTTTGTGTAAGAGGAAAGAATAACACTTATGTTGATGTGCTCTCCATGCCACCAATAGCTGGCACACTAAACAAAAAAAACTAAAAATACTCCATTTCATTTTATAAAATTTGACATTTAGACTAGGAAAAAATAAATACTACAATGAAACAGGGCATTCCCTAGCTGTGCTATCGATCATCACAGTGGGCACTGGTACAAACTTTTCCAAGCTGTTGGGTTCAGCTAATTCGGTTCTTCCAGGGTATGGAAAGCAAGTAAATGTTATTTTGTTAAACAACTGAGGATTTGAAAGTTTAAAATTGCATCCCGCTACCAATGTCAATCCTGAATATGCAACCTTTGTTTAATTTACTTAGGATGTTGACACACCGCAA
Source organism: Glandirana rugosa (assembly GCA_018402905.1). Lineage (NCBI taxonomy): Eukaryota > Metazoa > Chordata > Amphibia > Anura > Ranidae > Glandirana > Glandirana rugosa. The sequence goes on along the minus strand of BLSH010047610.1, from coordinate 144,920 downwards.
TCCCCCGACATAGTGGTGCACCGAACGGAAATTTTGGTGCCGAAAACGAAAAAGGACAGTTTTTAAAAAATATTTATATTTTTATATAAAATGGTCATATGCAGCTTACCTGTGCCTGGGCGCTAACAGGCAGCACTGATAGGTGGCACTGATAGGCAGCACTGATTGGTGACACTGGCATGTGGCACTGATTGACACTGACAGGCGGCACTGGATGGTATTGGCAGGTGGCACTGACAGGTGGCCCTGGATGGCACTGGCATGTGGCACTGACAGGTGGCACTGGTTGGCCCTAGATGGTACTGGCATGTGGCACTCATTGGCACTGGCAGGTGGCACTGGATGGTACTGGCTGGCACTGGCAGAAGAGATGAGTAGATTCACAATGCACAGAGTGCGCTGCTTGTACGAGCCACTCTGTGCATGAAACTGCCAGCTAATTACACTGGAATGCAGAGAGAGCTGTCAGATTTTCACTGAGATCGGAGGTGGGCGGGACTGAACAGCTAACACCCGCCAAGCCCCTGTCCCAATGGCTGCCGTTTGATAGCTGTTCCGTCCCGCCCACCTCCCGACATCAACTTGAAGATATGACAGCTCTCTCTGTATTCTCTGCATTCCAGTGTAATTAGCTGACAGTTTCATGCACAGAGCGGCTCGTACAAGCAGCGCGCTCTGTGCATTGTGAATCTTCTAATCTCCCACATCCATTGCTGGGTATGTGATGCCCCGCAATGGACGGTAACCGCCCCCCTTTTGGGTATCAGCCCGTTTTTTTGTTTCGGCCGTTGCCCGAAAATGACGATAATTTTCGGCTGCCGAAATTTCGGTGCATCCCTACCCCGGCAACATACATTTTCTCCAACCTTTGTACTCTTGTAAATCCTTTAATAAAACGGACTGAACACAAAATTGCATCCTGCTATTGGATCACACACATCTTGCTTGCGAATGGTAAATTTTTTTATTTCAAAGAGGGCTTTATTGTGTTTTGGGTAAATTTTTTTTTCTTTAGGAAAGTCAGATAATACAGTATAATTATGAGATCAGCTACAGAAAAAAGTACATATTTAATTCAATAATCAAAGTCACACAAACACTGTAAAGCAGAGTACAATTTGGTCTGTCATGCTTAATGAAGAGGAAACTAGATTTTCCAGCAGGCGGTGAGGAATCCACATGACATGTGGCGTCAGGGTGTAAATAGGACTTCTCCCACAGATGTGTAAATATAGCCATAAGAGGAGTACCCGGCATTCAGGGCAGGTATGCTCACCTCCATCGCTACACAAATACTTGTTTCCAGTATAAAATATCCTGATAAGTTTGCTGAACAAGACTGCATACAAAATCACATACACCACATGAGAACAGACATTTTGCAGGTAAAAAAAAAATAAAAATCATGAATTGCTTGTCAGTGAAATCATGAAAAGCCAAGCAAATTGCGGAGAACTGTCTTCTAGTCACAAAATGTCTTCTGGCCCTGGGCCCAGACAGTAGGTGCTTCGTAAGCTAAAACTGTGCGTTGCCTGTGCAGGAGAACACAACAGATTAAATGTAATGAGTCACAGCAGCAACTCTTACTCATCCTCCCTTCCCTTATCCTGACACTCCATTTTGCCTCCAGCAGGGAAAATACCGGGTACTTCCAGGTGTGGAAAGCATGTGACAGAGCTGGTGCTGGGCAATCGGCTTCTGAGGCACTCTGTGCCATTATGGGGGAGGGGAGTGTCCATCGCCTTCTGTAAGCTCTAAAGCCTCGTAACATACTTCGTTTTTTTACATTCAACCCATCGGGCTGAACAAAAAAAAACCTGACAGCTCAGTTTGGAGCTGCAGTACTAACTATGGAATGTTAGTACAGCTATCTCCCCTGCTGTTCTATTGTGCTCTGACAGCGGTGATGGACCCCCCCACCAGAACACTGCAGTTAGCGCTCTCAGCCAATGGCAGACTTTTTTGGTCATGTCCTTTCAACAGAAGCTGGCTTCTGTCGGACCAACTGCAGTACACATGGGCCCGACATTCAGCCTGTGTGTACTAGGCTTAAAGGCTTGTTCATACTTGCTTTGGTCTCTGTCAGAGTGTTTGACAGGCAGTGAGGTGGTGTTGTATCGCCTTTTCACCACCTACTTGAACCCCACACTAGCACACTGCAATGTGGTTGCAGAGCGCCTGCACAACAGTCCAATTCACTTGAATAGGTTGCGCTCAGTGGTAGCTACACCCGCCTGAAGTGACAGGGAGTAACATTTCTGCAGCTAAGCATGTGTGCCATGCGTTGCCTTTCCTACTAAAGGGGGAGCTAGTGTGAACAAGTCCTTAAGAACTCATTTGTGGTTAAATGGAGCGGTCGGGGGAATAAATGGAATGCAAGAGCGCTGGATAGCAAACTTTAAAGGAGAACTACACTGCATCCAAGCACCACAAAAACTGAAAATGCGGTTTATGTTTAAAATTTAAAGAAAACTCATCCATCCATGTCTCCATGTTTTTTTTTTGAGAAATCACTTCGAAAAAAACCCCTATAAATTTCTGATTGGCCAGATTGATTAAAAATAAAAAAATCTGAGCCTTTAGTATTGCTTTAAATAAAAAACATGTCATACTCGCCTCCTCTGTGCAGCAGTTTTGCACAGAGTGGCCCCTAACCCTGTCTTCTGGGGTGCTCCTCCTCTTCACGAGTGACCACCACACTTCCCTGGGGTCACCCATGCAGGTGCTCTCCCAAGTCCTGCTGCTGCGTGTATTCACACAAACAGCGGGACTCTGCCCCCGGCTCACTGGACTTGATTGACAGCAGCTGGAGCCAACGGCTCCGAGGTATCAATCCAGCCAATGAGGACCGGAGCAGCTTGGGCGAGTTGCGAGGCTCGTCGCCGCCGTGGGTAAGTTTTGGGCTCAGGTAAGTAAAGGGGGGCTTGGGGGGGCCGCTGCAGGTGAAAAGGTTTTATTAGGTGTATCATTAGGTGAAAAACCTTGAGGGCTTACAACCCCATTAAGGGCAGATGGTTTATGTAGCATTTACTTCATAGAAGCCATCTGGCCTTAGATCAGGCATGCAGGCAGGAGGGATTGTTAGCGGACAAGGCCCCTCCTGAAGACTACTGGGATGAATGACATTTGCCTAGGCCTGCAAACGAGGAAGCAACTGAAGAAATGTAAATAGGAAAGTGTATCATTTACTTGGGTTATCTATTTACTAATGCTATCAGCATAAGTAGTAGTCAATCTGATTGAGAGAGAGTGAAGTTTCCCTTTAAAAAAAAAAAACCGTTGCTTTTAACCAAATAAGCAAAAGCATTATTTCTTATAAGTTCTCGCAGAGCACCAACTCTCATAGCTCTCGCAGTACTTTTCTATTGATAACCCTTTTGGGCTTCATTAGCAAAGGGTTTTATTACTACCATTGCTATTTCTTGCAAGATTTTTAAAATTACAACATGTAAACTAGGAAAAAAACAGGACTTAAATGAGTAATGTATCCATGTGTGTGCTGCCCACACAATAGCATATCATTTGAACAACTCAAAATACAAAAATGCTTTCTGCCTGAGGCACGGTTATGTAACTTTCCTCCTGTAGCAGGGCATACCAGTAGCCGCTGGTTTAATGACTTGCTGGCACAAGGTGACAAAATTAGGCAGAAAGATATGAAGACATCAAAAACCTTCCCAAAAAAGACAGCCACAAATTTTAACCCAACACATACTCTAACCCTTTGTCATAAAAACAAAAAGGCAAACAATTACGTTCTAAACTTATTCCTACTCTGGCCTTGTGTGGCAAGACTAGATTGACCCTTAAGCCTCACCCCTTGCAATCTATTCCAAAATGAAAGGTATTAAAATGCATGAAATTCGACTAAGTACCACAATCTAGCACACATAGCAATGATAGCCACCAATCCAGGGCAAACTTGGTGTTAGAGCTCAGACGCACAGAGTGATCCAAAGACAAAATTTTTGTTTCCAATACTGTCAAGATGTGGAGTTCCTTGAGTGAGATTAAGTGTGTGGGACTGCCTCAAAAAGGAGGCCACCTTTAAACCCAGCACCCTCATGCAAAGGCAAATAGAGCAACACTCTAGGGATCGCAACTCCACCACCCCACCTTCCCCAGGAATTATTTTTTCTGGGGAAGAACACACATGCCCAGAATGACACCCAGACCATGTCCAGAATGACACCCAGGCCATGCCCAGAATGACACCCAGGCCATGCCCAGAATGACACCCAGGCCATGCCCAGAATGACACCCAGGCCATGCCCAGAATGACACCCAGGCCATGCACAGAATGACACCCAGGCCATGCACAGAATGACACCCAGGCCATGCCCAGAATGACACCCAGGCCATGCCCAGAATGACACCCAGGCCATGCCCAGAATGACACCCAGGCCATGTCCAGAATGACACCCAGGCCATGTCCAGAATGACACCCAGGCCATGTCCAGAATGACACCCAGGCCATGTCCAGAATGACACCCAGGCCATGCCCAGAATGACACCCAGACCATGTCCAGAATGACACCCAGACCATGTCCAGAATGACACCCAGACACTCCAAGCAGTTGGATGGGTACCATTTGGAGATTGAGACATTCTGTAGAATCTGCACATTGGCCTTGAAGCCATCCTCCGATTGCCTACCACAAAACACAAGTAGTGATGTAGAGATAGAAAAACAGGGGTGTGAAGGTAATGTTCCAGATGGGGAGAAGCAATCACTGCCCACAAAGATTCCACATGCAGAAACTTGTTCAAGTGCTTTAGGTCCAGAATGGGATGCACAATGCCATTTCAATTTGGCATCATGAACAGGTTGAAAAAGTAACTATAAAACCTTCTGAACCAGAGGCAATGATCTCCTGTGAGTGCAACAGGTCCACAGCAAATAAAGTTTCTATTTCGTCGGGTACAACAGGCACGTTTGATGCCATTAAGGAGTTAAAGATGCAAAACTCCGGGTTGTAGCCTCTGGACACAGTTGTAAACTCAGACATATCTCGGGTATATACTGATGCAAAGGCCACCAGATGTACCTTATAGAAGCCAAAATGTAAACTGTAGGCATCGGATATTAAACGCTTTTAGAAAACGGTGTCTGATCGAGTGGCAGCTACATGATCACATTTATTTTGACGTCCAGTCAGCCACTTCTCAAAACCCTTGATTGGTCAGGTCATTTCAGTCAATAACCTCCTCAAACACCAGAAAGAGTGGCTGCATCAGCAGTCTGGAGCTCTCCTTTACCATCAAATGAAGAACATTAGCCAAGAGTCTTTTTCTATGAGAGCCAACGCTCATCTATTTTATGCTCATTGACTGAACTTTGCCATAACCAAGGACATTGATAAAGTGATTGTAAAGTATAGTACTAAAAAAAAAAAAAAAAAAAACACAAACATGTCATACTTACCTCCTCTGTGCAGTTGGTTTTGCACAGAGCAGCCCGGATCCTCCTCTTTTTGGGTCCCTCTTCACTGCTCCTGACCCCTTCATCCTATCAAGAGCCCCCCTCAGAAAGTGGCTTGAACAGCCTAGTTTGGCTGGCAGCGCTAGAGGGCTTTATAGTTAAACACTGCTCTGCAATTTTCACACATTCCACATTCCCTTTCGCCCGACACAAGGACCTCACAAATGAGGGCAACTTACATGAAAGTGGCAGAGCTGTACCTTTCCAATCAGGGTACCATGCAAAGGCTTCAAGGACTGGGCTCTGCCGCAGCAGATCATGGCCTGGAATCTGTATGCAACTGTGCCACTGACTGCCAGAGTGAGCACCACGGGAAGGATCCAGAGCAAGTAGCACCTTACAGGCCTTGCCCGTTGTTCCACCATAGACCAAATACAGCCCCTTCTTGGAATGGTAATTCTTAGGGACCATCAGAGACCGCTGCACGGTGGCTCAGTAGCCAGACACAGTTGTTATAAGATAAAGTGTATATCAGTGAAAAAAAAAAAAAAGTTTCCCAGCAGAGAGACTGGTCCATCACATATGGACACCAGCAAAAAACTAAAGCAATGCTGGGAGGTGGTGGGGATATTCAGGGCTCAAGCTTTGCCATTTGCCCATGTCCATTCACCAGAAGGTGAATTGATGCAAGGCAAAGTTTAGCGTACTTATCCAAAATGAAAGCGCTATTAAACCCAAAACAAAAAATGTATTACACTGCAGTTTACCAATAATTAGATGTGGCGGCTGCATTCATTTTTAGCCTTCTTACCCTCTGCTTCCAGCTGGTGATCTGATCAGTAACACACCTCCTGTATTAGAGTGCCTGCACTCTGGATGAAGGAGCACAGATACCTTTGGACAGCAGCATTAACAGTCCTAGAGGGGAGGGTAGTGTTAGAGGCATTAGCAGATTTAAATATACCAACAAATTGAAGCCCCAGCTAATACTTTTTAAACCAGTTTACAGCAACAGTTTCTACTTAAAGTGAAACTTTATGGGGGAAAAAAAAAAAAAGGCGGCGAATAGGCAGGATTTTTCATGCGGAAGAGACATACTTTGCCTCCTCTGCATTAAAGTTACTCACCTGCCTGTCCATCCCTGTACATTGAGCTGTGCACACGCAGCTCACTGTACAAAATTCGGCAATGCCGAAGCTTACTGGGAGTGACATCTCAGCCCAGCTAACGAAAGACCAGCAATTGAGACCTGGCCACCCAAAGATGTCGGTATGGAGCTCGAAAATGCCACATCGCTGGACTGAAGGTGAAAATTATTGCACCCATCAGTGTTAATTGGTTTGTCTCAACCATCTAACTGCTACATCTGGAGGACAGCTTGTTCTATTTAAAAAAAAAAAAAATGCAGACTTGCTGGCTAGATCACCAGATGTAAATAAAAGAAAGAAGGACTAAAAAGAAAAACGTATTCCACCATCACATCTAAGAATTGTTAAGCTGCAATATAATAAATATTACCTTTTGGGTTTAATATTACTACTTGCTAATACTTACTAAATTAGGTCTTCTTTGCCAGGGTACTTTCTAAGCAAACTTAAAACGGCTTCCACATGGGGGGAACTAATTACATCCCTGCAAGCTCATCAAAAACACAATCTGGCCCACCTGAAAATTCAAAGATTCTGAAGTAAATTGTCCAACACTTACAAGATTCCCAGATTCCAGACATAGCAAGACATCAAAACAATGACAATGTGTTTTGCATGTCTGTGCTTAAGTTAGCCATACACTATTTGATTTTTTTCATTCAGACTGTGGACTAAGTGAAAAAACAGATTCCTCCATCCACACTTTACAAGCAAGTGGATGAATCCCCCTGCAGAGGCAGTTGTCAGAATACACAAACAGCGTCTGTATCTGGATGGATGTAGCTGCTTTTCGGCCAATGATTTTCCACCTCTCTCTCCAATAGTTGGCTCAAAGAAGGTCAAGAGGGAGGGTCTGACAGCGCCACCTACTAAGCGAAACTGGCCTAAATTAAAACAGCATATAGACAGCTTTACTTAGAAGGTTCTCTGGCTGTCTACTTGTGCCAATTGCTATGAGCCCCGGTACTACCAGCTGCTGGCCACACCAACATCTCTTTCTCCTATTTGTCAATGTGTGTGTGTTATCCAGCAGAAATCTGACAACTGAGCAGTCCTGAAGTCAGCTGAACAAATGTAAACACAGTCCCATCTGTAATAGCAGTAAAGAGTGTTTGAGGGCCCATTCACACCAGAAACTACACATAACTGTTTTTGACTGCATATTTACATGCATTTGAAGCGTGATTGATGTGCGCATGAATGCATTTTGCATGCGGCTTGCACTGCATTTCGTACTGCACTTGCAGTGCATTTTACTATATGTTTTTGGGCTTGGATTTCTTGACTTAAAGGGGTGTGGTGCAGCGCATTTGATGTGCGTTTGTGGCGAGTTTCCTGCATTTGCGGTGCGAAAAATGCAGCAGGCTCTACTTTTTTTTTTTGAACTACACTGCAATGGCGCAAACTATGCCCATAGGATTACATTGATTTTGGGCTGTCTATGCAGTTGGAGTGCAGTTGAAAATGCATCCAACTGCATTCAGAGTGAAAGGGCCCTAAAAGCCTGTGCTACCGCCAGCATAAACCTCACATCAGTGGTAGAAAAAGGTGCCGTGCCCCCACCCACCCAAAAATAAAAAGCAGCACTCCGTAAGAATGAGGTCTGGTTACTAGGCAAGATGTGGACCTGAAAATGAAGGCTTTATCCCACCAAAAGTTCCAGGACCAAGACTTCGGAGAAAACAGAACAAAAATATGGCTTTTTTTCCCCCACATAAATCAAACCCGGGAACCCCTCATCACGTGTATGTGCAGTGGCGTTGCCGGGGGGGGGGGGGGGGGGGG
>BLSH010047610.1:117934-134220 GCA_018402905.1 Glandirana rugosa | reverse complement strand
ATAAACTCGAGGTCAATATATAAATATAGTAATGTTTTAATACCTTATTTAGAGAATTGTACGCGGTGCTTCCCGTCCGGCCGCCTAGGCGATGTTGTCATATGGAGATTACCATGGGCTCCTAGTATATCAGCGTCATCTATCCCGTCATCTATCTATTCCATGGGAATCTCCTAATGTAGAAACTGCACCATGCAGTGCCATTACTGCGCAGGCGCCAGATTGGGAGGTGCATGCTGGGTAGCCAGCTGCACCAAGTACCGAAAATAAAGCAGGCTTTAGATGCCCACAACCTGTATGGCCCATGCCTGCTTCCAAGATCAGGTAAGATTTTATTGATTTAAAAGAAAGGAGAAGGAACAAATTAATAACCTTATACAAACTATAATCTCTAACAATCCCGGCGGAGCATTTAAAAAAAAATGGACTATGGGGACTGGAGCTCAAATATTCAGTTATACAACTACGTAAAAGATTATTTAATGTTTAGTCATAGTCTAAAACTCTTTAATTCAAAGTAAACTAGTATGGTTTGATAGAAAACAGACATACATTTCAATCCCTCTAGCTTTGTCATGTACATGCTTAGGGGACATGATTTAGGATTTCACAGAGATATGCATGGAATTTTAAACCATAATTCCATATGTAGACATAATCGCAATTCACCAAATAATGTGTCCTCTACAACCATAAAATATATGCCTTGTGTGATGCATACAAGAAGGACTTTGTTAAATCCATCAATTCTACAAACCCCCATGTTGGGCACAGATTACTAACCAGACAAGCCAAGTTTTAAATGAAATTCTAAGGCTAGGTTCACACTGCTGCGGTGCGGGAACCCTGCGAATTCACTGCGGGTTCCCGCATCGCAGGTCTCTGAGCGGCAGTTCGCACTGCCATATGCGATCTCTGGGGAGTGTCAATACAATGTTAATGACACCCCCAAATGAGTATGCATATCGCACTGCGAACTGCAAACTCGCACAGGAATCGGATCGTATGGTGTGAACCACCAAGCGATCCGATTCTGACCCTGCGAAAAAAAGGGTCCTGTGCGAGTTTGCTCCGATTGCGATGCGAATTCAGCCATACAATCTCTATGGCTGATTTTGCATCGCACAGAGATCGCATATGGTTCACACTGCAGTGCGGTGCGAAATCATATGCGATCTTTGTGATCGGAGCAGTGTGAACCCAGCCTTAAACCACTCTGTAAATGGGCCAGAATTACAGGAAATGCAATGTGTTCTCATAAATTCATATGAGGGAAAATATGTTCAGCAACTGTGTCATACATTGCATCTTTCGAGTTAGCTTTGGTTCTGTTCAATGATTAGAGAACTAAATACTAGATACAGGTGTCAGTTTATGAAACTGAACAGTGGTGATCCAGAGTTCGTCTTCGGTTTATGAAACAGTGATGATCGGGGGAGAACATGTTCTCTGCCGATCATCTCCGCACACAGAGAAGCTGTCATTGACCGACACAGAAACGGCCAGTTTATGAAGCTGCGATCTTAGCACTTAAATGGCGATCTGTGTCAGAATTCACCCTCCCCGATTCACCAGCTCAGAGGTGGTGAATTGGGGAGTGAAGAGGGAATCCCGGGGGAAGGAGGAGGATTTCTGACTTCCTTCTTTTTTGATTGGACCCCCCCCCAACACAGTAACCATGTCCCCCTGCCATGTATGTATATATACATACACAGCACTTTTTGCGATTCGGCACTACGTCGCTTTAACTGAATTTGCATCCTTTTTTTCTCCACAAATAGAGCTTTCTTATGGTGGTATTTGATCCCCTCGCCGTCATTTCTGATCACCAAAATAAACAAAAAAAAAGAGGGACAATTCCGCCAAAAAAAAAAAAAAAAAACAACAAAAAAAAAAACAATAATTCTTACTTTTTGCTAAAATACATATTAAAAAAAACAAAACTTTTTTTCATTGGTTTTGGACAATTTAAAAAGAAACAATATATATATTGCAATTGGCATACTGGTTTGTGCAAAAGTTGACGCGTTTACGAATTATGAGAATTTATGTTTTTTTTTATTGTTTTATTAGTAATGGCAGCCTTCTGCGATTTTTAGCGGGACTGCGATATTGCGCCGGATATGTTGGACCACTGGCATTTATACAGTGATCAGTGCTATGAAAATACATGGATTACTGTGCAAATGTCACTGGCAGAGGAAGGGGTTAACCGTGTTCCCTGTGTGTGTTACTACTGTGAAGGGGCTGGGCTGGCTGGGGGAGGAGAGTGATCCCGGCTCCCATACACAGGAAGCCTGTGATCACATCCCTTCCCCGCGTCAGAACGGAGATCCGTGTGTTTACATACATGGACCCCCGTTCTGTCACTGCGGGGGAATGATCGTTGGTAGCCGGCGGACATAGCGTCTGCCCTACCTGCTCCCTGGCTCCCCTGATACACAGTGGGCGATCCGCGATCAGGTGACGGCGGTTTGCGATATTGAGCCACCGTCAGATGACAGTGGGCAGTTGGCAAGTGGTTAACGAGGTGTGCAGTCTGTTCCGAGAAGATCAGTGAACTGAGCAGTATAATTTATCACTGCTTAATAAACCGACATCTCGGTGTTTCAGCAAATTTCTGGTACCGTAATCTCGCCATGCCTCATGAGATTCCAGTATCAGGAGGTATTCTCCACTGTTGGAAGCGTTTGTAGATCGTTTCACTTCACAAGAGGTGAACACCACTTCATAAACTGGCACACACTCTGAATGCCAGAGAACTGAGCAGTGGATTTTTTCCACTACTTCATAAAACGGACACCACAAACCACAACAGATACATTGAAGAAAAAATGTAATTATCTCAAAAAAAAAACCAAACTCATGCATCTTTAGGGACCTATAACATCTGATTTCCTAGTTAGATATAAGGATATGTAGTAACAATAGTGATGGTACAGCACTCCCCTTACTGGATTATAAAAGTGAAAATAATCCTCTCAATCCTCTATTGTGAATAATATCTCAGTAAATAATAAAGATGAACAATGACCAAATAATAGCAATCCAATAGTGTCCCTTTAAAAAAAATAAACGTAATAGCGATAAACAAATGCAATAAACCACCGCTGTGAAATCAGTGTCCGTAGGTGAAATACATCTTGCATGTAGATCAGTATCAAAAAGAAAAAAAAAAAAAAAATATCTGTGGCATGACAAAATATAGTCCAAAATGATCAATGGAAATCTGTGGGTAATATGCTAGCACGCAACCACCTCCAGCGTCCCTCCACGTTGGACCTAATACAGGTCACCTTGCTCCTTCCCATTTAAGGGGTATATACAGCCTCTGGTGGATGTTTCCGTGTGATCTCTGGCAGAAGGGGAATCCCGACAGGTGCTTGCACTATATACTAGAATGGTCTTGAGCCAGAATGCTCAAAAGGGGATGGAAAGGACTAACATAGTGCTGAATACTTTAATAAAACTTATAAAATATAAAAACTTACATTTGTTGGTGCACTCAGATCACACACCCAGCACATCAGGTGTGCAGCACCCTTAAAGCGGTAGTAAACCCTCCTATCATTTTCAGCCAAGGAAGCCGCCATCTTGGCCTCTTTTTAATCTACAGCTGCCATGATGCTGCACATGTGATCAGCTATGACACCAGCCATTGGATGATTTGACAGTTTGGTTTAGAGCACGACCAATTGGAATGTTACATTTCCGGCACATGCCGGAAATGTAACAGATTTTTAAACTGTTAAATGGATGGGTTTACTACCGCTTTAAGGATAGCTTGGTTGTTGTGGTAGCAACAGACACACAGGGTGATAGCTTCCTAAACGTGCGCTCTGTCACTAGGCCCGTCCCTGAAATGTTTTGTCACATGTCATGTGACGTTTCCAACGGGAATTCAAATGAATAGAGAACTTAATACTACATATAAACCACAACAGATACATTGAAAAAAAAACAGTAATTTTCTAAAAAAAAAAAAACAAAAAAAAAAACTCATGCGTCTTTAGAGACCTAGAACATCTGATTGCCTAGTTAGACATAATGATATGTAGATTAATGATGAAAACATCCAAGGCTATGGATGAAAAATGTTTTGTAAACTTCACACATTAAAGACGACTAAACAGTAAGGCCACTGACAACAGCTGGCACTTGAGGTTTGACCCAAGAAGGAGAATATCTGATGTTTCTGGAGACCAAAGAGCATCCACACACTGCTCAATTGAACATAAAACAGCAGGGACCGCAGGAAGACAGGCAGCAGGCAGAATAACAAAACACAAACCCGAAAAAGTGCATTGGATAGGTATAAAGCCTAATACACACAATGAGATTATCGGACGAAGGACCATCCAATTTTTTTTTCATGCTAGTCCCCACATGGAAAACGAAGCGGTTACTAAAGTTCCGAAAATACGACAGAATAAAAATTTGGAAGCGATGTAATGTATTTGTATGATGATGATGAATCAAAAATTGTACGATCTGGAACCGTACAAGAAAATATTTTGTGTTTGTCCCTTTGGATAATTTCAGATGAAAGCGGAGTATGAATGATCAGATCATCGTATGATCGCTTCAAAAGCAGTATTTTTCCTATGATTTGCTGATCATGTGTACTAGGCTTAAGGCAGCAGTGCTGCAGCAGAAACAGCCAGCACATGGGTGAAAGAATGCATCTCCTGGCTAGTACTCGCTTTTGTCAAGTCTGGAGTGAGGTTTCATTACCAAGCTGAATGTTCTCTCTTATAAAGTAGGCTTGTATACTCTGCGTTTTTGCCTTTCCTGTGCTGAGCCTGGTGTCCCCAAGATGGCTGTGTAGATGCTGCGTACGATGGACTCCTGACTTCCAGTACATTCACCGCCCCATGTCCTCTTTCCTGAGACAAGATTCCCATTACTCTTGAACTATGTATTTATTTTTATTTTTTTTTAATACCCTATCAGTGCACAAGCTATAGTTGCTTTTTTGAGGACTCTCTATTTCACCTTTTGTACATGCATATCACTTGGCTGACTCCCTTGCTTGAATACTCAAAATAATACCAGAGCTCTTTATCTGCATACTTGTGCTGGGTTAGTAACCCAAAGTATTCAAACAAAAGCTTGTATGACAGATGACGGCCAGGCGGCTGGCATATGCAGAATGAGAAGTCTGCAACAGTAACCTCCATTTTCTCAGTATGGTTTTCCTTTAAAAGGGTAACTCCACTGTTGTGGGGGGAAAAATAGCAAATAAAGAAAAAATATAGCGCATATAATTGCTACACTGATCATATTGTAATTGATTAAAAATTGCCGTTCCTTTTCAACCTGCAACCACTGTAATTTCCTGAGAATGCATTGCAAGATGGCTACCTGGAGTCATTCTGTACACAGAGTGAGTACTGACCATTCCCCAGAAACATAATTTCCTGCTAGTGTGATTGGCTCACCAATTTTTCCCAGAAGTCTGCCTAAGATACAAGATATCAGGCATCCCCTGCAACAAAAGAGTCATTTTTGGAGAGATACTTTCAATAGGAACACGTCTTAAGGGATGCAGGCCCAGCAGCTTTCCTCATTAGGGCCCTACAGCTTCACACCTGGAAGATAATTATGAAACCACTCCCATTAGACCCACTCAGTACAGAGGCACAGACAAACACAGAGGAATTTCTTCAGAATAATAAAAAGGTAGGAATCTGCAACAAAAGTTGTTATAATCCCTGCAATATACATAGATCACCCAGAGGGGAATGTTTTTTTCTCAACAAAAGTGGAGTTACGCTTTAAGGATTTAATCTTATTGGCTGTAACTGCAAACCAAAAAAGACCAACCTTTACTTGGTAGACCTTGGTAGTTTCACACAGCCACGCTCTAGATCACAGAGTGGCTCTCTGCCAGATAAGCACTTTGCAGTCAGCATCTGACAAGGGTCCTATTGTCGAAAGTGATAGGAAGCAAAACCGGTACAATTTTGTGGAACTGCAGGACTTCTGAATGGCAATGGGGTTTTGTTAAACCTTTTCTTTTACTAAACATTACTGTGATAATCACAGAACGGAACATTGCAGCTCATTCTATACCCAGTTTTGCTGCCTCAGGCAAAACAAAATTTTGCAACTTAACTTTTAGGAAAGGACGCTGGGCCATTTTAAAAAGGACCTCTCAAAGGTGTTGCAGAATACCAACTACCTACTACCAGTCTGCAGCACTTCTATATTCAGAGAAAATGCATTCACTTTGAAGTGAAATACATACACGCCTGTCAGAGCAGAGAAAAAGTAATTACTTTGAAGTGAAAGCACACAAGCCAAGTTGCCCTAGATAAGAAATTCTTGGCACACTCCAACAACAATGCCCAAGCTGAAATGCTAATTCTTGATGAATACGGATAAAGTTCATAGCAAACACCTTGGCTTTACTGTATTGCAACAAAAAATGATATGATAAATTCCGAGCTCCCTCTATAGTGAATGACACCATTGATACTGATATCAGATGTACTAGGACAACTTTAGACTACACTATTCCAAGTTAATCTGTTAAACCAAATCAGTGTTGAATAAAAGGGCTTATGCTAAAATTGTATTTTTGTCTTTTTTTGAAAGGATAAGTACAGGTTAGCTCCCCCTGTCAGGTATTACTGCTATCCAAGGCTTTGTTTGAGAGATTTCCCCCTTGCCTTCAGTTTTGGGGACAGCCTTTTAACAAACAGGAGGTAAGGGAAAATCTGCGCTTGAAAACAAACAAAAAAGCTGATGTGGGTTTTAGAATTCCCCTACTTTAAACAAGCATTTTTACTTTTCCAGTGTTGCCGTTAGGCTGACCATAGACAGTTTGAATCAGATTCCTGCTGAACCAGCCGAGATTCGACCAGTGTATGGGCAGGCTGAATGTACCTAGTTGATGGATCAATCAACTTGGGTACAACCCAGCCTGCTGGATTTGCTTGCGATTATCGCTAACAGCTGCTATAGCCACTAGCAATAATCGCTGTCTTCTCCCAGCGGGGACGTTCTTCCTAACTCTATCCAAAACTAGGAAAAGTTCTGCCTATAGATACACTGTAATCCATTTTATACTTGGCCACTTACATTCTAATTCATACAAAAGAACGCGATTCGATGGTGGAGTAAAGGAGCACTGCAGCTTAAAGCAGTTTTTTGGGTCAGTTCTTCAAAAATTAAAAGTCAGCAGCTACAAAAACTGTACAGTGCTTCCAGAAGAACAACCATCTCTGCAGCACCCCACCAATCAGGCATGTATGGCAGAGTGGCCAGACAGAAGCCACTCCTCTGAAAAAAAAAATAAAAACCCAAAACAAACCACACGACAGTCCGCCTGAAGTTTGCCAAAAGGCATCCTGAAGGACTCAGACCATGAGAAATGAAATTCACTGGTCTAATGACACAAAAATTGAATGTTTTGGCCTGAATAGCAAGCGCCATGTCTGGAGGAAACCAGGCACCGCTCATCACCTGGTCAATACCATCCCTACAGTGAAGCATGGTGGTATCGGTATCTTGCTGTGGGAGGTTTTTCAGCGGCAGGAACTGGGAGACTAGTCAGGATTGTAGGAAAGGTTAATGCAGCAATGTACAGAGACATCCTTGATGAAAACCTGCTCCAGAGCGCTCCGGACCTCAGACTGGGGTGAAGGTTCATCTACCAACAGGACAACGACCCTAAGCACACAGCCAAGATAGCAAAAAAGAGTGGCTATGGGATGACTCTGTGAATGTCCTTGAGTGGCTCAGCCAGAGCCCAGACTTGAACCCCATTGAACATCTCTGGAGAGATCTGAAAAATGGTTGTGCAGCGATGCTCCCCATCCAACCTGATGGAGCTTGAGAGGTCCTGCAAAGAAGAATGGGAGAAACTGCCCAAAAATAGGCGTGCCAAGCTTGTAGCATCATACTCAAAAATACTTGAGGCTGTAATTGGTGCCAAAGGTGCTTCAACAAAGTATTGAGCAAAGGTTGTGAATACTTATGTACATGGGATTTTTTTCATTTTTTATTTTTAATAAATTTGCAAAGATTTCAAACAAACTTCTTTCACGTTGTCATTATGGAGCATGGTTTGTAGAATTTTGAGTAAAATAATGAATTTAATCCATTTTGGAATAAAGCTGTAACATAACAAAATGTGGATAAAGTGAAGCGCTGTGAATACTTTCCAGATGCACTGTAGCTGCTGCCTCAAGGTCACCATTTGCCCAACCCCACCAAGCCTGGCTTTGTTTAAATTTGTATACAGGTGGTCCCCCAGTTACAAACACCCGACTTACAAACGACTCCTACTTACAAACGGAGGGAGACAACAGGAAGTGAGAGGAAATCTCCCCCTAGGAAGGGAAATTCACTCCTGTAAGAGTTATTATGGGAAAACGGTGTCTCCATTGAAGCTTTATCACCAAGATTTGTTTCCACAACAACCCAAAATTTTCAAAATCCAATTATCATTAGGACAGCAAGTGAGGTGAAATCTTCTGAACAGAAACATAGACAGCAAAACAAACATTACAGGGGTGATAACCCTTCCCTATGCTATCCAAAAAGCTTAAAAATATTTTTTTGGCTGAAGCTACACTTAAAAAATGTACATGTTCCCACTTACAAATTCAACTTAAGAACAAACCTACAGACCCTATCTTGTTTGTAACCCGGGGACCGCCTTTATATAACAGTAATATTACAATGTACACCTTAGAGCGATAAGAACTCCATCGCTAGCTCTTCAATTCAAGGTTTTAAAACCTCACAAAAAAATGAATATATATATCCCAATTCTAAGTGTCTTCCAGCCTGTCTTTTTGTCCAAAAGAGGAGGAAAGGAATTTACTAAAAGTTTTGGCTAGGGTTTGAAAGGGATAGAACGCCTGTTGGATTTCTACTGCTACCCAGAGATGTCCTCCCACTTAATGTGCTGGCAACAGAAGTCAGCTTTTCACTGCCATCTGTGTCCTTTTTAAACATTGTCCCTCTCTTTCTGTTTGGTAAAATGACTGTGCCTGCGACAGCAAGGCCTCGTGCATCCGTGTGCCTATGCATCCATGCCGCATGTTAAGGACATGTATACCTGCACAGGTGTTCCCCATGCATCCCCGTGCAGGCAGTCCCATTGCTGTCAATTGGGAGGATGAATAAAATAAACGGATTTCACCCAGATAGCAGTAAAATCCCAACATAGGTTATAATCCTTCCTTCCTCCCTCTATCCAAAACTAAAACACACAGAAGTTTTGGCTGGACATACACCCAACTTTAACTATACAGGTGAACAGACCAATAAGCAAAAGAAGAGAAGGAGTATAAGCAGCTTTGGGCTCTGGCATTTAGATGTACCTGGGTTACCCTGCATGATAGAACTTTGCCTTTAAGAGGAACAATATTGTGCCACGGAAGCAGTAAATGTGTTACACCAAAAGCAGTGACAGAATCCCCTTCTTCTTAAAAGCAGTTCTATTCAATATCAGATTTAAGATTATATAGGATATGGCAAGGATAAGCTATTACTGCTGCCTTGTTTGCACTGCGTTTATGGAGCTGTCAATACAGACAGAGGCCAGTGTACACATTGCTTGTTTACAATCAGTCTGCACTGTAACTGAGAATACGTAAAGTAATCTGGTCCACACACCTTTCTTATTCAATTCCTTTATCCAGAAGTTACATGAGCAGTCAAATACAAATATACAATATACAAATTATTTCAAGAGATCAGCCCCCGCTTAGGATAAGTTAAGCCGTTTCCTTCTCCCTATTCTAGGATTCTAGACAGCCAGCTGTAAAAAAAAAAAAAAAAAAAAAAAAAAAACCCTTCAAGAAAGACCCCAGATATCTTCCTTGTCCTCCTGCTCCAGAGACGTGCAGCTAAGTGCATGGGCTGTATGGCTCCTGACGCTTAAGATGGACGTGAACCCAAAAGTAAAGACTTTATTTTGGAAATGTTAATTCTTCCAGTACTTCCAGTAACCGGAAAATGTACCATTAGTCTTTAACTCCTACTGAAAAATGGCAATGCATTTCCCAGTATGTGAGGGTGCCTAGGCACTCCTGTTCAATGAGCCTCATAGCTGTATATGATTCTGATAGCTAGTCTCTCTAGATTTGGAGTGAGACTCAGTAATGCAGCTACTATGCTGTATGAGGAAGAAAAGCCCTGCTTCTACCAATGTGGTCATTTCACATGCAGCCCAAGGAATGGCAAGTCAGTACTAGTAAGAAAATCCGCTGCAGGGGGCCTACAGACAATACTGAGGACTAGTTATTTGTCCTCTTCTGGTATAGGGGGAGGGGAGGCATATGACTCAATTCCTTTCCTCCCCTGACAATGCTGTAGCTTAGTGACTGGTCCAGTGCCATCACATGGGGGCAGGAGTCCCTATTTCTGTGTAAGCTCTGAATATAGTAGCTTGGAGCTTACTGCGTTGCGCAGCTGAAAAGATAGACAGGGGAAGTGATAGATAGAAGGAGAGTATGGGCTGCTGGAAGGTAGGCGTTAAAGCAAAATGTTTGCTTTGCCCTACATGGTCAAAGCAATTTTCATTGGAGGCCCCGTTCATACGGGCACCGAGAATGGTCTATTTTTTTATGCAGCTACAGCTGCCAGGTGCTGTATGCAAGCAGCCCATGTACTGTAGGTCTATAGGTATGCAGCGGTGCACAGCCGCTTGTCCTAATTTGACAGACAGGTGGGTGCAGTGGCGAGCCCCTGAACAGACCATGTGTGTTCGGGTTGCTAACCTGTACACTTGTGAAATTTGGAGCTGTATCTGTGCAGCTGCTGCCACCACAGACTTAGATGGCAGCACCTGGGGGCCCAGCCGTATAAACAAATGGCCCATTCATGGTGCATGGGCCTTAGCGCTCAGCTGAATGAGGCCTAAAGCCGGCCATACATGCATGGATGGATTGAAATTCAGCCAGTTCAGTAGCGACTGGCCAAGATTCGATCCATGTATGGGTAGGCCAATTGTACCAAAGTTGATCCATTGATTGACTTGGGCACAACCAGCCTGTCTGATTTTTTACATTGGATTACAGTCAGCTGCTATAGCCACTAGCAGTAATCATTGTGTTCTGCTGGCCGGAACGCTCTCTGCAGCCCCCCGCCAGCAGAATACAATAGCACTGCGGGAGACATTCCGCCATCAACACAGTCAGTGTTGAATGGGGAATCGAGTGAAGGAAAGAAAATTGAGTCATCTGTGGGCTGTTTAGGAAAGCTGGTTTACATGCATCTCTTGTTCTCTGCAGTTAGTTCAGTACAGACACAAATCAGGCTGAATGTAAATGAAGCGACATGCATGCTGGGCTGGACCTGTAAGGACAGCCCTGAATACAGAGGGAGGAAACGGCAGAGATAACAGATGATTTCTGCGACGTTGTTGGCATCCCTGGGTGTATCAGAGCAAATTACATTAAAATTCACATTTTATATACAATTATATAATTATACTGAACATACCTGCTGTATCATACAAATGAAGAAAAATCTCTTTGTTCCCGATAGTGACGCTGGATGTATATTTCTCAAAAACAGATGGGGCATATTGCTGTTGAGAGAAAGCAAAACCTTTAAATACAATTACATACGTTTTTAAAAATACCAACAAATATTTTAGTTTAGGAACTTATTCCTTTTTCACATCAGTTATATACATTACTATTTCTCACGGATTAAAACTACTTCGGCCATGCACGTTTTCTCTTGGGGCAATTATGAACACTTGTGGCTGATCCTTCCCATACGAGAAAAGGAAATATCGAATGGATTGATCAACATAAAACCATGAAGAGCCAAGAAGGTAAACAGAAAAAAAAAAGACTGATGTTCATTATGTTCAGCCTTTCAAAACTGTCTGGAACTTTGTTTGTGTGATTTTTGTGGTCTGCACACAGGGTGGATAAAGATCAATGAAAAAAAAAAAAAAAAAAAAAAAAAAAAAAAAAGATTTTTTTTTTTTTATTTAAAATTAGATTTTTTTTTTATTTTTATCAAATTTATTATCTAAAGATAGTTTTCTATTCAAGATACATTAATAATTTAGTTTATGAAACAGAACTTAGTTATATAGCAGGAGGCTGTATATTCTGCAATATTTACATTTTTGGTAAACTTATTCAATGAATCCAAGCTCTGCAAGCTGAGATAACATGCACTGCATTGATGCAGTCACACAATTTCACAGTAACCATGAGATAAAACAAAGTTCTGGAATATTCCTTTATTCCATTATTTTGCAAATCTATGTACACTACAAACTGTGTGATTGAATCGGTTCTATGACTGATTTACTAACCTGACAGCTTATTATTCTAAATAGGAAACCTTCATTTAGCTTGCAAATAGTAAAAGATTCTAACTACCAGAAAGAATAAGTCCTTACATTTAAAGAGCACCTGTCATTTCAGATCCATCATGGCAGCGCCTGTTAGCGGGCATCCACTCACCTGCTGCCGCCACGTCCCTCACCTTGTTGTGTCACTGCCGCATCACCAGCCATCCCATTAAAGTGAAGGGGACTGTCGATGAGTCAACAGCGGGTCAGAGGAGGAGCCGCCGTGGGACAGAGATGACAGTTGCTCTTTAAAAAAAATTATGATTTAAATCCAGCCTTTTTACTAGTGATTTAAATCAAATCCACCCTGTCTGCACAGCTACTATGGTCTTTACAAGGGCTTTGCACTGTTTTTTTTGTTTTAATCATGGGGAATGCTACAAGAGGTGCTGAAACATACAAACATTTCAGGTTACATAGTTACATAGTTAGTCAGGTTGAAAAAAGACACAAGTCCATCTAGTTCAACCAAAAAAAAAATTATATATAAACCAAATAATCCCATATACAATCCTTCACCCACAGTTGATCCAGAGGAAGGCAAAAAACCCCAGCAAAGCCAATGATCCAATTTGCTATAACGGGGGAAAAAATTCCTTCCTTATCCTTAGGCAATCGGACCTGGATCAATTTTACCTAAAAATGTTAGTACCCAGTTATATTAAACTGGGTACTAAAAAAAAAAAAACACACGGGGTTACACTTTAAGGGCTCATGCACACTGTAGCTGATATACAACCGTTTTTGGTCGTTTGGGCCTTTTAACAGCCCAAAAACGCCCCTTTATGTTATCCTATGTGTCCATGCACACATGGACGTTTATTGTCTAACAGCAGTGGCGTTTTTGGGCTGTCATCTGAACGTCCTGAATTGGCATTCAAAAGTCGTTCTTCTGACCACAAAAAATGCTAGATGCCACTTAGCGCTCATAAACGCCGGTAAACGGCAGTTTATCGGCGTCCGGCGTTTTTTTTTGTAGTCAATGGAAGCTAACGAAGTAAAAAAACAAACGCTCAAATATGCCAACCCCCGGTAAACGCTGCTTACAAAACGCTGCAAAAGAACATTTTCTAAGCAGCGTCTCCTGCCCGATGCCCAGAGAGCGTCTAGTGTGCATGGAGCCTTATACATTATCTGGTCTTGTCCAACGTTTGGAGCCTTCTGGATGCAAGCATATCACATGCAAGCTAACTTACATTGACCTTGGGAATAAACTGGCTGAATATCTTTTCCACTCGATTCACCTCTCCAGAAAATGCTAAAAAAATCTTTACTAATCCACTTACTGAATGCCACTAGGGTCTGCTTCCATGTGCAATGGAAACAAGAAGCACCACCTACGTTAACTCTGGCTAGCTCAACATCACTGAACTCCAACACATGGAGGATCTGACAGCAACTTTGAACCATGGAGGCAACAAATTCAGGCATACACGGGGGTTGGTTTACTAAAGGCAAATCCACTCTGCACTACAATTGCACTTGGAAGTGCAGTCATGTAGATCTGAGGGGAAGATATGAAATGAGGGGAAGCTCTGCTGATTTTATCATCCAATCATGTGCAATAAAAAAATGCTGTTTTTTTATTTTCCTTGCATGTCCCACTCAGATCTACAGTGACTGCACTTCCCAGTGTAATTGTAGTGCACAGTGGATTTTCCATTAGTAAATAAACCCCCCAGATTTAGTGATTAAACTTTGTACATTCCAGGCAGAAAACTTCTCTTGGACACCTAAACCATGGGATAACTCTCCTATTAATAGTCCACTAAAGCCAGGTACACACTATTTGTTTTTTTTTTTTGTTCAACCCAGGGGGTGGAAAAAAAAAAAAAAAAAAAAACCTCAGCTCCGGTTGGACCACTGTACTAACCATGCAAGGTTAGTTCAGAGATCTCATCCACTGAGCTGATGTGTTCTGACAGAGGGACAGCCCACCGCTAGAATGCTCCGATCAGTGCTCTCTGTCATTGGCTTATTATTTAGTACTTGCTTCATATGTCCCCGATTTTGGCACATTATTATGAATAAAACTATAAAAAAAACAAAAACAAAAAAAAAATAAAAAACACAAAACAAACTTGTTTGTCCACAGTGCAAACAAGACCCCAATATATTTTCTTAGGTTTAAAGAAGAAGTAAACCCTGATGGGTTTTACTTCCTCTTTAGTTCTCTGCAAATTAAAAGCATAATGGGCTAGGATGCATCGCATCCTAGCCCATTATGTGACACTTACTTGCGATCAAAGCCCGTGCTGTCCCCTGTGGAGGCCGCATCCATGACTGTCCCTCTGCCTTCCGGGGCCAAAGACTCAGGCTCTGTGACTGGCTGGAGTCGCGTGATGTTACGGCGGGCCGTTTCTTCACTGCGCAGGAAATGATGACGTTGGCGCAAGCGTATACAGTGAATATCTCCTAAACCGTGCAAGATTAGGAGATATTCACAGTACCTACAAGGTAAAGCCTTATTATAGGCTTACCTGCATGTTAAAGTGGTTGTAAAGGGTTTACAACCACTTTAACATTACTTTATTGATCAAGGTCATCTGCTGTTACCACAGACACATACTCTATATTTATTCAGGTCTTTATTTATTTTATTTATTACTATTATTTATTTGGGCATAAGTCAGGAACATGTTGATAGTAAAAATGTTTGCAATCTGATTTTCTTTTAAATAAAAAATTTACAAAAAAGAAATACAAGGCCGTAGTTGCATATGTGTCTTGATTTAATAACCAAGTATCACTTTTTGGGGGTCTTGAGGTGGTCCAATTAGGCAAGCAGCAGGTCCTGCAGAATGGGCAATATGCCATTTCCTGTTATTCTTAGTGGGCAAGATAAAGCGGGCAGCATGTAAAGAACTAGCTGTTTAATGGAAACTAGTATTTGTCTACATTTTACTTACAAATCTAATCTTTGGAAATAGAGGTCAATTTATAAAATTGAGTTACTAGAAAATTCAATTACTTTGACAGCTTGCTGCTTGGGATTCCTGTGTAGTGTCAATATAGAAAAGCTAAATATCTATTGAACAGCCAAGTCCCTTTTTTTTTTAAAGAGAAGCTATGGCATATTTTCAGTGAGCAGACAGGTGCTATATATAAAGGTTTTCAAACAAGAATTCATACAACTTTCACACATTTTCTTTCAACTGAATCCAGATAGAAAACTATGAATCTTGTGAGACAAGGTTTATAAATTAACTTCATATTGTTCACCATCTTTACAGCGTTTACATTAATATTTCTGTACCTTTCACCTGTTTGCATAATTGATGGTCTATAACCACTTCAATACCAGACACTTCCTCCCTTCCCGCTCAGACCAATTTTCAGCTTTCAGCGCTGTCGCATGTTAAATGACAATTGCGCGGTCATGCTACACTGTAAATTTTTTCTCTTTTTTTCCCCACAAATAGAGATTTCTTTTTGTGGTAATTGATCACCTCTGGGGTTTTATTTTTTGCTCTACAAATAAAAAGACCGAAATTTTTGAAAAAAAAAAAAAAAAAAAAAAGGGGGATTAAAACTTACCGTAAAATCCTTTTCTCCGAGTTCACTGACAGGTCGAAACCCTGTAGGGGTGTACAGTACTTCTCGACGCAGACAGTCACTTGCATCCTCTTTTTCCCTAAAATAATTTTGAATGGCATTTTAAGAAAAGAGACTCAAGTGACTGTCTGCGTCGTGGGTGGGGAGACGCGATAAAAACCATGCCGAACAATGCTTGACGACTCGATACGTCCCACCCCCCAAATACACCCTTCTCTCCTGTCGGGGCACCCTCCCCGGTCGAACAAAAAAAGGGACGGATCAATTGAGAATCATCCTGTTCGTATTTGGGGTGTACAGTACTTCTCGACGCAGACAGTCACTTGAGCCTCTTTTCCTAAAATGCCATTCAAAATTAGGGGGAAAAAAAAAAAAAAAAAAAAAATTTTTTAAA
>BLSH010047610.1:85068-96941 GCA_018402905.1 Glandirana rugosa | reverse complement strand
GGCAGAATAAGCCGCTATGTCAGCTGCGGTGGACTGTGCACTAGTGTCAGCTTGGGTCATAGAGGATGAGGATCGTTTAGAAAGCCAGTCCACCACCTCCTCTGCATGCTGTGGCTGGACAGCACAGGCAACATCCCTAAATAGACACAAAATGTGCCCCACCTCAGGATGGACCACAACTGCCTTTGCCGGTTGACACAGACGCTTCTGGCCCACTCATAGTGGCATGGAAACGTCTGCCCCTCTCCATGTTGGCTTCCCAGACATGATTGGGGGTGGGGGGGTTGTGCTCCTCCATGTCTTTATGGACCTTGCTTTGTGCACAGTCAAGTTGGAACAGGAAAGGGCCATCCCCAAAACTGTTCCCATAAAGTTGGGAGCATGAAATTGTCCGAAATATTTTGGTATGCTGACACCTTCAATGGAATTAAGGGGCCAAGCCAAACCCCTGAGAAAAACAACCCAACACTATAATCCCCCCTCCACCAAATGATTTGGACCAATGCACAAAGCAAGTTCCACAAAGGCATGGATGAGCACGTTTGGGGTGGAGGGACTTGACTGGCCTGTACAGAGCCCTGACCTCAACCCGACAGAACACCTTTGGGATGAATTAGAGCTGAGACTGCGAGCCAGGCCTCCTCATCCACATCTGACACACTCTTAAACCTTGTGGACAGCCTTCCCAGAAGAGTTGAAGCTGTTATAGCTGCAAAAGGTGAGCCAACTCAATATTGAACCCTATGGACTAAGACTGGGATGCCATTAAAGTTCATGTGCGTGTAAAGGCGGGTGACCCAAAACTTTTGGTAATATAGTGTATCTGGGAAGATAAAGTACTTGGCACATCCTAAACTCTACAGGCACCTTATACCCTCAGGTTATAAAAGCAGACGTGTTAACCAAACCTGCTATGCAACTTTACTACAAAATGTTTTGCATGAGTATACAGTGCTGGAGTAACTATTATTAAACTGATTCCTGAACCATGTGCATCTACAGAAAATCTGTAACTTGTCAGCTTAACAGCAATTTAAATCACGTTATTATAAACCAAACAATAAAAGAGTTACAATGATACTGCCAATATTTACATTCTTAAAATTCTTTCTTGAATACCTGATACTGAAAGCTCCATAACCCTGAAGCCAAACCTACAACCAGCATGTGGCTGTGGTCGGGATCTTATCATCGAGAACACTGACCTTTGCTCCCTTCTAATCTCAGCCAGTCCCACCACCACCACCACCCAATGAGCAGGTGTCCATGCAATTGCAGTCAGCATGGTTATTGGATAAAACGTTCATATGGATATAAGCAAAGTCCATATGCTATATTAGTCATTTAAAATCTCTAATTAGCCCTGGCATTTCTTGTCTTGACACTACACATTAATGTCTACATTGTAGACTAGAGAGTGATTTGATCAATTTAGCAAATGTATATTTCCGCCAGATCATAGTATTTGTAGAGAGAAAAAAGGGATGGAGAAAAGTGCAAGTATTACAGAAAAATACTGCATAAGGATGTTTTTTTCCCACTCTATTACGAAATATAAACATACAATAAATATTGATGCCAGATTCAGTACATTTCCATGAGATTTACGAAGGCTCCATTAAGACTGCGTTGCCCAAGCACATTTCAAGATCTCAACAGTGCTTAAAGAGGAGCTCCAGCCGCTGGCAATAATCGCATGCTAGAAATCTGACATGATGGTTGTACCCAAGTCATTAGATGGATCAACTTGGGTACAATCAGCCTGACCATATATGGATTGAATCTCGGCTAATCCCTGCTAAACCGGCCAAGATTTGAACCTATCTATGGCCAGCTTAAAGTGGGAGTAAATTCCCATGTATGATTTTTACCTATAGGTAAGCCTATAATAAAGGATTACCTATAGGGACAGTAAATTATCCTAAAACGTGCACCGTTTAGGAGATACTATAGATGCAGCCGGTGACGTCACCGCCACATGCGCGCTGAAGGAATGGCATGTCCGTTCCTTCAGAGCCATGTCACAATCAGCCGGAGCAACGTCATCGCCGGCTCGGCCATTCATATCGTCAAAGCCTGCGAACCAGGAAGAGAAACCGGGTGAATATGAAAGCGCCTTCAGTGGTGACAGTGCGCTGCCGGAGGGCTTCGTTTTCAGGTATTAAAGTCTGTTATAATGTACTTGTTTGCGATGCATTCTAGCACATTATGGACTTAAAGTGATTGTAAAAAGGTACAGTTTTTTTTTTTTAAATAACAAACATGTCATGTCATACTTACCTCCTCTGTGCAAGGGTTTTGCACAGAGTGGCCCCAATCCTCCTCTTCTGGGGTCCCCCAGCGGCGCTCCAGGCTCCTCCCTGCATCGAGTGACCCGTCAAGGAAGCTCTTTCCCTGGGGTCACCCATGCGGGTGCGCTCCCGAGTCCTGCTTTTGCGTCCCTTGACACAGACAGCAGGGCTCAACCCCGCCCCGTCATTGAATTTGATTGACAGCCAATGGCTGCGCTGCTATCAATCTATCCAATGAGGACCCGAGACACCGGCTGGAGCGGGTGTGCTTGTCCCCGGCGCGGGAACGATCAGGCTCAGTCATTGGATTTGATTGACAGGCAATGGCTGCGTTGCTATCAATCGATCCAATGAGGACCCGAGACACCGGATGGAGCGGGTGTGCTCGTCCCCGGTGCGGGAACGATCAGGCTCAGGGGGCAGCTGCACAACAAAAGGTTTTTCATATTAATGCATAGAATGCATTGTGAAAAAACTGAGGGTTTACAACCCCTTTAAACTGCCCAGATTTTTTATTTGATGCGCTTTACTACCGATTTAACACGTCAAAGTTGCAAAACTGTGTTCAGATTTGTATTATCTTCGTCATGAAGGGGGTAAAAAGACATGACGTTTGGAATGGACAGAGGAAAAATACAGCAAATTCATGGTTTACATAAACATTTGTCAGCAGTATAGCTACTGTTTTTAGAGGGTTATGTGCCAGACCTCCCCTCTATATACACACATATGGAAGCATGCAGCATGAATTAAATGGAAAGCAAAAGCAATCACCTTTCATGCTTCTGTCTAATACAAAGCACGTTCTGTTGTCTATGCTATTCAGCCTCCTCTGCAAATGTGGAGCGGCTATGCTGTGCTCTTTGGGAATGAAGGGAATTCTAGCAGTGCACTGTATGTGTGTTCTCTGCTTCTATTGAATACTGCCGTGTACCTGACGGCTCGTACTGTATAGAATACACTTCTTTTCATTCGACAATCAGCACTAATCAAAAAAAGCTCTAAAAGCAATGTAACTGCAGAATGATGCATAATAGGGTAACATAACAATAAAGTCAATACGAAAATGAGAAGTCACACTATTTTCCTAATCACTGCTTAAAATTTTTCTTCCCAGTTTTATAGGCAGCATTTCATTTACAAGGTCCAAACTATGTTAGAACTGGAGAATGTGCATCTGGCTGATGGAATGAAAAGATTAATTTCCATTAGTGAAGCACCGATATAATCGGCCGTCAATAAGGTTATCAGCGTTTTGCCGATTAGAGGAAAAAAAAAAAAAAGTGCCAATAATGTCATGCTGCTTCCCATTGACTGCGATGCAAAATCACGCCTCATTGAGTGCGATGCCAAATCACGCCCCATTGAGTGCCATGCCAAATCACGCCCCATTGAGTGCCATGCCAAATCACGCCCCATTGAGTGCCATGCCAAATCACGCCCCATTGAGTGCCATGCCAAATCACGCCCCATTGAGTGCCATGCAAAATCACGCCCCATTGAGTGCAATGCAAAATCACGCCCCATTGAGTGCAATGCAAAATCACGCCCCATTGAGTGCAATGCAAAATCACGCCCCACTGAGTGCAATGCAAAAATCACGCCCCATTGAGTGCAATGCAAAACCACACCCCATTGACTGCAATGCAAAACCACGCCCCATTGACTGCAATGCAGAAACGTTAGCCACATTAATTCAAATTAAAAAAAAAAACAAAAAAAACCTGTCCATTTGGGTTGCGGCCAAATACATCCTGAATTTTTGGTTTTGATTTTGGTGCGCCATTAATGTCCTTTGCTCCACCCACTGATCTGAAATTAGGAATTTCCTCTTATTTTTGGGATATGTGATGGAATGCAACATGTTAATACAGTTTTTTTTTAACCTTTTGTCGAGTATATAATGTACAAGGTACAGGCGCATCTCAAAAAACTAGAATATCATCAAAAAGTTAATTTATTTCAGCAATTCAATTCAAAAAGTGAAACTCCTATTATAAAGATTCATTACACACAGAGTGATCTATTTCAAGCATTTCTTTCTTTTAATTTTGGTGATTATTGCTTAGGGTCTTTGCAACCGCACGCACCGTTTAGGTCCACCTGTCAGTTTTTCAGACGGACCTGAACGGACGCTCCATTGTCCTCTATGGAGCAACAGATGTCAGCGGTGACATGTGTGCTGACATCTAATCTGCTCCGATCTGCTAAATAAATACTGATGGATGGTAACCTTATTTTCCATCCATCTGGTGGATGGGATGAACACGGACAGACATTCCGCGTTCATCCGATCCCCCATAGAGGAGAGCGGAGTCTCTGCACGGAATGCAGAGACGGTCCTGTCATCCGCCGGCTCAGCGGATGGATCCCTGGCTGAGCCCATCAAAACAGGCTCCGCTTGTGTGAAAGGACCTTTACAGCTAGTGAAAACGCAAAATTCAGTATCTCAGAAAATTTGAATATTGTAGATTCATGGAGTCACACTCTAATCAGCTAATTAATGCAAAACATCTGTAAAGGTTTCCTGAGCCTTTAAATCAGTGGTTCTCAACTCCTGTCCTCAGGACCCACTATCAGGCCAGGTTTGCAAAGATAACTGAAATACATCACAGGTGATATCATTTGCTGCTCAGCGATTGCAGTATTCTAGTCTGCATCTCCCCAAGGTAATACTTAAAATCTGGTCTGTTAATGGGTCCTGAGGACGGGAGTTGAGAACCAATGCTATAAGGCCCCTTTCACACAGAGGCAGTTTTCAGGCGTTTTAGAGCAAGAAATAGCGCCTGAAAACTGCCTCCCGTTCATTGCAATGGGTGCTTTCACACTCAGGCGGTGAGCTTGCAGGACGTTCGGAAAAGTCCTGCAAGCAGCATCTTTGGGACGGGTTGGGAGTGCTGTATACAGCACTCCCAAAAACGCCCCTGCCCATTGCAATGAATGGGCAGCGTTTCCGAAGCGCCTGAAAAAAAGCGATTCAGAAGCGCAGCAACACGGGTATTTGTTGTGTTTTTTTTTTTTTTTTTTTTTTTAAGGTCCTGTTGTCACGTGACCTTTAAAAAACGGCCCACTCGATCCCGAAAAGTGGCGCAAAAGCGTTGGTAAAACGCCACTAAAGCATCGATAAAACTACCGGCGCTTTAGCGTTGTTTGGCCGCGCCTCAGTGTGAAAGGGGTCTCAATGGTTTCTCTGGTTCAGTAGGTTACACAATCATGGCTGATGACTTGACAGTTGTCCAGAAGACAGTCATTGACCCCCTCCACAAGGAGGAAAAGTCACAAAAGGTCATTGCTAAAGAAGCTGGCTGTTCACAGTGTGCTTTATCCAAGCATATTAATGGAAAGTTGAGTGGAAGGAAAAAAGCGTGGTAGAAAAAAGGTGCACAAGCAACAGGGATAACCGCAGCCTTAAGAGGATTGTGAAGCAAAGACCATTCAAGAATTTGGGGGAGATTCACAAGGAGTGGACTACGGCTGGTGTCAGTGCTTCAACAGCCACCACACACAGATGTATCCAGGACATGGGCTACAACTGTTGCACTCCTTGTGGCAAGCCACTCCTGAACCAGAGACAACATCAAAAGCATCTTACCTGGGCTAAGGAGAAAAAGGACTGTACTGTCCTTTTTTCAGATTAAAGTCAATTTTGCATTTCATTTGGAAATCAACATCCCAGAGTCCCATCCCATCCAGGTGTGAAGTTTGCACAGTCAGTGAGGATTTGGGGGGCTGTGTCATCTGCTGGTGTTGGTCTACTGTGCTTTATAAAGTCCAAAGTCAGTACAGCCCTCTACCAGGAAATTCTATGGTCTAAATTCCATTTGCTGACCAACTTTATGAAGATGCTGATTTCATTTTCCAACAGGACTGGGCACCTGCCCACACTGCCAAAAGTACCAATACCTGGTTTAATAATCATGGTATTACTGTGCTTGATTGGCCAGCAAACTCACCTGACCCCATAGAGAATCGGTGGGGTATTGTTAAAAGGAAGATGAGAGAACAGATGAGCTGAAGGCCGCTATCAAAGCAACCTGGGCTTCCATAACACCTCAACAGTGTCACAGTCCAATCGCTTCCATGCCACGCCGCATTGATGCAGTACTTCATTCAAAAGGAGCCCTGACCAAGTATTGAGTGCATACTATACTGTACATGGACATACTTTTCAGTGAGACAACATTTCTGTATTAAAAATCCTTTTTTTTTGGTCTTATGTAATATCCTAATTTTCTGAGATACTGAAGTCTGGGTTTTCACTAGCTGTAAGCTAGTGAACATTAAACAACATTAAAAGGAAGAAATGCTTGAACTCTATCACTCTGTGTGTAATGAATCTATATATTATATTAAAGAAGTTTCACTTTTTGAATGGAATTACTGAAATAAATTAACTTTTTGATGATATTCTAATTTCTTTAAAATGCACCTGTGTATGTGGTGGCAAAAAGGTGGGTTTTAACACCCAGCCACTGCACATATGCATCCACGACAGCAGTGTGCTTATTGCACGTTCCCAGAACACTGACCAAGCTGTCACACTATGAATCGCACAGGAACCGCACTGCATTCCTGTACAATTCACATGTGATGTGATCAGTATGATGCAATTTGAGCCCTTTCATTTTGATGGGCTTAAAGCGGTTGTATACCTATGCACATCATTTTCCACTGCTAGTATAAAGATTAGTCTCCCAGTGTTTGATTTCTTCTTACCTGCTTTGTTTCCGAGAAATCTTTTATTTTCTTGCAGATGACGTCACCCGCGCATGTACCGTTATCCCTAAATTTTCTGGCAAGCTAATGCTGCCCGAAAAATGCAGGGTCTATGCCGGGGCTGCGTCATCTCCTTGTGATGGTGTCAGCCCCGAGCTAACGTGATACTTCTGACTAATACTTCTGCTTTGGAAAGCTTATCCTGGCACATACTGAGGGTGGAAGTACAGTTCTACAAAGACGTGGAAGACAGCAGTTGAAATGGCGGCGTCTAACACCGAGCGGGAGCGTCTGAAAACTCGATTATGGCATGTAAGCGAGATTTTAAAGCATCACATGTATGCTTAAAAAATTAAATATGTACAGTGGAATTGTAATATGGATTCAATTTTTGATCTTGCTCTAAGCTTACTACCGCTTTAAATCGTACCGCATCCGCACCAAAGTCACGTGTGCAGCAATTTTGGCAGTGAACTGCAACCGGGTCCCATGGTTGTTTTTTTTTACCCCCAGAATACATTTTTATTGAGGCTGGGTACACACTGCTGTGCGGAGCAGCTCACAGCAGGGGTCCGGTGCGTCCCTGTTCACCGTTTCAGGTCCGATTTCAGTCCTAATTTTTGACTGAAACGGACCAGTAGACGCACAGGACTCCTGTGCAATGCGCACCGGAGCTGCTCTGTCGAATACTGCGTAGATCGTAGGAGGCATTATCCAATGCTATGCAAACAGCGGAGGGAGAACTTACTTGTCAGATTGTGGCTTGCTGTTGCAGGGCAGGTTTTGGGAGTCTTGAAGAGCGGGTTTTCTGTGTATTGCAACCCACCCTTCAACACACAGAAAACCCAACAGCCAGGCACAATCTCACATGTACGTTCTCCCTCCACTGTTTGCATCTGACAAGTACAAAACCCTCCCCGCTACAGCGAGGCACAATGTGACAAGTACTTTATCCCTCCGCTGTTTGCATCTGACAAGTACGTTTCCCCATCACTGTTCATAGCGTTGAATAATGCCTCATACAATCTGCACATGCGCTGTGTTGACGTCACGCCAGCTGATCAACATATGAGCTGGAGTGACGTTTGCTACTGTGCATGCACAGACCCATCGGAGACATTTTTTTCGACAGGGGGCACTATTCAACAGAACACCGGTTTCAGTCTCCTGACATGCATCCAATTCGCAATAGTGTGAACCCAGCTCGGAAGTTAAGCAGAATACACTGCATATACACTATTTCACAAAAGTGAGTATACCCCTCACATTTTTGTAAATATTTTATTATATCTTTTTATGTGACAACACTGAATAAATGACACTTTGCTACAATGTAAAGTAGTGAGTGCACAGCTTGTATAACAGTGTAAATTTGCTGTCCACTCAAAATAACTCAGCACACAGACATTAATGTCTAAACCACTGGCAACAAAAGTGAGTACACCCCTGTGAAAATGCCAAAATTGGGACCAAAAAGTATCAATATTTTGTGTGGCCACCATTATTTTCCAGCACTGCCTTACCCTCTTGGGTATGGAGTTCACCAGAGCTTCACAGGTTGCCACGCCACTGGAGTCCTCTTCCCCTCCTCCATGATGACATCAAGAAGCTGGTGGATGTTAGAGACCTTGCGCTCCTCCACCTTTCATTTGAGGGTGCCCCACAGATGCTCAATAGGGTTTAGGTCTGGAGACATGCTTGGCCAGTCCATCACCTTTACCCTCAGCTTCTTTAGCAAGGCAGTGGTCGTCTTGGAGGTGTGTCTGGGGTCGTTATGTTGGAATACTGCCCTGCGGCCCAGTCTCCGAAAGGAGGGGATCATGCTCTGCTTCAGTATGTCACAGTATATGTTGGCATTCTTGGTTCCTTCAATGAACTGTAACTCCCCAGTGCTGGCAGCACTCATGCAGCCCCAGACAATGACACTCCCACCACACACGCTTGACACCATCTGAACCAAATACGTTTATCTTGGTCTCATCAGACCACAGGAAATGGTTCCAGTAATCCATGTCCTTAGTCTGCTTGTCTTCAGCAAAATGTTTGCGGGCTTTCTCGTGCATCATCTTTAGAAGAGGCTTCCTTCTGGGATGACAGCCATGCAAACCAATTTGATGCAGTGTGCGGTGTATGGTCTGAGCACTGACAGGCTGACCCCCCACCCCTTCAACCTCTGCAGCAATGCTGACAGCACTCACATCTATTTCCCAAAGACAACCTCTAGATACGACGCTGAGCACGTGCACTCAACTTCTTTGGTCGACCATGGCGAGGGCTGTTCTGAGTGGAACCTGTCCTGTTAAACTGATGTATGGTCTTCGCCACCATGCTGCAGCTCAGTTTCAGGGTCTTGGCAATCTTCTTAGAGCCTAGGCCATCTTTAAGTAGAGCAAAAATTCTTTTTTTCAGATCCTAAGAGAGTTCTTTGCCATGAGGTGCTATGTTGAATTTCCAGTGAATAGTATGAGAGAGCACGATAACACCAAATTTAACACACTTGCTCCCCATTCACACAAGACCTTGTAACACTAACGAGTCACAACACTGTGGAGGGAATATGGCTAATTGGACCCAATTTGCACATTTTCACTTAGGGGTGTACTTACTTTTGTTGGCAGCGGTCTAGACATTAACGACTTCAGGCCTGGAAGGATTTCACACTTTAGGACCAGAGCACTTTTTGCAATTCAGCACTGCGTCGCTTTAACTGACAATTGCGCGGTTGTGCGACGTTGTACCCAAACAAAATTTGCGTACTTTTTCCCCCCACAAACATAGCTTTCTTTTGGTGGTATTTGATCACCTCTGTCATTTCTAATCACCACTATAAACAAAAGATCGACAAGTTTGCAGAAAAAAAAAAAAAACACATTTTTTACTTTTTGCTATAATACATATCTAAAAAAAAATATTAAAAAGACATTTTTTTCATCGGTTCTGGCTGATTTATATTCACTCATTTCTGGGGGGGGAAAAAAAAAAAAAAAAATCCCAATCAGAGATATTGATTGGTTTGCCCAAAAGTTGCCATGTTTACGAATGATGAGAATTCACTTATAGGGTATTTTTTATTTTTTTACTAGTAATGGCGGTGATCTGTGATTTTTATCGGAACTGTGATATTGCAGCGGATGTGTTGGACCATTTTGACACTTGTGTCCTGTGTGTGTTCTAACTGTATGGGGGCTGGGCTGGTTGGGGGAGGAGAGTGATTGCAGCTCCCATATACAGGAAGCCTGTGATCACATCCCTTCCCCCTATGTCAGAATGGAGATCCGTGTTTACATACACAGATCCCCGTTCTGTCATTCCGGGGGGACAATAGTGGGTAGCCAGCGGACATCGAGTCCACCCTACCTGCTCCCTGCCCCCCCCCCCCCCCCCCGGAACACAGTGGGCATGAGATTTGCAATATCAAACCTAGTTGCTGCCATCAAGCCACGGCAGGCGGTCAGCAACTGGTTATTGGCTGTGTGTTGAGTTATTTTGAGGGAACAGCAAATTTACACTGCAATACAAGCTGTACACTCACTACTTTACATTGTAGCAAAGTGTCATTTCTTCAGTCTTGTCACATGAAAAGATATAATAATATTTACATTAATGTGAGGGGTGTACTCACTTTTGTGAGATGCTGTACATAAATGCAGCAAAGAACAAAAACAGCAACCAGAATCCATCCAGGTACCAAACCAAGCCGCTTGGTGAACTACTTCCACGGTTGTTTTGTACCATGCAATCCAGTGCAGGCAAACGCACTGTTTGTGACCTGTGTTTGGAGCATTATTAAGATTGCAAATCGCAAGGGCAGTGCAAATTGAATGTGGTGCAGGAAGCATGCATGGATCGTGGGTTTTCCGCACCACATTCTACTCTGAACTGCTTATTGTATGAAAGCCTTTAAAAAGCATGGCAATCAGCAAGCATAGGGGGAAAAAGCGCATTTCACACTATACTAGCGCTTAATCATAACACACTCAATGTGAAATTCCCCCTCTATGGTTGCTAAGATTTCCATAAGCTGTACTGATGGGTAAAAATACAGAAAGCTGTATCCATACATTTGCATGCCCCCGATGACGTCAGTTGTGACAAAACATGTAGGGGCGGAGCCTATGTACACGTCGTCGCCACGCTAACATCTACACTGCTGTGTACACAAGCTGATCTAATTATATGGTGTTTGCTGTCTTGGATTGTGATGTGCTTGTTTTTATCGTTTTGAGTACCCTCAATCCCCCTTCTTTTAATAAAAAAAAAGTTTAAAAACGGATTTACACTATGTGGATACTACTTTTTGTTACATATGTTCTTATATATATTGGGCGTTTATGACTCCGTGATAAAGTCCTATTAGTCCAGCTTTCTTCGGTGGTGGATCATGTAGTGAAATCGTATCACTTATTACTTTGGATTACACAGATTTTGTATGGACACACTCTCATACATCTTGTGATTCATATCAGCCACATGTCTGGCTTGTGTTAAATGAACTGCAGCAAACAGAATCCTCTTCTAGGAAAGGAAAGACTTCCAATGTGATTAAGCACTTTTCATGCACAGAGAAAAATGTGTGTAGAACTAACCCATGAAAGACCAGTCCACTTTCTTTGTACAGTGCGAGTGCAAACATTTCTGAGTCTATGGGTCATTAACCCCTGCCCTGCACGTGCCCAGTGTGGACACAACTGCTCAATCTACATGGTAAATACACAGATAGGCAGCCTAGCCAACATCTGCTGCTATACTCTGCACTTCTCTATTGTCACTGAGGGTGTAGTCCTTTCTCATGTAGTACAGTCTTATTAGGCCCTTAAAATGAATTCTGGAGTGGTCAAGTAAATTGTGTTCGGTCTGTACACCGAC
>BLSH010047610.1:55413-67409 GCA_018402905.1 Glandirana rugosa | reverse complement strand
CTGACCGCCACCAGTGATTATCCACTACCCACTGACCGCCACCAGGGACTACCCACTGCCGACCACCGCCAGTCACCCATCACCTATTAGTGACCACCGCCAGTCACCCGTCATCCATCAGTGACTACTGCCAGACACCCGTCACCCATCAGTGACCACCGCCATACACCCGTCACCCATCAGTGACCACCGCCAGACACCCGTCACCCATTAGTGACCACCGCAAGGCATCCGTCACCCATCAGTGACTACCGTCAGACACCCGTCACCCATCAGTGACTACCGCCAGACACCCGTCACCCATCAGTGACCACCGCCAGACACCCGTCACCCATCAGTGACCACCGCCAGTCACCCATCAGTGACAATCGCCAGTCACCTGTCAGTGACCGTCACACCCATGAGTAAACATCACCTGTAAAAGTCTCACACATTTGGCATCGCCATACACGGGGGGAGTAGTAGAATGTATTTTGGGGGGTAATTTTTTCTATGTACATGCTATGTGTTGGAAATATCTTATAAATGGACAACTTTGTGTAAAAATAAAAGCGTTTTTCATTTTTTTCCCACATTTTCCAAAAACTACAGGAAAAAAATGACATGTTCAAACGACTCATTATGCCCCATAGATTATACGTTGGGTTGTTTGCTTTCCAAAATGGGGTCATTTTGTGGGCAATTCCATTGTCCTGGTGCTCCAGGACCTTCAAAAGTGTAATAGGTAGGTGGTTGAGAAGTGAGATATGTAATTTGTATTTGTACTCGTAGAACACCTGAAGGTGCTAGTTCAATGGTAGGCCTCTGTATGTGGCCAGACTGTGTAAAAGTCTTATACATGTGGTATCACCTTACTCGTGGGGAGTAGTAGAATGTATTTTGGGGTGTAATTTTTGCTATGTACATGCTATGTGTTGGAAATATCATATAAATGTATAACTTTGTGTAAAAAAAAAAGCGTTTTCATTTTTTTCCCACATTTTCCAAAAACTTCTGGAAAAACATGACATGTTCAAAAGACTCATTATGCCTCACAGATTATACGTTGGGGTGTTTTCTTTCCAAAATGGGGTCATTTTGTGGGCAATTCCATTGTCCTGGTGCTCCAGGACCTTCAAAAGTGTAATAGGTAGTTGAGAAATGAGATGTGTAATTTATGCTTGTAGAACGCCTGAAGGTACTAGTTCAATGTTGGGCCTCTGTATGTGGTCAGGCTATGTAAAAGTCTCACACATGTGGTATCGCCATACTCAGGTGGAATAGCAGAATGTATTTTGGGGTGTCATTTTTGCTATCTACATGCTATGTGTTGGAAATATCTTATAAATGGTCAACTTTGTGTAAAAAAAATGCGTTTTAATTTTTTTCCCACATTTTCCAAAAACTACTGGAAAAAAATGAACCGTTCAAAATTCTCATTATGGCTCATAGATTATTAGTTGAGGTGTTTGCTTTCCAGAATGGGGTCATTTTGTGGGCAATTCCATTGTCCTGGTGCTCCAGGGCTTTCAAAAATGTGATAGGTCGTCATGACATTAGATGTGTAATTTATGTCCCTAGAATACCTGATGGCACTCCCTGCATGTTAAGCCTCTGCATGTGGCCAGGCTGTGAAAAAGTCTCAGACATTTGATATCGCCATACTCAGGAGGAGTAGCAGAATGTGTTTTGGGGTGTAATCTGTGGTATGCATATGCTGTGTGTGAGAAATAACCTGTTACAATGACCATTTTGTGGGAAAAAAAAAGAAAAGAAAAACAAATCTTCATTTTGCAAAGAATTGTGGGAAAAAATTACAAGTTCAAAAAATTCACCATGCCTCTTACTAAATACCTTGGAATGTCTACTGTCCAAAAAGGGGTAATTTGGGGTGGTATTTGTACTTTCCTGGCTTGTTAGGGTCTCAAGAAATGAGATAGGCCGTCAGTATATCAGGTGTGATCAATTTTCAATGATTGGCACCATAGCTTGTGGACTCTATAACTTTCACAAGGAGCAAATAATATACACTTATTTGGGTTATTTTTACCAAAGATAGGTAGCAGTATAAATTTCGGCCAAAATTTACTAAGAAAAATTACTAATTTGCAAAATTTTATGACAGAAACAAAGAAAAAGGCATTTTTTCAAAAAATTTTCAATCTTTTTTTATTTATAGCACAAAAAATAAAAAAAACCCTAGTGATTAAATACCACCAAAAGAAAGCTCTATTTGTGTGAAAAAAAGGACACAAATTTCATATGGGTACCGTGTTGCATGACTGAGTAATTGTCATTCAAAGTGTGATAGCGCTGAAAGCTGAAAAATGGCCTGGACAGGAAGGGGGTTTTCGTGCCCGGTATTGATGTGGTTAAGCAGGATCACCAGGTGACAATAAAGTGTATGTGTGGGTATGGACATGGGGGGGGAGTGCTGAAAAAAGTCATTACATCTAAGGAAGGACTGATTTAGATACACTTTGATACCAGATTTTAACTACACATTTTTTTTTTATCAAGTCAATGAATACTGGTAGGGATGACATAGTCCCTATCCTTCTCAAGGTTGTCATGGACCATGTAGATGTGAGACTTGGAAACATAAGTACAAAAGTGCAGCTTCATCCTCCAATGTGAAAGGGAATCAGGGGTGACTACATAGCCATGGCAGACCAATTGAAAGCCAACATCAATTTTACAAGTTGATTCTGCTGTCAAAGGATGATAAGTGGAAAAAGATTTTCCTCTTCTTATCAATAACTAATGAAACTGTTGTCAGTGTAGTGAGACAGAAGTAGGAAATGGGTACCGTGACTCAGATATTACACAAATGGTTTCTGTTTAAGGTTTCATGCGTTTTGTTTGCTTTGTGAGGTAATCTAAGGATTTCCTGATATATTGGTGGAATGATGTCTGAAGACGGTAGCTTATGTGAAGTCATAATGTTTGGCTGCATTTACACTTCCATAGACCCTTAAAAGATTAATATTGGTTTAATATACATAATAAAAGTGTTACTAAACCCAGTAATATGAAAATAGTTCATCTGCCCCCCCACAGTGCCCACAGCTTATAAATCTTTTTACATTTAGAATACTGCCACTATATCCCTTTTTGGCTGATCTGTATTCCATGGTCATGTGATGAACTGCAGGGTCTGTCCAGTGCTGAGAATTCAAGTAGGAGGAGATTTCCATTACAGCCTGTATACACGCCCACATATGTCATGTCAATATCATGTGACCTGGCTAGCTCTGAGAATAAGGAAATGTTCTCTCCAGCAATAGAGACCAAACTGAGCATGTGCAGCCAGACTACTCTGACTGTGTGTTATCTGACCTTGCCAAGAGAAGACCCTGCAGGAGGGAAGTCTATATATATACAGGATCAAATAGCCTTTTTACACACTGCAGGGGATTAACCCCTTAAGTTCCACAGTGAGTATAACAAGCATGCTATGCTGCATATACTGACAGATTTTACTGTTGCGGGTTTAGTAACACTTTAAGTGCTAAACTACGCATCCAGTTGTTACTCTCCCTTGCTGACAGCTGTCTCTGTTGCAATGTATTGAGATCAATGTGCTGCAAATGAGGTGATCAACAGAGTGATTATTTCATAGGCCACGCACACACGGAGCGTCTGAGAAAGCCCCTCTGAACACCATAACTGCTCACAGGAAAATCTGGCACAAAAACTCAAACCAAAAGCCACGTATTGCACACACAGTTTTTCTTATAGTGTTTGAGAGTAAATGCAGTCTACTGGTCAAAATAAAAGATTAAAGCAGAATTATAGGAAAACGTATCTTTCCTTTTGGATAGAGTAAGGGAAGGTTGTAACCCGTCAGATTTTTTTTTTTTGCCATCTGTGTCCCATTGCGGAGATTTCCCTTAACTTCCTGTCCTATAGCCAAACAGGAAGTAAGAGGAAATCCCTGCAAATTAAGAGAATTATTTGGGACCCCCCAGGTCACCAGAACTAGTGTCCCCTTTGGCACATTTCCCCTCTATTACTTTTCTGGGGACAGCCTGAAATGTGGGATTTTCTTTTTACTTTCACGTTCAATGATAACGATAAACAGGACAAATAGAGAAGGTGACTCTCCCTGAGGCCTCATGCACACAGAACGTTTTTGGACGTTTTTACAGCAGCTGTTTTTAGCTGCAGACATTTTTTTCTACAGTCAATAAACCCTCCATCATGTTATCCTATGTGTTCATGCACACACAGGCTGTTATCAGCTGTTTTTAGCAGGGATGTTTTTAAGCTGTAAAAAAAAACCCCAAGACCAGAGGGTCCTGAGTGACATTTTTCAGCTGTAAAAACATTCAAACACTCAAAAACGCTCAAAAACATTGATCCCTAAAGTTTTTGGACATTTTAGATCAATTGAAAAAAAACACTGGCCCTTTAACAATGCTAAAAAAAAAAAAAAAAAAAAAATACGGCGGTAATATAACGTTGGTAAAAGCTGAAAAAATCCCTGATAAGCCTCTGACCTTTTTTGGATGTTTTTTTAAAGTCCTATGTGCATGAAGCCTATTGGGGACAAAGATAGCAATAAAAAAACTAATAGGTGTTCTAATCCCTCTCCAATCTATTCAAAACAAAAAAATAAAATGTTTGCCTTTAGCTATACTTCAATCTAGCCATTGAGATGCATTTACATTCATACCATTTATGTGCATAGCGTTTAAAGTGATTGTAATGTTATACTTGTTAAACAATGGTTTTCCACAGAGCAGCTCTGATCCTCTTCTTTTAGAGTCCCCGGCTCCTCCCCCCTGCCAAGTGCCCCCAATAGCAAGCCCCCTTGTTATGGGGGCACTCCTGAGCTGCACTCACTGGCTGTGATTGACAGCAGCAGAAGCCACATAGGTTTACATAGACCTGTATAAGTGGTGTTTTTAAACTAAGCTGTGCAGTGTCATTAATTGGAATTAGCCAGTGAACATATTAAAATTCATGCAACTTTGCAACTATGCTGAAACAGAAAGTCTACTGTTTCCATAACCTGGATTTTATCATCTTTTTTGTAGCATTGATTGTGCAATTTTTCACGTCTTGCTGAAATTATACTAGATACAGGGCCGAATTAACATAGGGGCTATTGGAGCTGCAGTCCCAGGCCCCTTCCTTAACCTCTTCCCGTCAATAGACGTCCTCCCATTCGGCTCGCGCTGGGCATGCTCCTGTCGCTGCCGGCGGCACACGCGCCGCGTGAGCGTGCCTGCGGGTCTGCCGGATCCGATGTCCCGGAGACCCGCAATCTCCTTACAGAGAGGAGGAACGGGGAACTGCCGAAGTAAACACGGCGGTTCCCCGTTCTGTGAGGGGGGGCATGCCAGATCTACTGATCCCTGTCACTGGGATCAGTTAGATCTGTCATGTCCCTGCCAACCCCCCCCCCCACAGTTAGAACACGCCCAGGGAACACTTTTAACCCCTTCACTGCCCTCTGGCAGGTTAACCCCTTCACTGCCAATGACATTTACACAGTAATCAGATGACATTTAAATTTCTGATCGCTACGCGTGGCTTAACAGCGCATGTAGGCAGACGTGCAGACAGACCGCTCCGCTGAAAATCCTATCTTTTATCCTCGGGTGACTGGATAGAGGCTTCTAATAACCCGCAAAACCTGGCACTAGACCTGCAGAACAGCTGAGCCCGCGAGAAATATCTGGGCCGGTCCGCGGTTATGGCCAAAAAGCTGAAAGAAGCCCGCTCCTTCCCGGACCTGACAGGGCAAGATGGCGCCATGCCGCCACGCACTTCTAAGATGAAGTATAAAGAAGCAGCCCAAAAACTGTTCTCTCGCAGCACTCAGAAGGGATCTCCGACGCTGGCAAACCCGCATGAGAGCAGTGTGGGAGGACAGAATGAAGCAGATGACACCATGCCGCTGGAGGACACCTCTGCCCTCCTAACAGACTGGGACACAGTGAGTACTATGCACGCCTCACCTCCTTCACACCCCACCGCACAAGGCCCTGAACCGACACTGAGAGACATTATGGCGGCGGTTACTCAGGGCAATACGTCCATAGTGGCACTAACGGATGAGATAAAGGGAGTGAAAGCCGAGGTAACCTACATCCGACATGACATGCAAAAACTGAGAGACAGGGTGTCAGCTATGGAGGGCAGAGTGAGTGCAGTGGAAGACGACATGGAGCCTATGAAACGAGACTTGTCCCATACAGTGAGGCTTACAGCACATCATGCCTCAAGGCTAGAAGACATGGAGAACAGGATGAGGAGATGCAATGTGAGGATAGTGGGGTTGCCTGAAAGGGCTGAAGGCAAAGATCCGGTCACTTTCATAGAAACCTGGCTGACACACACATTTGGGAGAGAGTGTTTCACCCCTATGTTCTCGGTTGAGAGAGCGCACAGGGTCCCCATGAGGCCATTAGCACCGGGACACCCACCTCGCACTTTCCTACTCAAACTACTGAACTACAAAGACAGAGACATTATCCTTTCTAGCGCCAGGAAGAAAAAAGACGAGTTAAAGTATGAGAACACAAAAATATCAATCTTCCCAGACTTCTCAATGGAAGTTCAAAGGCAAAGAGCCACGTTTACAGAAGTGAAACGACGCCTTAGAGCACTTAACATACAATATGCGATGCTCTTCCCCGCTAAACTAAGAGTGGTGGCTAAAGGAGGGGTGCACTTTTTTGAAAAGCCAAACGCTGCCATGCAATGGCTGGACCGGGAGGAGAGGCAATTGAGAGAGGGATCCCCCACTAGCCGCGGTGCACAGCAGGCGACTCAGAAAGCAGCTTCACTACCAAGGGCAGACTAAACACCAGTCCCCAGCAAATCTTGTGGAAAAAGCGGAACAAGATAGTCTGTTGGAATCATCTCAATGTTCACTGTACTAATTCCAATATGGAGAAGTACAAAATTTGAATTCCTGAAAGGCCAGGAGAAGCTGACCGGGAATTCTGGAGTTCCTACTGACTGCCCCCCAATGGTAGTCCTGTGTGGACTAAGGGAACCACAGCGAAGGTTTTCAGAGTTCATACTGAACAGTTCGAAGTTTTTGGTTACAGTATCTCTGTTTTTTTTCTTCTTCTTTTTTTTCTGTTTTTTAACCTCTCCTGCACAGCTTAGAGATGGACTTAAAGGGATATCCACCTTCCCCCCGCAACCTACAAAGGACGAAATATGCGGCAGCAATGGTTGTCCACACAGGGGGATAGTCTGGCATCACAACCAGAACTTATTGCTAGGAGGCCTTGCCAGATTCAACATATGGAGCTATGAAAGGACCTCCGGACAAGGTACTCTATTGATCTATATACCACATGGCTCTCACAGTGAGATTACTGTCCTGGAACATTAGGGGCATGGGCTCAGCGGTAAAACGCATGGCAGTCTTCAGAAATACCAAAAGACTGAGGGCTGACATAATATGTCTTCAAGAGACTCATTTGGCACCTAACATTAAGCATACGCTATCTGCTGGTCAATTTCAATGCCAATATCACTCAACATACTCGACATACGCCAGAGGTGTAAGTGTGTTTGTCAAACGGGGGGTCCGCTTTGTATGCATAAAAGCATATACAGACCCGCAGGGCAGATATGTCTTTTTGTTGTGTAAAATATATGGCCTCATATGTATAGTAGCAGGAGTATATATTCCTCCACCTTTTTCATGTGAAGTACTTAAAATCCTAGCGTCAGTCATGTCTGCCCATCCAGGCGTTCCTCTAATAGCCGTAGGGGATTACAACAACATTCTGCATACCCAACGAGATAGATTATCTTACCCCGCAAA
This sequence comes from Glandirana rugosa, assembly GCA_018402905.1. Taxonomy (NCBI): domain Eukaryota; kingdom Metazoa; phylum Chordata; class Amphibia; order Anura; family Ranidae; genus Glandirana; species Glandirana rugosa. The sequence continues at coordinate 59,632 of BLSH010047610.1, read as the reverse complement.
GGCCTCACAGCGTACGGGGGAACACACCTCCTTCTCTCGTCTGCTGGGAGAGCTAGGGTTAACTGATATATGGAGGATGAGAAACCCGGAGGCCAGAGTATATTCTTGTCACTCCGCCACACATGGTGGGCTGTCCAGAATAGATATGGGGTTGGGCAATGATGCTATGCTTCCAATAATTGCCAAATCCCAATATGAACCTAGACAAATCTCGGACCACTCGCCCTTCTGGGTGGAGGTTGAAATCCAGGGGAAGGTGAAGCCCTTTACGTGGAAATTGAACCCATTCTGGCTTGATCTCCTCCCAGATCCTGACCCGGTAGCGGCAGAACTTAAATCCTTCTTCCAAACTAATATGGGCACAGCTCCCCTAGGGATAGTATGGGATGCAGCAAAGGCATTTTTAAGGGGACAGTTCATGTATGCTATTAAGAAAATTCAAACATCCACAAAAGAATGGGAAAACAAGGTACTCTCGGAAGTTAGCAGACTTGAAGAGCTCTTTGTTGCTACCCCATCTGAGGAGAGTAAACGATCGTGGTTGGCAGCTCAGTCCATGGCAGGGCAGGTTGAAATGCAATTAGCAGAAAACAAAAGGTATTTTCTACAACAAAAATATTATGAGGAGGGTGAAAATACAGGGCACATGCTGGCAATGTTAGTTAGAAATCAGCAGAACACAAACCATATAGAGATGCTGGTGGACTCTCAGGGACTCCACAGGATCTCTAATCAGGAGATACTGGGTGACTTTAGGGAGTTCTACTTGGATTTATATACATCCAAGGTGAAACCATCTACAGAAACAATAAGAAGTTTCCTAGACGAGTGCCCACTCCCTAGACTTAATGCAGCTGACGCTACGTTACTAGATGGTCCTGTCACAGAAGAGGAGATATATGAGGCCCTAAAGCAGGCAGCCGGAGGGAAGTCCCCAGGTGTGGATGGACTCCCAATGGAGGTCTATGGGAAATATGCAGATATATTGGTACCCATAATGTTAAAGGTATTTAATGAGTCACTGGCAAAGGGAGAGCTACCTCAAACAATGAACGAGGCCATCATTGTGGTCCTTCTCAAACCCGGGAAGGACGCAACGAAGACCGATTCCTATAGACCCATATCTTTGCTGACATCTGATGTCAAGATACTCGCCAAAATACTGGCATCTCGCCTTAGTAAGGTTATACATAAACTGGTACATGTTGACCAATGTGGTTTTATTCCCAACCGTTCAACAGCCCAAAACATCAGGAGACTTTTCCTGAATATACAAATACCAACGGATAATACCGGTAATAGAGCAATATTCTCGCTGGACGCTGCCAAGGCCTTCGACAGCGTGGAGTGGAGGTATCTGTGGGAGGTCTTGGAGCGTCTAGGGATAGGACAAACATTCATTGAATGGGTGAAGGTGCGCTATGCAACTCCTAAGGCACGTGTTAGAGTAAATGGGGAACTTTCGGAGCCATTTGGGTTGCAGAGGGGGACGAGACAGGGATGCCCGCTTTCGCCCCTGCTTTTCGCTCTCGCTCTGGAACCCTTGGCAGCGAAGATACGGTCGTCTACAGCGGTGACAGGATTCATCCGTGGCACTAATGTAGATGTGGTATCCATGTACGCGGATGATACCTTACTATATCTTGGGGATACAGATGAATCCTTACGGGAAGTAATGGCACTCATCAATACTTTCGGTAGTCTATCCGGGTTTTCTATAAACTGGGATAAATCAGTTCTCATGCCGTTGGATCCGTTGCCTGGACCATTACCGGAGATAGCACAAATGGTAGAGAAAGTCACCCAATTTAAATACTTGGGAGTAATTATATCTCCTGATCTCAAAGATTATATAAAACTGAATTTGATACCCTTATTGCAAAAATTCCGAGAGAAATGTACTGCATGGTGTAAACTACCATTGTCGGTGGCAGGGAGAGTGAATCTAATCAAAATGGTATGGGGACCTCAACTCCTGTATATCCTCCACAATTCTCCGGTGTGGATCCCAGGCAAGTGGTTCCGAAGGGTGGAGTCGCAATTCCGAGAGTTAATTTGGAAACGGAAGCAGGCACGCATCAGTCTGTCTACGTTGCAGAGGAGTAAGGACAGAGCAGGCCTGGCAGTCCCGAATCCCAAGCTTTACTTTCTGGCTGCTCAGGCGCAACAGATGGGGGGGTGGGATATTAAGGCCACTACTGATCCCATTAGGAACCTGCTCTTACCAGAAGACACCTCAGAGACAGCATTAACCTATCTCGAGTCGGGATTCTCCCACATGTCGCCAACACTCCCCACGATTAGACTTTTGAATAACGTGTGGACCAATATTAAGACTATCATAGGCATGCGCGGCTATTTGCCACGCACACGGCTGTGGAATAATCTATACTACAAAGAAATACTGAAACTGGAGGGGTTTGGCGACTGGGAGAGATCGGGTCTCAGATACGTGTCACAATTATATGAGAACAATGTATTTAAACAATTTGTAGATCTCCAGCGGGAATTTCATATCCCGGTGAGACAGTTTTACAAATATCTACAATTACGGCATGCTATTACTGCACAGGCGCAGGTCACCCAGATAGTGAGCACAGACCATCCGATTATTGAGGAGGTCTTCAAGATAACAGAAAAGAGGGGAATGATAACTGGAGTATATACAACCCTCATGAATGCCACTCAGGATGTCAGGGAACTGCCATGTAGAATAGGGTGGGAGAGAGATATTGGTTCCATAGATGAAGACACATGGCTGGAGTGCTTGAATGCGGTGCCCATGGTCTCTGTATCTGCTACACAAAAACTATCTCATCTGATGCTATTCCATAGAGCATATAAAACACCCATACAACTACACAAATGGGGACATAGAGCGAACCCTGACTGTCCCAAATGTGAGCGGGAACATGGAGATTTACTGCATATGCTGTGGAAATGTCCAAAACTATTTCGCTACTGGACGGAGGTCCTGCATACCATAACACGAGTATATAACTATCAACTAAAAAGAGATCCTTTAACATGTTTATTGGGAGCTGTGGAGGAGGATAAGTTAACACCTAATGAATATATAGCTGTTATACGCTTGCTATATGTAGCCAGAAAGCAGATTACTAGATTCTGGATCACCCCCAGAGTACCCACACAACGTATGTGGATAGAACAGGTTAATGCCATGATTATACGGGAAAAACACACGTATCTTCATAGGAAGGCACCTAAAAAGTTTTATTCAATCTGGCAGGCATGGCTGGATACCCCCGGCCTAGCTCCTGGTGCATTAGTAATGGACAGACTCTTGGAGGGGTGATATGTCTAATAACATGTGTAACAACTTGCCATGGAACAGAGCTTAGTGCAGGATGTGGTTTTTCCTTTTGCTCTTTCTCTTCTCTTCTCTTTTCCTCTCTTCTTCTCTCCTTTTTATATCTCTAGGTTCTTGACACAGTTATAAGAGCAGGTACACGGATTTTGGAGATATGAATCGCAATATGTATGAGCATATCCATATATTAAAGTGTTATACGTGAGTTGTAAGCGGTCAACAGCTACATCTTAGAGAAATCCTTTAATTATCTGTATATGTATATAGAATGCTGTATGCCTGTCTTCTGTATATTGAGACATTTATAATGTATATGACTGCTGAAGTGTAATGTTTCCTGTCTCTTACAAATAAACAACTTTGATCAAAAAAAAAAAAAAAGAACAGAGTCCGGCGTATTCTGTCCTTACTAAAGTCAGCCTGCTATAAAGTGCCTGTTACGTACCTGACGGTGGAGTCTGTCTTGTGCAGGGAACAACCGCTCTTGCGCACCCGATTCAAGGACCCCTGGTAGTGTAGACAGAGGCCCGAGAGTGCGGGATGGCACGAGGGCTGGATGGTCACAGATGTTGTAGTGAGATTCCAGCAGGTCGTGCAAACAGGAGAATGGTCGTACAAGCAGGGTTGGCAACGTGCAGGCAGAAAGGTACAAAAGGGGTTAGGCAAGCGGATCGTCAAGTTCAGGCAAGGTTCGTTAACGGGCGGGCAGCGGAGGTACAGAGGAGTAGACAAACGGATGGTCGTGGATAGCCGGGGTCGATGCAGGTAGCGGACAACAGGTCAAAGCAAGCCGGGTAGACAGGAAACAGGTGAAAACACAGGAACAAGTAGGGAGCTGAGGCTCGCAGGTCTGGAACGCTGTAGAACAAGCAGCAACTTGGTGCAGCA
>BLSH010047610.1:30044-50276 GCA_018402905.1 Glandirana rugosa | reverse complement strand
GCTGAGGGAGGGACGGGTCGTAAGTTTCGTCTCCTCCTAACGTGAAGGAGGATGAGGCACGATCACGAGGACCCCGGATTTCGTCGACGAGCCGGGGAACTTGACTCGAGGTGGCGGTGGGGGAACAGTACGGTACTCGGACAGATCAACACGGCCCCACGTCCCGTCGCCTCGACGCCTCTGATTCTGCCACGGCTGTCGTCGCGGAAGATTTGTCGCTCGCCGCCGGGGTGAGTGAAAGTGACCCCCTATCCCTGCCTGCAGTCCCTCCTGTGCCCCCCTGTCCCAGCCCTTGTCTGTGGTAGGTGTGTGTGATGCACCTACCTCCCGCCCATCCTCGTCCTCTGGGCCCTCGGTCAGCCTGTCTTTCTTCTTAATGAGTCACAGCTGGGAGAAGGAGTGAAGTCTCAGGGAGGTGCCAGGGACGGTGCACTCACTGCCCCTCAAGTCAGGGTGACGGTGAGGTCTTCTCCCTCCTGGGCTGTTCTAGACGGCCTCGTGCTGCTCACTGGGGCCGCCGCTCGCTGTTTAGAAGGCGCTGCTGTCGGCACCGTCTTAGTCTCCGCAGCTCCGCTGCCCTGCACCCCGGCACAACTAGACAGGCTCATGGCATGACAAGGGGGTGGCGGTGGAGCTCAGTTCAAGGGGCCGAGCAGCTGCTTTAGGCCCCAGGAGCACTAGCACGGAGTAGGAGGAAGTGCAATCCTCCTCTGCTTTGAATGCTGGGCAGGGAGGGAGTCGCGGCCGTGACGTCACTGGTTGCTAGACGCCAGGTGGTTCTAGCAACCAGTGGCCAGGATTACAGACAGGTGGAGGTGGAGCCGACGCCAGCGCTATGAAGGTTCAGTCTGCCCCGTTCCCTGAATTCCTGACAGTTACCAGTGAGAGTTTCATTCCAGGAAACTGCATTGTTCCTGGAATGAAGGTGACAGGCACTCCGGGACATGTGGGCAACCTAGGCTGTGCCCCTAGGCGGCAGTGCGCCCTAGGCGGCAGTGCGCCCTAGGCAGCTTCCTAGTCTGCCTAGTGGTAGCACTGGTCCTGAGCACACCCGCTCCAGCCGGTGTCTCGGGTCCTGATTGGATAGATTGATAGCAGCGCAGCCATTGGCTTCCACTTCTGTCAATCAAATCCAATGACTCAGGGGGCGGGGCTGAGTCCTGCTGTCTGTGTCAATGGACGCAGCAGCAGGACACAGGAGCGTGCCGGCACGGGTACCCAGAGGGAGACTCGATGTGGTGGGGAGGAGCCAGGAGAGCCGCTGAGGGGCCCCAGAAGAGGAGGATCGAGGCCACTCTGTGCAAAACCGCTGCACAGAGGAGATAAGCATAGCTCCCAAATGTCCCTGATTTGGAACAATGCCCCTCTCTCCCTCATTATTGCTCTTCATTTGTCCCTCATTTTGGTCTGATGCATATACCTATATATAAAATGCACTATTTATCTATCAAAAAGTATTTTACAATGCTAAACCTTTCATCCAATTTCTAAATTGCTGCATTTGTACATTTAAGGCCTCATACACACGGACGTTTTTTGACGCCAGCATTTTCTGGCGTTTTTTGCAGCTCTCCATGTTAGTCAATAGCCCCATAAAAACACAGACGCTTTTGAGCTGTAGATGGCGTCGGCATTAGTGAGCTGAAACTAGAACCCACGGCCTGCGCGTTCCGAGGCTGTAACGTTTTGGTGTTTTTTGACGCAGACGCCGAAAAATGCTCACTAACGCCCACTAACGCTGTACCGGCGTTAACCAGCGTTTTTTGACGCCAAGGTTTTTAGGTTGAAAAATAACAGAGGGCTGATTTTTTAAAAAAACACCTATTGACGCCGCCGCTCACTAACGCTCACGAAAGCCGATGAAACGCCGAAAAACGCTGATTTTTTTTCCCTGACGTCGGGCCCGACGTTTTGTTTATTTTTTAAGAAATGTCCGCGTGTATGAGGCCTAAAAAGCCAATATAAAGTGGTAAAAAAAAGCACTTGTGGGTTTAACTAATCATTTTGTTTGTTTAATCTTCCTTCAACCACTTGCCGACCGTCAACCGCAGGTTGACGGCAACAAGATGGCTCTGCTAGGCAAACCACCGTCATACGACGGCGGCTGCCAGATCGAGCACTGTGAGCGAGCGCCGCCGGAGGCGCGCTCGCGCGCTCACTGTGTTCCGGGGGGGCCAGGGAGAGGGTGCGGCGGACTCGATCGCCGCCGGCTACCCGTGATGCCCCCCCGGAGTGAAAGAACGGAGGTCCGCGTATGTAAACACGGATCTCCGTTCTGTGAGGGGGGAAGGACTGTGATCACAGCCTTCCTCTATATGGAAGCTGTGATCACTCCCCTTCCCCTGCTAGCACAGTCCCCCCACAGTTAGAACATGCCCAGGGAACACAGTTAACCCTTAGAGCGCCCCCTGCAGGTTATCCCCTTCACTGCCAATGGCATTTACACAGTAATCAGTGCATTTTTATAGCACTGATCGCTGTATAAATGCCAATGGTCCCAAAAAAGTGTCAAAATGGTCCGACATGGCCGCTGCAATATCGCAGTACCGCTAAAAATCGCAGATCGCCACCATTACTAGTAAAAAATAAAAAAAAATAAAAACCCCAGAAATTAATTCTCATCATTCGTAAACGCGGCAACTTTTGCGCAAACCAATCAATAAACGCCGATTTTTTTGATCACAAATATGAGGATGAATATAAATCGGCCAAAACCGTTGAAAAAAAAATGTTTTTTTACACTTGCAATCAGAAATATTCAACCCCTAAAGAGTTTTAAGGATTTATAAATAAAAATCTTTTCAAAGTGCAGGATTCTGCTTTGGATGGCTTCTTATTCAGTTTAGTGATACATAAAATCAACACAGAAAATGTATGATGTAGTATTTGTGTGTAACAGTATATTTTGTTAAGATCGCCATGTCACAATTATTCAACCCCTATATAATATTGTTGTTTCTAAAGCTTTCTGACAGTTTTTATGGCCTAAAGTGGAGCTGAAACATCATTAAGCCTTTGGCAACTCTATAACGATCCTTCATTTGCTTCAGCTGTGATGCATATATAAACCCCGACCATGAAGGTGTTCAAGGTGAGTTGAAATCATGGGAAAGACAAAGGAGCTTCCACAAAAGCTGAGAGAGGAGATTATTTCATCACATCTGAAGGGCCTTGGGTATAAGAAGATTTCCAAAAGATTTAACATTCCAAGAGACACCATTGGGAGCATTATAAGGAAGTTTAAAACGTATGGTACAGCTGCAAACCTGCCTGGCCGTGGAAGAAAGCTCACAATTTCATCAAGGGCCCTTAGCAACTTAGTCAGGGCAGCTAAGAAAAACCCCCGTGTGACTGCAAGACAGCTACATGATGACATGATGAAGGCTGGTACAAGTGCTTCAGTGGCAACTATAAGACGTGCACTGAATAATCAAGGACTTCATGGCCGGACCCAAAGAACGCGCCCCACTCTTGACCTCAAGGAACATCAGGAGTCGACTAGAATATGCCAGGAGGAATTTGGACAAAACTACAGAGTTCTGGGAGACAGTTCTATGGACTGATGAAACCAAACTGGAACTTTTTGGACATATGGACCAGCGGAATGTCTGGCGTGCAAAAGGTCAGGCTTATGACCAGAAGAATACCATCCCCACTGTCAAGCACGGAGGTGGATCAATAATGATGTGGGGCTGTTTTTCTGTGGCAGGAACTGGCAATCTTGATTGTGTACCTGGCATCATGGATTCCCAGAAATACCAAGTCATTTTGAAGAAGAACGTGATGCCTTCTGTTGACAAATGAATCCTTGGTGATCATTGGCTCTTCCAGCAAGACAATGATCCCAAGCACACCTCCAAATCAACCAAAGCTTGGTTGGGGAAAAGATGCTGGAGTCTCCTGGAGTGGCCTTCTCAGTCGCCAGATTTAAATCCTATTGAAAATCTTTGGTGGGATTTGAAGAAGGCAGTTGCAGCACGGAAGCCGTCAAACATCACTGAGTTAGAGGCTTTTCCACGTGAAGAATGGGCAAAGATTCCAATCGAGAGGTGTAAGAAGCTTGTCAGCACTTATCGAAAGCGCTTGTTAGAAGTTATAAAAACTAAAGGGCGCTCCACAGGGTACTGAAGCTGGGGGTTGAATAATACTGCACATGCTCATGTGTTACAAGACTTACAATTTTCATTTGAACTCCAAAGTTAAGTCAAATTCTGTTGTCAAAAGAACTCAAATATGTATCAATAAATATTGTTTGTTATTTCACGAGTTTTTTTTTTCATTTATTTTCATTATCTTTCATCAACATCACTGTATTGTCTATTGAGGTGGGGGGGGGGGGGTTGAATATTTCTGATTGCAAGTGTATATATTTTTTTTGGATTTGTATTTTAGCAAAAAGTAAGAAATTTGGGTTTTTTTGCAAAATTGTCGCTCTTCTTTTGTTTATAGCGGTGATCAGAAATGACGCAGAGGTGATCAAATACCACCAAAAGAAAGCTCTATTTGTGAGAAAAAAGGATGCAAATTTTGTTTGGGTACAACGCCGCACGACCACGCAATTTTCAGTTAAAGCGACGCAGTGCCAAAAAGTGCTCCGGTCTTAAAGTGTGAAATCGTTCCGGGGCTGAAGTGGTTAAGAGGGCGTGGCAGGGGGTGTGTCCTATGACTATATACTTTTGCTAACAGGTGTCCCTCATTCCCATCTCATAAAGTTGAGAGGTATGGGTAAGTATAACATGTTTGTTATTTAAAAAATCTGAACCTTTTCAACCCCTTTAACATTTAAGTCTTGTGATGGCTGTTTAAAGTAACACTGTCAATGCTATGTACTAAGCAGGTTAAAAATAAAAATTCTAGTTACTGTAGGTGCTGAGCAGGTCTTAAAGCAGCCTTCTGCTTTTAATAATGAAGCTCTTCTATTTTGCAGCACCTCTGACACTTCAGACCTTATGCCATGTGTAGCTGCTCCCCTCCCAGCTCTGAAGACACAAGCTGCCACACAATCTGAGAAGGCAATATACCTGCACACAACTACTGACAACCGACAACCTGTTATTAACAAGACTTGGTCTCCGCATACCCTTTTGAAACTGCTAGTGATATATGTCCATGCATAATACTTGATTTTATTTAAACGTATATTTACCTTACAACTGTTTATTTTACACTGGTTGTACAATGTACATCTAATAAGTATAGTTTTGTTACTGATGCTCATCAGATAGAACCTATAAGTTACCTTTTTGTAAAAATGATTATTGTAAAAAAAAAATTAAAGAATGTGGAATTTCTGAATATATACAGTAGGTCTATGGTTTTTCTAGCCAAGTGAATAATACAAAGAAAACTATGCTAGTTATGTGACACTTCATGATTTGGTGATTTTTGCTACATAGCTGCATAAGCCCAGACAAAAACAGGGATTCATTAACCTTGGGTGTTAAAGTGTTACTAAACCCACAACAGTAAAATCAGTCTGTATATTCAGTAAAGCATGCTTGTTATACTCACTGTGGAACCTAAGGGGTTAATCCTCTGCATTCTGTAAAAAGGCTGCTTGATCTTGTATGCACAGTTCCTCCTATTCTTCTACTGACTCCAGAACATGTCCAGATAGTACAGAGTCTTTGGAGTCAGGCTACACATGCTCAGTTCGGTGTGTATTGCTAGAGAGTTTTTTTTTTCTTGGGAGATTGCATGTGATCAGCACAGGGCCAATCAGCACTGTCCAGACAGGGGATCTGGGGTCCTGCAGCCTGATAGGACAGCTCAGTGCAGTACAAGTTTTAACAGGAACTGATAGAAGTCACAAGATTGCTATATACTGCTGATGAGAAAAGTTATTTCCTGACGCCAACATGGCAGCATACGAGTGATAAAGCTCCGCCTCTTGACAACTCCCTCAGGACCAGTGAATAGCATTAAAAAAAGGCATAACTAGCCGCCCCCCCATTCTTCTTTTTTTCCTCATACCTCCACGCACCAGTAAAGAGTAAGCAGTACTATGTCCCCACCTCTGCCTCGGTGCAGTAGCCCCCTGGGTTCAAGCCTCTCCCAGTGCGAAGACCCAGTGCTCGGGCCGCTAAATTGCGCTAAAAAGCCTGGGTGCCCCTTCTGTGGGTCTTGATGGGGCCCTGCAGTGTTTCCTCTTTAGGAACTAAATCTGCCATTATGTAAGTGTCTGTGGGCTGAGGCTTGGGAGGGCCAGCTAGTTCATTCATTTTCCTTTCTTGGTTCCTTGCACCATACAGGGCTGCCTATCTCTTTTATTCTGTGCTGTCTCATATGTGTTCTCCCTTACCTTCATCTGTTTCTCTTTTGAGTGCCTCCCATGTCTCCATGTTTGTATGTGTTCTGTTTGCCCATGTGGCTAGACCATGCTGCCTGGGGCGTCTTGATGACCTCATCGGGCTGCACCGGCCATCTTGCTTATGGGCAAAAGCTCACTGTTGCTAGCAATGAGGGATGCAGTCCTGGGGGAGCTCCTCCTGCTGATTTTTAAAAGGTAGTACACCAAAAAATAAAGTGTGTGTGTGTGTGTGTGTGTGTGTGTGTGTGTATATGTATATATGTGTGTATACTGCATTAATTTGTTTCTTTTACTCAAAAAAAAAATGTATGTATATATACAAATTTTATTTCTTTTGGTAAAAAAAAAAAAAGAAAACTTTTATTTTCTGTTTGTTATGAAGGCATATATTTTTTTTCTCCTCTCTTTTTAATGTCAAAAGACCTTCTCTCTCTAGTGCTATTTTCCTTTCTGGCTATCCTCATTTCAGCTGGCCATCCTATCTGTCCTAAAGCCATGAGTCAGTCACCGCTTATGCGAAAAGACCCTCAAATTCAAAGGTACGGGACCACCGTGTTGGTAAGTTTGCAGGAAAAGAGTGCCTCCTTATGCGGATTGCTTTGAGTGTGTTCAGCCCCGCATGCTCATGCTCTCAAAAATCAAGAGCCAGGGAAAGGCAGACCGTCTTCATAAGAGTGTAACTGCAGATGCCACAACCACTCAAGGGAAAAGGTTCCAAAGAAGATGTCTTATCGCCTCTTTCCCAGAGCAATGCCAATGTCCCAGCAAGAATCCTGCAGGGCCTGTGGCACAGCACCTGTAGCCAGTAGGCTGGTGAGTAAAGACTACCCGGAGGAGTTCGCAGTTAACAGGTAACACCAAATATCTTTATTAAGTATGATGCAAGATGCTATTTTGGACTCACTTCATTTATGCCAGCCAGCCCCCTCCTAGTTGCTACTCTAGCCACTAGAAAAACAACCTGGCACGTGGTGCTCAACCACTCAGTTCTGCAGTGAAGAGTAAGCAGTTCTATGTCCCCACCTCTGCCTCTGTGCAGTAGCTGTCTGAGTTCAAGCCACTCCCAGTGCCAAGACCCAGTGCTCAGGCTGCTAAATTGCGATAAAAAGCCTGGGTGCCCCTTCTGTGGGCCTTGATGGAGCCCTGCAGTGTTTCCTCTTTAGAAACGAAATCTGCCATTATGTAAGTGTCTGTGGGCTGAGGCTTGGGCTACCCTGGTGAGTGGGCAGCTAATAGATAATAGCTCCTCTTCATCAGAGGAAGACCCGGTGCTGCTTGGTTTCAGTTTTTTTCCTTTGTGGAACAGTGGATCCAGGCGGTCATGCAGGCCATTACATGGGTAAAAAGACAAAGTCGTGTTTATGCTTTCTTCAAAACGGCAATTCCTTCTCCGTTTATGGAAGAAATTTAATCAGATGGATGACAAAGTCCAGAGAAAGTTTCTCCTTTGATTGTCTATACAGGTTTTATCCTTGTCAGAGACCGGATATAGCATCACTGAAATCCATGCCCACAGTAAATGCGACTGTAGCCTAGTAACGAGGCGACCAACAGGGGTCTGCCGTCCGGCAGTTGCCCTTACCTGGATGACTAGTGCTTTTTGGTTCCAGGAGATAGAGACAGCCGTTGGAGAGGAAATTCATAAAGCTGATATCATTCGAACCCTAGCCAAGATGAATGTGTCTGTGAACTTTATTGCAGAAGCAGCAATAATTTCAACCAGGTATGCTCGGTCACAGCTAGGGGGGGCCCTTTGGTTGAGACCCTAGGTGGTGTCTTGCTTCCTAAAAACAAGATTGGTGTGAGTCACTTTATGGCAGAAGATCTCTGGTAGGAAACTGGAGACAGCCATATCATAAGTGACAGGATGTAAGTCCGATCTGCTCCCATAAGACCGGAAGCAAAAGGAAAAGAAAATGTTTCTCCCGGAAGGTTCCGCTTCTCTAGGTCCAGGGAGCCTAGGGCCAGCTGTCAGGCCAGGGTCCCAGGTAGAGGATGTATGGGAACTCAGGCAGCCTTTCACAAGGCCCATAAGTGAAAATCCTTGGGTATACCACAAGTACCCACTAAGCCCTTTTGACAATCGCATGCCCAGACTCTTGAGGTAGGAGCCAGAGGGCGCGCTTTATGGGTTTCTGGACAGCATGTTGTACAGATCCTTGGAGGAAGGTATTAGGCACTCATGGTCACTTCAGGGATTCCTCACCGTTTCTCCTCCAGACCATTTCTTGGCCAAATCCACCACAAAAGCGGGTGGGCTGCAACAATACTTACAGACACTTTAGACTCAGGGAGTCATTGTCCCGGTCCTATTCACAGGAAAGATTGCAGGTTTTCTACCCAACCCTGTTTGTAGTTTGCAGGGGATGGAGGCTAGTGTCCAGTTGCAGATCGAAAGAGGTTAAACCTTGTTGGCACTTTTAGAGATCTTTAAGATGGAGTCCATTAAAACAGTACAAGCAGTCAGCTGGATGCTACTGCTGGATTGTCAGGATGCCTATCCTCACATCCCAAATTTCCTTTTCTTTCCAAAATAGGTAGGTTTGGTGGTCGATTAGACGCATCTCCACTTTAACAGCCTGCCTTGTGGCCTATAAATAATAAATATCTCTGAGAATGTTGGCAAGGGTCTCAGTGCCGTGTCAGCTCCACTCAGAGAACAGGGTCTCTGGGTTTGTCACTACCTGGATGTCATTCTTCTTCTATCCAGGGAACTGAAACAATTGCTGTCGCACCAAGAGGTCCTCATATATACCTTGCAGAAATATGGCTGGGTTATCAAATTAAAAAAAAAAAAAATAGGGGAAAGAGAAGCTGACTTTCTCCAACCCAACAGTTAGTGTAGTTGGGGGTGCTCCTCTAGTTCCTCTGTTTTGCTTACATCAGAGAAAGTAGTGACAGTCAGGAAGAGAATTCTGAGGACAGATACCTTCACTTGTTTTCTGGGCTCCACATCTTCATGCATACCGATGATTCCATTGGTGCCTGCGCAAGTTTCCACTAGGAATCTTAGCGCAAGGGAGGAGACAGGATTGAGCACAGTTGAGAACAGTGTCACTCAGTATGAGTAGCGGTCCACGGTGATGGAAAGACCTTGAGGAAGTCACGGCCCTTTTGAACCATTACACTGGATCATTGTTATGAATCATGTTGGCAAGGCAGCCTGGGAGGCACACTGTGAGGGACTGTCGGTCAAGGCAAATGGATATTTCCAGCCAAGGAGGGTAGTCTCGAATGCGCTGGAAGTTCAAACAGCCTTTTTAGCACTTTGGCCTTGCTACACAGAATCAAGAGAAGACCAGGCTCCTTGCAGTTGAACAACAGGGCAGCAGTTGCCTATATTCAGCTCCAGGGAGGAACTCTCCCTATCAACAGTATGCTATTGAGAGAGGTGAAACCCATAACGTCTGGGACTAGCAAATTCAGGAAGTAGTTTACCTCCCAGCAGACTTTTGAACACATAGGCAGACCGACTATCATGCAAGCTTCCCAGAGCACAACGAGTGGGTCTACATCCCAGGTGATCTCTGAGCTGGTCCATAGGTGGGGCCTACCACAGACAGACCTCTTCACTACCCATAGCAATCACAAATGTTGGGTATGTCTGGCCTTGTTTCCGCATCCCAAGGTGCAGGGAGCATATGCTCTGGTCTCTCCTTGGGACTGCAATCTAGCCTATATATTCCCCCCCCCCCCCCAACATCTCTCGTAATGAGATTCCTCTAGAGTCTGTCAAGGGAGTACATGGTTGTCATAGCCAATCCTCCATATTGGCCATTAAGCCCTCGGTTTTCCTTGGCCATTCACTTCAGAATACAGAAGACATTTCCCCTATGCACATATGCAGACCGGGACTGCAAGCAGGGTGCTAATAGGGGAGGCGGGGGGAACTCTGGTTGCTCCAGAGCAATCTCTACTTTGTTGAGTGCTAGAAGGCACTCTACTTACAACATCTATGCCTAAATCTGGAGCAAGTTTGCATTATCTCGGTAGGGCAAGACATTGATCCTACTACCCCCAGCTGTTCTATACTTCCTCTAGGCCACTGACAAGCTTGTTTCAAAGTGTTTTAAAGTGCTCTTTATTCTTGTATGAAAAAGCAAGGTTTTCGTCACTATGCAGAGACCATAGGTGTGCGCAGCCTATTGCATTAGGGTGTGCACCACAAAGCGCAAACAAACTTGTGTGTGTGTGTGTATGTCAGAAGGGCAGAGGTAGGTATCAGTAGTTTATTTTTATTTTATTTTATTTATTATTTTACAATTTTGTTTTATTTTTTACAATATTGTATTTAATTTTTCCCCCCACAATTTTATTTAGGAGCCATGCTGGGGGGCTTTGGTGAAATATCAAGGGTCTAAACAGACCCCTGATGTCTCACTTTTGAGAGAGAGAAAGAGACTAAGGACAGAGTTTCCCCAGTCCCTTTATCTGCAGCCAGGCAGTAGGGGGAATCTGCACAGTACAGGGCGATTAAGGTGTGCCCAGGCACACCTGCCACCCTATGTGTGCACGCCTATGGCAGAGACCCTTTCTCTATGATGACGATCGGGGTAAACATTAAGAAGGCCAGATTTAAGGATGGCAGAACGGAGGGAGGATCAGTGAACATCTGTTTATCATTCCTGCATCTCGAGGTTCAACACTGTCAAATTAAAGAAAAAAATAAATAATGTTAATAAAAAAAACAAAAGAACATTTCTTTAGACCCCATCCCATATGCGTGTGCCTATGCACATTCTTAGTACGGTCATAGGTAAACGGTGATCAAGTAACACATAGTCACTGCACACCAGAGTAAGAGGACTATATCTAGGGCTGTCATTTATGGTTCACTATAAACTGATGAGCTGTAAAGGTTTTTTTTTTTATAAAGTGTCTCCTATGGACAATTTTGAGTATTTTAATTTTTGCAATTTCACAGACACACGCAAATTTATGACTTGGCATATCTATGGTATCTATTTAGTCAATACAGTTGCATCTTTTAAATTGTACAAAACATTTATATAGCATTTGTGTGTTTTCAACCTAAAATGTGCATTTTAATATGCAATGCATTTTATTGTAACTTTGCATGTTTTCCAGAAGGAAGCCATAACACGAAGGAGAATAATTGGTAGTTTTACTCACCTTCAGAAGGTGGTTTTGTTAGTGCTCCTCCGATGAGATGCAGGCTTCAAAGTGGATGGATCGATGGGCACAATGCAATCTTTCATATATACAGATATGTAAAGAGCCACTGCATCTCTTCATACATCATAATACTTAGATGGTTTTGAAATTGAGTGTCAAGCACCCTTTTTGAGGCTGATTGAGATCCCACAAGGTGACCCACCTATCAAGCATTCCTTTAGCTTTAGGTTATATATTATACGTATATACAGTTGATTAAATACGCATACATGCATGGTTTTTCTCCATACTGTCCATATTTTTATATAAACTCACCAAGGAACATCTGTACACCTGTTTAATCATGCAATAATCTAATTGGCCAATCATGTGCCAGCAAAACAATGCATAAAATCATGCAGATACAAGTTGTATGCTTCAGATAATATTCACATCAAACATCAGAAGGAAATAAAAAATGTGATCTTGGCAATTTTGAACATGGCTTGAATGGGAACTGTGGGGACATGCACAGGAGCGGGTTATGAAACGAATGCTGGCAATACACTATACGAAAAATCGTCCAAACCCATTTTTCGAAAAAACACACATCGGCTGTGAGAGCAAACGAGCCATCACGTAATGACTTAATTGTTCATAGGGCATACATGAATCTGTTTTTTGTTCGTTTTTTCACACATACCTAGTCACTAGTGCAAACAGTTTGGATGGGAAACACATTAACCTTTCGATTTATTGTTCCTTCAGCCAAAAATGTCCAAACTTGTTCTTCATTTTTTTGGCTTGAAAAGGTCCCAACCAATTACTGATTTGTGCCCATTAACGTAAGGCAGGCCATACACGGTCGAATTTCAAAAGAAAATCATTTCTAAGAATTTTCGTTCAAATCTCCCACCATTAGTGGGCTGTAGAAACAGGCGATTTTCATGCGGCAATCGAATTTGAGTAATCGGCATGTTGGAAATTTTTGAGTGTTCCCCTGATGAAGTCAAGTGTCGGGACTGATTGACAGGCACACCAGAAGTGACGCGAGAGTACAAGCCTGCTGCTCGTGGATGATATGCAGTGTCCCACAGTGTCAAATGTGAGTGTTTTTATTGCTAGATTTCATCAATACATTTTTAACAAAACGTTACTAAGCTATTTGGCCATTCCCCTTCTTTCCTCCTACCCTTAAGGGGCGACTATAAGAGGACCCTCACACCACTATAGAGGGGCTATTATCCACCACTGTTGGGGAAATTGCATATTTCATATTCCTTATTAAGGCTGGCCTCACAAATATCTATTATAGCCTCTAATATCCTGGTCGCCTTGCAACTTATTGGCATTTGAACTGCCTTATATAGACAAGCTAGTCTCCTCTCCTCAGGAATGTGAAGGTCATATTGTTGTTTGCCAAGGTGTTGGCTAGGGGTGGTCTTTTTCCTTACACACAAGTTTAATACCACAGCCCAAACTGGTATAAGTTAGTCTCACCCAGAACGACCATGAGGCCAGTGTCTGGTCCCGGTCACCTGTGCCATGAAAGGGACCCATGGCGGGAAACAAGCACCTTTAGTTAAGTATTCTTGATATTTTCTTTATCCGTATATGTCATTACTTTTAATAAATGTTACACTTTTAAGTATTTGTGTGATCTCTCTTTGCACATATCAAACACAACCCCAAAAACGTGACAAGAGAACCACAGAGCACTAATCATTGGCAAACAAGAGGAGGATCCTTAAAGGCAGCAGGGATTACCGATATTTGAGAGCCATTAGCCATCCACAGGAGGAGCCATAGAAGAAATTGGAATATAGATTCACAAATCTTGTTAACCTTACTAGCTGTAAGGTGAGAGGCCATCTAGCACAGAGGGGTCACTGCATGGGAAGAAGAGACACCTGTTTTATATTTTATTTGCATGAAAAACTGCAGCATTTTTGATTCACTCTTCAAAGTAGAACATCTTTAGAATCTGCTCAGACTTTTTTGATGTTTTTCACATTGTCACTCATACTATATTCATAGTTTATGTAAACACGAGTCATGATGCTATCCATATGAGCACTGATTGGTTACTTATTTGTGTATTATGTATGGAATGTTTTTTTCTTAGGAAAATTTTCCTCCACACATCACTGTGAGGAGTTCACGTATCTGTATTATTTAAGTTATTTATCTGCATTTTGTGTTGTCACCGTATACACTCTTTATAGGTGTTGTGAGCAGAAAAGCATCAAAGAATGCACAACACATCAAACCTTGACATGGATGAGCTACAACAGCAGAAGACCACGTCTTGTTCCACTACTATGGTCCAAGAATAGAAATCTAAGGTCGCATTGGGCACAAGCTGTATAATTCTGCACATTGGAGCCATGGAAAAATGTAACCTGGCCTAACTGAATCTTGATTTTTGGAAAGAAACATAGATCATAGGCCAGCCACTGGATCTCAATCCAACAGAATATTTTTGGGATGTGGTAGCATGGGAGATTTGCAGCATGACTGTGAAGCTGACAAATCTACAGAAATTGCATGATGCAATAATATCAGCATAGACCAAAATGTCAATGGAATGTTTATGGAACACATGTCACAAATAACTGAGGCTGTGTTAAGGGCAAAAGGAGGCTTCATCTAGTTTTAGTATGGATTTCCTAATGCATTTCTTGGTGAGTATATGTTTCGCTATGCGATTTTATGTACTCATCAATTCAAATGTTAAGTATATGTTTTGTCTGCATTATTCACCCTGGTTTGTATCACACTTTCAGGACTTTGTACACACCATATGACAAGCCTGATATCTATTAATCATTAACAATAATAACTGTTAAAGATGTTTTCACTTTCTTATCTGAAGTGGAAAATGCACTCACACTTGCATGCACATTTTCATGGGCGTTGACACATTTTTTGGCACAGCAATGTGTGTTGAGCTTGTCTAGTCATTTTCAATGGTTCCCCAATGCTTGTCTACTTAGCAAAAAAATGCACCTGTCTCATTTCTATCGAGAGGCTGTCTATCGTTGGGGTGCAAGATAGATAGCTGCTCCATAAGAATGATTGTAGTTTTACGTTTTATTTACAGTGGCTTCACAATGTAATATTTTATGCTTATACAATGCTTTTAGTAAGAGGAAGCAAGAACTGATGGAGGTGATGGTGGTGATGGAAGATGGCAGTTGATGGTGGAATGGGAAACTGGAGTTAACGAGGGACAGGGGATGATGGTTAGGGAGTGCATAGGGAATGCATAAGTATTAATGATAGGCATAAATGGTAACTATTATGGATAGGCATGGGAGCGGATGATGAAACTAGGGGGATGAGAACAAATCAGGGCTTCCTCTTGGTCGGATGTGGAACAGCTAGGTTATACCAGATAATGGTGGGGGGAGAGGTTAAATGGATTCAGAGATTCTAATAGGAGATTGGAGGGGGACTACATTCGGAAATGTATAGGATAGGAGCTTTAATGGAATAGGACAAAGGTTTGTGATATTGATCAACAACCAAGAAAATACAATATAATGTGAGTTGTAGTGTCCATACATAGAAACAGAAGCATATAGAAGAAGAGAATGCTGAGAGATGGGAAAAGGAAAGCAGAACATATAAGATGGAGAGTGGAGGATCAAAGGGACCCTTGTGATGGACAATGCATGGACAAGAGTCAGCAAGACCACTTTGTAAATAAGCAGCGTGGAGAGTGGTGTACAGGACTGGATTGTGGACTGTGGTGAGAGAGAAATGTTTTGCTCTCATTCAGCAGCCTAGAGAGACTGTGGATACCGAATGCAGTCATCCAGCAGTAGCAAGAATGCCCAAATCAATGTATCTGTACTTAGGAAACTGGAATCAGACTGAGTATGATTAAAGTAAGATTTATTAAAGAGAAAAAAACCCATCCAACAATAGCAAACAGTGTGTGATGCAAACATGAAAATACAGTATATGTGAACAGTATATGTGAACAAAGTGACAGAAAACCTAACCAGCACAATAACTTTATTACATTGTACGATATATACACAAGCAAAAGGGAAGCACGGATCAAGAGGGCATAACCAGGAATGGGACTGGCAACAAGGAGAGAAGAGATGGGGGAACAAGATACAGCATAAGTCAGAGATCAGGATCAGGATAATTAGCAAGCAGATACAATCAGGTCCATAAATATTGGGACATCAACACAATTCTAATCTTTTTGGCTCTATACACCACCACAATGGATTTAAAAAGAAACAAACAAGATGTGCTTTAACTGCAGACTTCCAGCTTTAATTTGAGGGTATTTACATCCAAATCAGGTGAAAGGTGTAGGAATTACAACAGCTTGTATATGTGGCTCCCCATTTTTAAGGGACCAAAAGTAATGGGACAGATTAATAATCATAAATCAAACTTTCACTTTTTAATACTTGGTTGCAAATCCTTTGCAGTCAATTACAGCTTGAAGTCTGGAATGCATAGACGTCACCAGACGCTGGGTTTCATCCCTGGTGATGCTCTGCCAGGCCTCTACTGCAGCTGTCTTCAGTTCCTGCTTGTTCTTGTGGCATTTTCCCTTCAGTTTTGTGTTCAGCAAGTGAAATGCATGCTCAATCAGATTCAGGTCAGATGATTGACATTGCATAACATTCCACTTCTTTCCCTTGAAAAACTCTTTGTTTGCTTTCGCAGTATGCTTCGGGTCATTGTCCATCTGCACTGTGAAGCGCCGTCCAATGAGTTCTGAAGCATTTGGCTGAATATGAGCAGATAATATTGCCCGAAACACTTCAGAATTCATCCTGCTGCTTTTGTCAGCAGTCACATCATCAATAAATACAAGAGAACCAGTTCCATTGGCAGCCATACATGCCCACGCCATGACACTACCACCACCATGCTTCACTGATGAGGTGGTATGCTTTGGATCATGAGCAGTTCCTTTCCTTCTCCATACTCTTCTCTTCCCATCACTCTGGTACAAGTTGATCTTGGTCTCATCTGTCCATAGGATGTTGTTCCAGAACTGTGAAGGCTTTTTTAGATGTTGTTTGGCAAACTCTAATCTGGCCTTCCTGTTTTTGAGGCTCACCAATGGTTTACATCTTGTGGTGAACCCTCTGTATTCACTCTGGTGAAATCTTCTTTTGATTGTTGACTTTGACACACATACACCTACCTCCTGGAGAGTGTTCTTGATCTGACCAACTGTTGTGAAGGGTGTTTTCTTCACCAGGGAAAGAATTCTTTGGTCATCTACCACAGTTGTTTTCCTTGGTCTTCCGGGTCTTTTGGTGTTGCTGAGCTCACGGTGCGTTCTTTCTTTTTAAGGATGTTCCAAACAGTTGATTTAGCCACACCTAATGTTTTTGCTATCTCTCTGATGGATTTGTTTTGTTTTTTCAGCCTAATGATGGCTTGCTTCACTGATAGTGACAGCTCTTTGGATCTCATATTGAGAGTTCACAGCAACAGATTCCAAATGCAAATAGCACATTAGAAATTAACTCTTTTATCTGCTCCTTGTAAATGGGATAATGAGGGAATAACACACACCTGGCCATGGAACAGCTGAGCAGCCAATTGTCCCATTACTTTTGGTCCCTTAAAAAATGGGAGGCACATATACAAACTGTTGTAATTCCTACACAGTTCACCTGATTTGGATGTAAATACCCTCAAATTAAAGCTGAAAGTCTGCAGTTAAAGCACATCTTGTTCATTTCATTCCAAATCCATTGTGGTGGTGTATAGAGCCAAAAAAATTAGAATTGTGTTGATGTCCCAATATTTATGGACCTGACTGTATGTAGCTAACAGGCAAAACGCTAAAGCATTGATGAAAATCAGGGGAGGGGGTTATATGCCTTCCCAGCAGCCAGCGTCATGTAAAGCCTAAGTGCTGGGATCTGGTGGCTGCTGGGAGACACCCGCTGGTGGCCACTGGAACTGCACCTTCAGCTCTGAGAATTACAGTGCCACAAGCAGGTGATCCAGGTCATGATAGTGTGATGGTCGGCTTCCTCCTGTTGGACTTAGCTATTCAGGTGTGTGGGTCCTTGTAGCAGTGGGAATAATAAATAACTCAGTGCCATTGGTCAGTAGAAGTAATAAATCCCCAGTGTCATTGGGAGTAATGAATACCCCTGTGTCAGTGGGATTTGTGATGATTACATTCTCAGATCCCACTGATCAAGACCAGAATGTTGCATATTACACACTCTCTCATTATCTGCTATTTTCAAACATGACTTCATTGGGAGTCTTTTGAACACTCTGCTGTTGGAGGCTAGCTTGAACTGTTTTTGTGGGGTTTTTATGATACCCTTTTATTAAAGGGGGGCTCCTGGCTTCCCTCAAAAAATTAAAAGTCAGCAGCTACAAATACTGTAGCTGCTGACTTTTGATATAAGGACACTTAGCTGACCAGTGATCCAGCGATGTCCTCGCCTGAGTCAATTTTCAATCGGCTTCAGGTGCAGGCGCCAGCATCTCAGGTAAGGGAAACAGGAAGTGAAGCCTTGCGGCTTCACAGCTGGTTTCCTACTGTACATGTGCAAGCCATGCACCGCCTTGTGAATGGTCCCGTGGTCTTCTAGGACCTGTAATGTGTCCCCGAAGACTGCAAGGGAAGGAGGGGGGCCAAACTTCCAAGTCAATGCATTCTTTCACCTAACTTGTCCCTAGTCGCCAAAGGGACCAGAATACTTCCTGTTCCAGGTCACACAGCATCCATTGCCATCCGTTCTGTGTTGCATCACAAATGTAGGAGCTAATGTAATAAAAAAAATCTTGCTGCAACATCAGTGAGCTCTCTGTGTTTGTGAATGCTCTGCCTGTTTGTGAAAGATCAAATTACTTTGCAGCTCTCATCTGCACCAACGCTAGATTAAGCGGTCCAGAAATTGTGGGATATGTTGTTTCTTCACAGGAAGTGTCAGTTCTTTAACTGCAGACAGAAGGCATACATTAACCTGTGCCATGGTGAATGCCTCATGTTTGAAAACAATCAGAAATTTCTAACACAAGAATAAGAAGATTTACTCTTCTGTGTGTTTTTGTGTTCAGCAATCACATTTTTATTGCAGCACAACTACTTTATGTTTGATTCCAGCTTTTACATGCAGTGCAGGGATGCGTCTATGGGAGCAAAGTTTTCTCCCTAAATTTGTATATGGGGTGGTGGGAGGAAATTTCTCTCTTTGCACTTAATAACAACTTCAAGCAACATATTGTATGGTACTGTCGCTACATAGATGACCTGGTCCTAGTGTGGAATGGTCCGGTCTCTATGATAGTCTCTTTCATCCAGTACTTGAACAATAACCAACTTAACCTAGAGTTTAGTTACCGCTCTCATCCACAGAGCATTGATTATTTAGATATCACACTCACAGGTCATGCTGAGAATGGGGAAATGACAAATAAAACTTTTAGGAAGCAGTGTACGAGCAATTTTATTTATTTCAGGTATTTATATAGCACTGCCAATTTACGCAGCGCTTTACATATACATTGTACATTCACATCAGTCCCTACCCTCAAGGAGCTTACAATCTAAGGTCCCTAACTCACATCCATATATATACTAGGGCCAATTTAGACAAGATCTAATTTACCTACCAGCATGTCTTTGGAGTGTGGGAGGAAACCGGATTACCTGGAGGAAACCCACGCAGGCACAGGGAGAACATGCAATTCACTCTTACTTGCGACTACTAGGGTTGTCACCTCATCCCTTTAAACCCAAACACATATTAATTACACAGGTTCTGTGTCTGATTAAGGTGGTAATTAAACTCACACAGTGAAAGAAATGTATATATGTTCCGCGCAACCGGATCAGATATGCTCTAAGAGCTGCTGCCACCACCGAACTGCCCAGACAAGGGTAGTGAGTAAATATAGAGAAATTAGGGTGGTATTGGCGCTGCTCTTTTATGTATTAATATAAATATTGAAAAAAATTTTATGTGAGAAATTTTCCAGTATGCTGGTAATAAAAATATTTTGTGAGAAATTTTCCAGTATGCTGGTGATAAAAATAAAATATGTTATTTATAAATCGGGCTGTGGTACTTGGTAGTAATGGGTCAGTGTAAAAAATGTTGGTGGGTCATATTAGATCAAGGTGCAAATGGCTGATATGTATTATACAGAACCTCCCACTTAATACTGGTGTGTGGGTTTAAGAGCAATAAAGTGACAACAATCTTATGTAAAAACAATAATCCACAAGGCAAATGATATAAAAATAAACCTTCCACGTAGTACTAATATGTGGGTTTAAATAAATTTTAAAAGCAATAAAAGTAGCAACAATCTCATGTAAAACAACAAAATACAAGGCAAATGCTATGAAAATAAATGCAGTCAGATATCAGTTGTTTAAAAGGAACACTTGTGCAGTCTTTGGATCTCTATGAACAAGATAATGAAACTTGTGTTTTTCAACTCAACTATTAAAGTGCTGAGTGCATAGATGTGCCACTGTAAGGAACAAGGTTTGAAACAGTTCATGCAAGGGTTAAATCGTACACATCAGTTCCAATCAATTGGTATTTCTCTGGTCAGTAGTGAAGTGACTTTCAATGTGGGTTCTTTCAGTGAATCTTAAATAGTGACTTATATTGTCTCCAATCAGTGCGCCGGGTGATCCCTCCAGCCAGACAGTGTACCTGCTTACCAGAAAAACGTTCCCCACTCAAGGGGTCCACGCTTTAGAAGGAGTGCACAGCTCCCACTGTGCTCACTAGGTATGGCACTCCTCGATTCCTCTGGTCATAGGGCTCCCCTCTCCT
>BLSH010047610.1:0-11529 GCA_018402905.1 Glandirana rugosa | reverse complement strand
TCACTGAGTACAATTCTACATCCATGTCCAGCACGTTTGCATTGGATGGTCTGGTCCTCGAGATTGGAGGTCCTCGGCTGCTCTTCCAGAGTCATCTCTGCTCTCTTGAATACTAGAAGAATGAACACAAGCAAAGTTGACAGGAGAATCAGGTCAAAGTTGTTCAATACCTGTCTGCTGTTGAAAGATCATGTAGTGATCTAGCAGTTTTAAATATTTTAGGCTTCCTCCAGTCAGATTTAGTTCTGGCTCTAGTGGTCAGCTCCCTCAGAGCCCAAGTGTCAGCCTTATTGGCCTTCATGGGTTTTTTTGGTGGTCTAGGTATCTTCCTGTCCAACAATTCTTCAAGGAAGCAGCTAGGCTCAGACCTGGGTCGAGTTTACCTTTTCCCGGCTATCACGTTGGCATAAGAAGCCTCAGAGATTGGTTTACTGGTCATGAAGAACGTTTCCTACATTCTTCCAGTTGAGCGGTGCTGCTGCCTATGCTTGACTCAATACCCAAGGGTGCATCAGTCTTATTGGGAGCCAAGAAAATGTTCTGCCATCCTTAGAGTTCTAATTTGCTTGGGTGGGGCACAATGTGGCTTAGTTGGTTAAAGCGCATGTCTAGTAAACAGGGAATCCTGATTTGACTTCCAGCAGTGCCTTCCTTCAATTTTAGGAATCCCTCAGAGATTGTAAAGTCATATCTACAAGTGTAGCTTCCTTCAGTCTTCAGAATGCCTGTTCATCCTTTTGCCAGAAAGGACAGAGGAAGGTGCCTCATCTAGGGTGATTGTTGCTATGGATTGTTATGGATGTTATGTTTCTTTAAATGCAACTCTATGGTGCATCTGTGTTGTACTTATTCCTGTGTGGTGTTTCCTGTTCCTGATGGTTATTATTCAATGAACATGGCTTCTGTACAGTGATGGCTTGTGCTGTCTTTACTTGCATTACGTCAAACACAGATTGTCTTTGTCTTCCAACAGACTAACAGAGCCAAGGGCTGGCTCCTTTGGAGGTAGTTTCTGCTCACCCGACCAGGAGCTGGTCTACATCTGGGGCAGCTTTGCGTCATGTAGCTCCTGGAGTAATTTGCAGGGGGGCTTCCTGGTCTTCTATCAGCATGTCTATGTCCCATTACTATGTTGAACCAGCTGCCCTATCTTCAAGTTAATTTTGGTTTACAAGTACTGTCAGTTGACAGTGTTAAATAAACTTTCTGTGCTCAGCATTTCCCACCCGTGTGTGTAGCGAGTTATTTCCCACACGTGTGCTGCCATGGAGTATGTCAGTAAAACTGAAAATTTCTATCAAATACTTACCATAATTTTCCTTTCCCGATAGTCTCCATGGCAGCAGGAGTCCCATGGCCGCTGGCGTGGAGCAAAGATTTATGGGAGAGGGGTCCTACAGGGTCATTATGGAGGCAGGGCTAACCCACACATATGCTGCCATGCAGTCTATCAGGAAAGGAAAATTACGGTAAGTATTTGATAGAAATTTTTAGTTTTTTTACACAAAGTTTTACAAAACTGTCATGTAGCATTTTTAATTTAAATCCAATTAGAAAACATTTATAAATAGACGACCCCCCCCCCCACCAGGTGTAGTAAAAAAAAATTACATCAATTGAAATTTAACAAACTCTCACTATGTGCATATTAGTTTGCTTTGTATTTGCTTATATTCACAAGGACATATTTTAACACTCTCGCCTCCTTTTTATGTTTGGTAAACATACACGCAGAGAGAACATTTAGTTCTGTGTAGAGGTATGGTTCTCACCTTCACAGCCTCCAGGTATATACTGGAGAGATAAAAGGAGAGTACACAAAAATTTTATATAATACTTCCACACTGCATTGTCTTCAGGGTTGACAACCCAGCACCAGGTACTTCTTACTGCAGGTTTTCCAGCAACAAAAACAAATAGGAAAATAAAATTAATAATATACCCTCTGACCCTTATTTTGACCTTTGCACTGATCTAACATTTAACCTTCCCTCCGGACAGTGAAATATAACATAATTACTAAATAAATCCTTAACATTTAACTTTTCCATGACACTTAGATCTCTTTCACACATGCAGACTTTTCTGTTCATCCGTTTTTCAGATATCCGTTGACGGACACCAATGCATCTCTATGGAAAAACGGATGTAAATGGATGATCAATCATTTACATTACATACGTTTACATCCGCTTCCATCAACATCCTTTTTTTGGAATGGATCAAAGCCCTATTTCAATTCCGTTAAAAAATGGATAGGACGAAAAATGGATGTAAAACGGACAAATGGTCCGTTATTGCCTGAAAAAATGGCTCCGGAACCTAAAGCGGTAGTAAAGCCCGCTTTGTTATTTTTACCTACAGGTAAGCCTATAATAGCTATACTAGCACAATATGCCATTGTCTTACAGGTGTTTTTATTTTATTTTATTCTACTGGTGTTTACTACCTCTTTAAGCACTCTAGCTGGAGGATGTAAAAACGGATGAAAAACTGATGACAAAGTGATGTAAACGTCATCAGCTTTTTTCTTTGAAAAAACGTGACTGAACTGATGAAAGGAATGGTCCCCATGTGTGAAAGGGGCCTTAACCTTTTACTTGTACCCCTTAGCCTTACACTAACCTTAACGTAACCCTAAAAACTAACACTTAACCTTAATTCAAAAATAGAGCCCAACACTTAAGCTCTCTAAATCCAACCCAACCTTATTCCCTAACACAAAACACTAACCCTATCTTTAACCTCCAAAGTCAACCTTTTTTGGTATGGATAGAACAGAGAAGAGTTAGAACCTTGTTCGGGTTCTTTTTGTTGCCTATGTGGGGAAATTCACCCTATGTGTCCTCGTCCATTGTCATCAGGACTAAATGTGTGAGGAAATCCCACATTTTGAGTTGGCAGTGAAACAAAAATAACAGTCAAATCTTCTAATGGGGATATTGGTTCCAGTGACAACTATGACAGGATTCCCCAAAGTGGTCAATACTGACCCAAGGGTCGATGGGACTCTTTAGATTGTTAATATAGCTGGGGGTCAAAAGGAAGTTAGTAAATATCTGCTGTTCAGAAGGTGGTCAATAAATGATGGAAGGCTGATTATGGTTAATTTATGTTTTTAGCTTTCTGTAGAGTTCCTGGTCAATTTTTAGTCCTGAAGGTAAGGCTACTAATGATAAATTAGTGTTGCCCAGGGTTAGGACCAAAAGAGGCCTTGAGTTGTGCCTTACGGTGTGTGTCTGTGATCTACCACCCATCCAGTTCAAAAAGGGTATATGTATGTGTAGTATTCCTGTTCACTTCCTGTTCACTTCTCACACTAAGTGTACTCTTCCACCTCAAACCCCTTTGGAAAGCAAGTGAGTACATCCATATTTATAGGAATTGTGCCAAAATAAGTGATTGCTATGCGTCTAATAAATGTTTCTATTGTAGAATCATAATGGCAGCTGCTGTTACAAAGAGGAAGTGTTAACAGTACTAACAAGGTTATTTAAATTGGATTCAATGGCTTTATTTACCACAATAAAACAATACCTATTACTTGGAAAGACTTTCAGTAATGATGCCAAGAAACCTTAGATAAAACCTTCAATTTTCATATAATGAATGCTTAGTTGTCAATGAACAATTTGAAAGTCCATGAAGGGGTTGATGAGCTAAGGAGACTGGGGATTTCCATTATTTTGGAGAGATTTCCTTTTGGACAGATTTCCATTTGTGTCTACAGGTCAAAAAGTAAAAGTAGTTATCGCCAAGGGAATCAGAGGGCAAAGAAAAAAAACAAAAACAAACAAGAGGTCAGTACTTTTGCCTAGTTATTTACTCAGGGGCAGTGAAGAAAAATATTCATTTACCTGGATACCACCAGCTAAATTATTTGGATTTTTTCCTTCCTGCTATCCGTTCCTGCTATCTCACAATTCTGGCCGTGATAAATAACCCATTTTTAATAAAAAAAATGTATCTACCTTTGTGCTTCTCTATTTTTCCTTACCTAAAAGTGTTAAACTAAGCTGCTGTGCTTATTATCAGTGATGATAAAGAATAAAAGCTGTAAGTGTATAGTGCAACGCTTCAAGTGTTCTCATACTAAATAAATACTATGAGTATAATTTATTAAAACTGAAACAGCCAGAACCTGCAATGGCTGTGCACGGAAACCAATCAGCTTCTTTTACTTTCAAAGCTTAAAGTGGAACTAACCTGTATCTGAGTGTCACAAGGCAAAAACACAATTTAATTCATTTGTAATATTCAAAGCTAACTCACCCATCCATCTCTCAGTCTTGATGCTTTATTTTGTTGACAAATCACTTTGATAAAGGCCTCCTAGCATTACTAGCTGTGACCATCTTGAGTAAGGGCAGGTGATTTTTACATACTGGAATCCATCTGCCCTTAGCTCAGGCATGTAGGCAGGGAAGCATGCTTAGCTGACAAAGCCCCTCTTCCCCTCCTCCAAATGAATGAAAAAACATTGCCAATGAAGACTCCTGGGATGTATGACATCATTTTGGCCTAGGCCAGAAACTAGGAAGCAACTGAAAAAATGTAAAAAAAAAAAAAAGAGTTTAAACAAGTAAATATAATATACCTTCTTATCCATTTACTAATGCTAACAGCATATGGATTCAACATTGTTAATGTTGATTGAGAAAGTTTGGTTCCTCTTTAAAGTGGAAGTCCTGCTAGATCACTTCAGGCTGGCTCCTTTTGCAGGTATAGCTATGTACAACATGAAAAATAAGTCACTATACTGTTTAAAATCCAGTAATACACTGTCTCTCCCTGCTCTGCAAATGCTCAGTTGCTCTCCATTTTTAAGCATTTTTAGGCACTCCTGAATTTGTAGAGGCCGATCTACTGACAGCCATAAATAAGGATTAAACCCTCCTATCCTTTACAGCCAAGGAAGCTGCTTCAGTTTGATCTGCAACTGTCATGGTGCTGCACATGTGATCAGTTATGACACCAGCCATTGGGTGGTTTGACAGTTTGGTTGAAGAAACAAGCAAATGTGACAGCAATCCCGGCATTCCAGGAATGTTTTTTCAAACACTTAAATCAATGAGTTTAGTTCTGCTTTATGATTTATTGCTATTCAGGAGCTCTGGGCTTCAGCAAAATAGCGGTCTCCAGCAAGAAGAAACAGGAGCAATGCTGGAGGCAATTTACAACACATACTAATGATGGTAGCATAATTATTAATGTGGAATGTATGTCCCTTGCTAAAAAACATTATTTCTTATCATGTTGTTATGAGTAAAGCTCCACTTTAAAGGATAACTCCACCTTTTGCAACATCTTACAAGCATATTTAAGATGTACCATGTTGATAAACAGGCCCCATCCACACACCCATGTCATTCATTCACAGAGCTCTGTGAATGAATGAAATACATGTCCCTTCCGCCACCACAACAGACACACTTGTAGTTCTCAGTGGAATACAAGTGTGGTAATCACTGCACTTATAATCCATTGACTTCAGCTCAGTAACTGAACTCCTGTATCTCTGCATGTTCAGGAGATTTGAGGAAGAGTCTACAGGAGCCTGGCATTGCTCCTATGACCTACTGTTTACAGGTCCAATGCTTTACAGCAGAAAAAAAGAGAAGAAAAGAGGCGCCTCTAAGTGCAGACTTTAAAAACTGTTTATTAAAACCAGCGGCCATCCACGGAGGACCCACATGCCGTGGGAGGCGTGCACGCTCCTATTGCTGCATAGGTGTGCCTGACATAGCGTTGGCGGGACCTTTACTCCACCATGGACCTCGGTGCACACGTGTGGCCCTGCAATGGCCGGAGCCGCCGAGACACAAACATCAATCACCAAGATGAGTCCACACGGTTCACTGGAGATCACACACACAACCAAGACACGTGGTGGCCCGACCGGTCACGTGTGTGCCCCCCTGCTGGCCCTTGGGGGAAAGTCCCGCCTCAGCCCCGGTTGGGGATAGTATCCGGGTCCATTTGGCTTTCCGCCCGTGTCTGGTTGTTACTAAAACCCCTGATGAGTGGCTGTAACGCCATGAAACGCGTCAGGTTATCAACTCAGGACCCCTTGCCACTAACCGTTGGCACCGGATGTCAAGACCTGGTTGTCTTGCCTTATAATCATATATATATATATTTTTTATACTGAGATGTATATGGAATGTATGAATTAAGTATGGATCTTTCCTATTGCCTATGTATGTATGTGGGGACTTATGTTTGTATATACTATACTTTCCATATATTTATTACTATATACATGTGACTGCTTTGTCATGCATTTTATGTAACAAGACAGTGTTACAGTATTTTGATGTCTCGTTTTTGAGTATTGCTATATATTAAATGTGCATGATTTTATAGACAGCTCACGTGGTTATTATTCAATTCATGCTATTATGGTATAGAATTTATTACTGTTCTACATGATTTTTTCACATAGTCCCCATGCTTAGATATGCATAGTCAGTTCTCAATTAAAGCCCCATTCTCTTTTCTCTTTCATTCTCAACTTAAGCTAATAGGGGTGGAGACCTGTCTAGCTGGGCATGCCAGGCCACATATCTTTTAAAACCAACAATTGGCAACTCACATGAGACAGAAGATAAAAGGCACATGAGCAGGTCCTCAAAGGGGTAACATCAGTGAGATGTCCATAGGCCAGGATTCATAGCACCATCATGAACTGTAGCAAGCGTTCCTGTGAGTTGGTAATCGGCCGGAGACAGGGGAATCTTGAAATGAGGCTTGGTTCCGTGGCAGCTAGAGTCCCAGGATGATGACGTCACTGGACAGTGACGCGTTATCCGAGCCGGCGTGCTGCGATTGGTGTGGCAGCCGCGCTCCTTTATCAAGCTCTACAACTTACAGCAGTGGTTCTTAACTCAGGCCAGGTTTGCAGGATAACTGAAATACATCACAGGTGATATCATTTGCTGCTCAATGATTGCAGTATTCTAGTCTGCATCTCCCCAAGGTAATACTTAAAATCTGGCCTGTTGGTGGGTCCCGAGGACAGGAGTTGAGAACCACTGCTTTACAGGTTCCTGTGAAAAGAAAATGAATACACATTTTTTTCCTGCAAAAATATGTGCATATAATATATTTTTTCAAAGGTGAACTTAGCCTTTAACACAACAAGCTGAGAATAGAAGCTGATTTGTTGTCATGCACAGCTGATCCAGATTTTGGCTGCTCCAGTTTTGATCAATTCCCCCAATGTGTTTAAAGTATCTAAACCAGTGGTTCTCAACTCCTGTCCTCAGGACCCACCAACAGGCCAGATTTTAAGTATTACCTTGGGGAGATGCAGACTATAATACTGCAATCACTGAGCAGCAAATGATATCACGTGTGATGTATTTCATTTATCCTGCAAACCTGGCCTGATAGTGGGTCCCGAGGACCGGAGTTGAGAACCACTGGTCTAAACCAACCTTCCACAACCTTTTCAACACTGAGGAACCCTTCAAAAAATGTTCCAGTCTCAGAGAACACCTGCTAGAAATGACTATATCTAAAACTCATGATATTTTAGTGTGATGGTCAGTAGGAAGGATGCTCCTTACCCTTCTGGTCATTGGGAAGAATCACCACCTCAGATATAGCTAAAAAGATCAATGGTGTCAGTGAGAACTTATCTGAGAGGCAGAAACTGCTCATTGCTCAAGGAACCCCTAGCAACCTCCGAAGGAACCCTAGAGGTCCATGGAACCCTGGTTGAGAAACCCTGGTCTAAACCATTAACCCTGAGATAAACCATCAACCAACAATAATCACAAATGATGCATTGGAATTGTAACAATCATGATCTGCTTTAGCCAAATATAAGTACAAATAAAACTGTGTGTGTCATAAAAATAAGGTCACTCTTAAATATTTTCCCATCTTTAAAACAGTGTCCTTGAAAATCAGGGTTGCACCGGTTCCCCATTTTTTAAGACCGAATACAAGTACCGATACTTTTTTTTCAAGTACTCGCCAATACCGATTACCAATACTTTTTTTTTGGCAACGGAAGTGACTTTCCGTCAGAACACAACGATGGCCATCTTGGTACACCCCACACTCGCCCGCAGTAAGCCTGCAGTCAGAAGGCGGCAGCAGACATCTTGTCACACCAAGCCAAGTCTTGAATTTCAGACTTATTTTAGCAGTAAACTGAACTTATATAGTGAAATACAGTATTTTAAAATGAGTGAGACTGTTATGTTGAATTTTAAAAGCAGAGGTGTTCTGTCAGATTAGCAAACCTGTCAGATTTTCAAATGCAACATTAACTACTTCAGCCTCGGAAGGGAAGGATTTCACACTTTAGGACCAGAGCGCTTTTTGCGATTCGGCACTGCGTCGCTTTCACTGACAATTGCGCGGTCGTGCGACGTTGTACCCAAACAAAGTTTGCATCCTTTTTTTCCCACAAATAGAGCTTTCTTTTGGTGGTATTTGATCACCTCTGCGTCATTCGCTGCTATAAACAAAAGAAGAGCGACAATTTTGCAAAAAAAAAAAAAAACAAATTTCTTACTTTTTGCTAAAATACAAATCCAAAAAAAAAATATAAAAAAACATTTTTTTCAACGGTTTTGGCCGATTTATATTCTTCCTCATATCTTTGATAAAAACATCGCAATCGGCGTTTATTGATTGGTTTGCGCAAAAGTTGCCACGTTTACGAATGATGAGAATTCATTTCTGGGGTTTTTATTTATTTTTTATTTTTTACTAGTAATGGCGGCGATCTGCGATTTTTAGCGGTACTGCGATATTGCGGCGGACATGTCGGACCATTTTGACACTTTTTTGGGACCATTGACATTTATACAGCGATCAGTGCTATAAAAGTGCATTGATTACTGTGTAAATGCCATTGGCAGTGAAGGGGTTACCCTGGGGGGGGCGCTCTAAGGGTTAACTGTGTTCCATGTTCTAACTGTATTAGTGTTTGACTGGCAAGGGAAGGGGAGTGAACACGGCTTCCATATAGAGGAAGGCTGTGATCACAGCCCTTCCCCCTCTCACAGAACGGAGATCCGTGTTTGCATGCACGGATCTCTGTTCTTTCACTGCGGGGGGGCATCGCGGGTAGCCAGCAGAGATCGAGTCCACCCTACACGCTCCCTGGCCCCCCCCCGGACACAGTGAGCGCGCAGAGCGCGTGCACTCACAGTGCACGATCTGGCAGCCCCCGTCATATGATGGCGATTTGCCTAATAGAGCCATCTTGTCGCCGTCAACCTGCGGTTGGCGGTCGGCAAGTGGTTAAAACAATCTCACGGAGTACTGTTACTGACTGTATTTCACTATATTTTTGGCTGGGTGAAACAAGATGTCCGCTGCCGCCTTCTGACTGCATTCTTATCTTACCCAAGTTCGGGGTGTACCAAGATGGGTGTGGCGGTGTTCTGCGTCTGACGGAACGTCACTTCCGTTACTGAATCTGATGGGTCACCATTTCTGATGGAACACTGTCCAGCATATTTGTCCTGGAAAAACATAGTGACTGCACCCCTGCCCTGGCCAGCTTACCTGTCAGCTGCCAGAATGTTCACGCTGACTCCCTCTGTCTTCTCTCCATCCAGTGACTTCCGGGAATGAGCAAGTGATGCCTCCAACTCCCTCGCGTGATGTCTCTGCATTGCTGGAGGAGAGCTGAAGAGCTGAAAGTGTTGGATTAAGCGTATGAGTATTTGCATGAGTGCAAGTACTCATGCAAATGCTTGGTATCGGCACCAATAGCGATGCTAGTATGGGTATCGGTGCAACCCTATTGGAAATGAAGTGCCCAGTGCAAAATTCTTTAAACAATTTTCACACACATCTCTGTCTTCCATGTTTTGGCTGGGTGTAACAAGATGTCCGCTGCCGCCTTCTGACTGCAGGCTTACTTACACAAGTTCGGGGTGTACCAAGATGGGTGTGGCAGTGTTCTGAGTCTGACGGAACGTCACTTCCGTTACTGAATCTGACGGGTCACCAATTCTGATGGAACACTGTCCAGCATATTTGTCCTGGGAAAACATAGCCACTGCACCCCTGCCCTGGCCAGCTTACCTGTCAGCTGCCAGAATGTTCACGCTGACTCCCTCTGTCTTCTCTCCATCCAGTGACTACCGGGAATGAGCAAGTGATGCCTCCAACTCCCTCACGTTACGTCACTGCATTGCTGGAGGAGAGCTGAAGAGCTGAAAGTGTTGGATTAAGCGTCTGAGCATTTGCATGAGTGCAAGTACTCATGCAAATGCTCGGTATCGGCACCAATAGCAATGCTAGTATGGGTATCGGTGCAACACTATTGGAAATGAAGTGCCCAGTGCAAAATTTGTTTAAACAATTTTCACTCACATCTCTGTCTTCCATGTTTGTTTGAAATTTATAGTGTGTGTAAGAGTGGGTCTCCCAGAATCACAGTGCCCGTGGAGGGTTTCATCCCAATACATTGGTAAACAGTATACAGATAAATAGTAGGATTTAACCCCTCCAAAGGACACAAATACTTCACTTAAAAAGTCAATACAAATCTTTATTTCATCCAATTAAAAACTTTGATAAAATCATATATCAACACTATATATGATTTTATCAAAGTTTTTCAATTGGATGAAAAAAAGATTTATATTAACTTTTTAAGTGAAGTATTTGTGTCCATTGGAGGAGTAGTTAAAATCCTACCATTTATCAGTATATTGTCTTCCACGATGAATTGTTCACCATAGCACACACCCTAAGGCAGTGGTTCTCAACTCCGGTCCTCGGGACCCACCAACAGGCCAGATTTTAAGTATTACCTTGGGGAGGTGCAGACTAGAATACTGCAATCACTGAGCAGCAAGTGATATCACCTGTGATGCATTTCAGTTATCCTGCAAACCTGGCCTGTTGGGGGGGGTCCCGAGGACCGGAGTTGAGAACCACTGCCCTAAGGGATAATCAGGGCCATCTTAATGCATGGGCACCCCTGGGCACTGCCCAGGGGCCCCAGGTGCATGAGGGCCCCGTGATAATCTTGCATAACATCATACTTGCCAACCGGGTACTGCCCAGGGGCTCCAGGTGCATGAGGGCCCCGTGATAATCTTGCATAATATCATACTTGCCAACCGTCCTGCATGTGCCGGGACAGTCATGCTTTTTTACCAAGCTGTCCCGGGATGGCAGCATCCCGGAGCCTGTACTGTACCCTCCTGATCCAAGAATTGGGCCCTCCTGACCCCCCCCCCCCCCCCCATACTGTGCCCTTTGTATTAATTAGTCTTTGATATACGGCATGTTTTCTTATTGTTTAAAATCTATTTTATTGAAAGTACTAATAAATATATGTTTAATTCTATCAACTATTTATATTTTAATTCTAGAGATTAGGTGCGTAAATTGGGGCAGGCTGGTAGGGGCCCCAGAGTATTACTTTGCCCAGGCGCCCTTGATGTTATTAAGGCGGCCCTGCAGCTAAGAGCTGAAGCCAGCTGCACCCACCCCTCCGCTCTGAGGTGCCTGAGGACTAAGTGATCCGCGGTCATTTGATCGCTA
>BLSH010047503.1:192696-206197 GCA_018402905.1 Glandirana rugosa | reverse complement strand
TTTTTTTTTCATTTGTTTTTCCTTTTTTGTTCTTCACGAACCGTTGGTTCGGAGGTGACCAGCTGGGTACCTCACTGTGTTAGATGGGTCGCCTGCGTGCGACTGTTGTTTTGTATGTTTACTGAAAAAAACTTAATAAACAGAATTTATAAAAAAAAAAACAGTGAGCTATGACTCGCGATCATCTGACATGGCAGAGCTGCTTCAGGCTCTGAAAGGGTCCCGGCAATATTGTCAGGATCCACCCAGCTGCCTGATTGACAGCTGTCTCTATTTCTCAGCGCGAGGTCGAGAGCTGGAGGCAGCTGAACCCACCCCCCTCTCCAGCCAGGCGCTATAGTGAGCGCTGGAGGGGCAGAGTGGAGAGCGGTGACTGACAGTTACTGCTCTCTGCTCTCAGCAGACCAAGAACTGAGTTAACTCATGTGATCACTCAACTCCTGGGCTTAGAGCAAACATGGGACAGCTGCAACATCACACCTCTGCTTCAGCATACATGTGAGTAAGTGTGTTTTTAAACTCCGAACTTCTTTTTTAAATACAGAAGACTGAACCACTGCAGATTTTGATTTCTATATATCAGGTTCCACCAGATCTCACCTGTATACACTGACCAGTATGGCTGACAAATATCAGGTGTGAAGAAATGCTTGTTTATTTTTACAAAATTTACAAAATGCAAAGTATGCGAATAGAAGACAAGTCTAAGCCAAATCAATATTTGGTGTGACTACCCTTTGGCTTCAAACTAGCATCAATTCTTACACTTGCACACTATGTACACTTGTATAAAGTCTGGAATTTTGTAGGATTAGAATCAGGAGTATGATTAACTAATTATACCAAGCAGGTGCCAATGATCATCAATTTCATATGTAGGTTAAAACGTAATCATAAAGTGGTTATACAGGCTGAATTCTATACATGAAGGTAAAAAAAGTTTTGTGTACTGCTTTCAATCACAGCCAGTAAGCCAATGAAGAGAAAGCGGGGGCGGGGTTGAGCCGTGGCTTTATGTGTTTTATGGACACATCGAATGGGTCTCAGGAGCGAGCATGCACCAGTGCCCCCTAACAAGCGGCTTGCTGTTGGAGGCACTGGTCTAGGGGGAGGAGCAGGGGACCTGAGGAGAAGAGGATCTGGGCTGCTCTGAGCAAAACCACTGCACAGAGCGGGTAAGTATAACATGTTTTTTTCTTGAAAGCCGAACCTTTCTAGCACTGTAGCTGAAACAGAAACAGGAGGCTTAAAACTGGATGAGGAACAGCCATACTCTGCTACCAAAGTGAGGTTGTAGAAGACAGTTTCATATCACATGTCATACACCATGGCAAGACTGAGCACAGCAACAAGGCACAAGGTAGTTATGCAGTAAAAAGCAAAGATTTCAAAGCACACTGGGGTTTCAAGATGTGCTGTTCAAGTTCTATTGAACAAGCACTAAGAAATAGGCAACAATGTGGACCGTAGACACAGTGGGCGGCCAAGGAAACGTAATGAAGATGAAAAACACATCATGCTTACTTCCCTTCGACATTAGAGGATGCCATCAGCATAGAACTGGTGGAAACCAGTGGGACTCAGGTACACATATCTACTGTCCAGAGAAGTCTGGCCAGAAGAGATTTTCATGGAGGAATTGCTGCCAAAAAGCCACGCCTCTTATG
This sequence comes from Glandirana rugosa, assembly GCA_018402905.1. NCBI lineage: Eukaryota > Metazoa > Chordata > Amphibia > Anura > Ranidae > Glandirana > Glandirana rugosa. Next base: position 204,530 of record BLSH010047503.1, on the reverse strand, counting down.
TTGAATCAAGGCTAAGCGACTCAACTATGCATGAAAACATAGGAACTGGGATGCAGGAAAATGGCAGCAGGTGCTCTGGACTGAGTCAAAATGTAAAATATTTGGCTGTAGCAGGGGGCAGTTTGTTGGTGGAAGGGCTGGAGAGCGGTACAATAATGAGCGTCTGCAGGCAACAGTGAAGCATGGTGGAGGTTCCTTGCAAGTTTTGGGCTGCATTTCTGCAAATGGAGTTGGAGATTTGGTCAGGATCAATGGTGTCCTCAATACTGAGAAATACAGGCAGATACTTATCCATTATGCCATACCATGAGGGAGGCATGTGATTGGTCCCAAATTTATTCTGCAGCAGGACAACAACCCAAAACATACACCCAATGTTATTAAGAACTATCTTCAACATAAAGAAGAACAAGGAGTCTTGGAAGTGATGATTTGGCACCCACAGAGCCTTGATCTCAACATTATCAAGTCTGTCTCCGATTACATAAAGAGACAGAAGTATCTGAGGCAGCCTACTGTTGTTAGTTCTCCAATATGTTTGCAACAACCTACCTGCCGAGTTCCTTCAAAAACTGGGGTTGATTGACTAAAGGCAAATAGACTGTGCACTTTGCAAAGGAATTTGCTTTACCGACTTCCATCATCCAATCATGTGCAAGCAAAAATCCTGCTTCTTTTATCTTTCTTGCATGGGTATTCTTTGCAAACTGAAGCTTCATCTCATTTATTAAGCTCTGGAGCAAATTCCTTTGCAGAGTGCAACTGTTTATTTGTCTTTAGTAAAGCAACCCCTCTGTGTGCAAGTATACCCAGAAGAATCAATGCTGTTTTGAAGGCACATATTGATTTGATTTGGATTTCTCTTCAGTTCATTTACTTTCCATTTTGTTAATTGATAAAAAATAAACTATAAAAATAAAAAAAGATAAACACTTCTATTTCTGAAAGCATTTTTAATTTACAGAATTTTTTTCACACCTACCTAAACATTTTGCACAGTACTGTATTTACTATATAAGCTGCATGTAAAAAAATGGAAGAGTCTGTGTTCTTGTTGCCTAAGGCCTATGTCATTGTAGACCTGCCACAAATCCATTCTTGGAAATCTGAGTATTTTATGTGAGTCCCTGGCTGTCCTTTTTTCCCTTGTCAAAGTGTGCAACATAACAAGTTTGTTAAACTATAGCAATAGTGAGTGTTTCATTCCATTTGGGCTTCTATCCAGGAGGTAATTTTTTCCAGGAGAGGAAAACGATGTCACAAGGCAAAGTAAAGGCCATGGACATAAGCAAGGAACCTTAATGCTGAACAGGACGAGGTCAAGGACTCTGAATCAAAACCAAAAATGGTTAAAGTGGAAATCCAGCCTAACATTAAAATAGATACATCTACAGACATCAACAATCTAAGACTAACCTATATCTAACCTATCTAGCCCTGTAAAGAAGAAGTATACATATATTTTCTGAAGCCGATCCGACCCGATCTCCATCGGCAGTAGCTCTGCAGAGGACACGGCCGATAACGGCTGTGAAATGAATGGGGAGGGACGTCACCCATAGACTTACTATGGGGCTTCCGTTGTCGGCTGACTCCTCTGCACCCACCTACACAGCAAAGCCGGTGCTGACAGCTCAGCGTGGGACCAGAGCGGCTCCAGAAAAGGTATGTATAGCGATTTCTTCTTTGCATGGCTAGATAGGTTAGTGTTATATCGTGGATGTCTATAGATGTAGCAATTTAGTGTTAGGCTGGACTTCTACTTTAACCAATTAAGGACCGGGCCTATTTTTTTACACTTGGTGTTTACAAGTTAAGTTATATATATATATATATATATATATATATATATATATATATATTTTCAGACACACTAGAGAATAAAATGGCTGTTGATGCAATACTTTATGTCACACTGTATTTGCGCAACGAACTTACAAACGGATTTTTTTTTAAAAAATACACTTTTTTGAATGAAAAGTTAGCCACATTTTTTTTATATTGTGAAAGATAATATTACGCTGAGCAAATTGATACCCAACATGTCATGCTTCAAAATTGGAAGCTAGTGGAATGGCAACAAACACTGTTTGAACACCGTTTACATATGCGGGTGTGACTTACGTATGCTTTCGCTTCTGCGCACAAGCTCAGAGGGAAGGGGATCTTTTTTTTTTCTTATTTATTTTACTTTTTGTTTTTTATTTTAACACTGTCCCTTTAAAAAAAACATTTGGATAACTTTTATTCCTATTACAAGGAATGTAAAGATCCCTTGTAATAGACAAAAAGCATGACAGGACCTCTTTAATGTGAGATCTGCGGTCAAAAAGACCTCAAATCTCACATTTACACTTAAGTGCAATAAAAAAAAAAGTATTTTTTTTTCAATAAAAAAAATTTCCCTTTTAAGTCTATCGGGTGCGAGTGATGTTTGATTTCACTTCCGTCATACAATGGTATGGAGTCAAGTGGGGGCCATCATTCCCTCAATTGACTTCATGCCCCTCAGTGGAGAGGATCGGATCATCTCCGCCCTTTCCGGTCATCTCCGCCGCTTACCGGACACACCAGCTGCGGGGGAGATTATTAGTTCCTCTCCCCCCAGTGTCCGTGAGCCGACTCGGCTCCATAACATGGCAGGGCAGAAGCGATGTCACAAGTCACTTCCGCTCAATGCTCTTAAAGGGCCCATTTTTTTTATTGAACTGTCATTTTTTTCTAATTATTTATTTATTTTTTTTGCATTTTACTGTAACTATGAGATGTGAGGTCTTTTTGACCCCTGATCTCATATTGAAGAGGTCCTGGCATGCTTTTTTCTATTACAAGGAATGTTAACATTTCTTGTAATAGGAATAAAAGTGATCAAATTTTTTTTTAAAGGACAGTGTAAAATTAAAAAGTAAAATAAATAAGAAAAAAAAATTCAAAGTGCTCTGTCCCGCCAAGCTCGCACGTAGAAGTGAACGCGTCCGCAAGTCCTGCCCGCATATGAAAACGGTGTTCAAACCACACATGTGAGGTATCGCCGCGATTGTTAGAGCGAAAGCAATAATTATAGCAATAGACCTGCTCTGTAACTCAAAACTGGTAACCTGTAGAAATTTTTAAACTGCACCAATGGAGATTTTTAAGTGCCAACGTTTGTCGCCATTCCACAAGCGGGCGCAATTTTGAATCATGACATGTTGGGTATCAATTTACTTGGCATAACATTATCTTTCACAATATGGAAGAAAATTGGCCTAACTTTACTGTTGTCTTATTTTTTAACTCAAAAAAGCATATTTTTTCCAAAAAAACTGCGCTTGTACGACCACTGCGCAAATATTGTGCGACAAAAAATATTGCATTGACCGCCATTTTATTCTCTAGGGTGTTAGAAAAAAAAAGAATATATAATGTTTTGGGGTTTTAAGTAATTTTATGGCAAAAAAAAAAAATGGCTTTAACTTGTAAACACCAAGTCCAAAAAATAGGCCCGGATATGAAGTGGTTAACCACTTGCTGAACGCAGTCTGACGGCGACAAAGTGGCTCGATATCGCAAACCGCCGTTATACGATGGCGGCTGCGAAATCCCCAAGGCACGCTCGCATACTCACTGTGTTCGGGGGGGGGCAGGGAGCGGGTAGGGCGGACTCGATCTCCGCCGGCTACCCGCGATGGCCCCCCCGCAGTGAAAGAATGGAAGTCCGAGTAAGTAAACACGGATCTCCGTTCTGTTAGAGGGGGAAGGGCTGCGATCACTCCCTTCCCCCAGCCAGGCCAGCCCACATACAGTTAGAACACGCCCGGGGAACACAGTTAACCCTTAGAGTGCCCCCTCCGGGTTAACCCTTTCACTGCCAATGGCATTTACACAGTAATCAGTGCATTTTTATAGTACTGATCGCTGTATAAATGCCAATGGTCCCAAAAAAGTGTCAAAATGGTCCGACATGTCCGCTGCAATATCGCAGTACCGCTAAAAATCGCAGATCGCCGCCGTTACTAGTAAAAAATAAAAACCCCAGAAATGAATTCTCATCATCCGTAAATGCGGCAACATTTTTCCGCAAACCAATCAATAAAAGCTGATTGTGATTTTTTTTAACCAAAAATATGAGGAAGAATATAAATTGGCCAAAACCGATGGAAAAAATGTTTTTTTATATTGTTTTTTTGGATTTGTATTTTAGCAAAAAGTAAGAAATTTGTGTTTTTTTGCAAAATTGTCACTCTTCTTTTGTTTATAGCAGCGATCAGAAATGACACAGAGGTGATCAAATACCACCAAAAGAAAGCTCTATTTGTGGGGAAAAAAGGACGCAAATTTAGTTTGGGTACAACGTCGCACGACCGTGCAATTGTCACTTAAAGAGACACAGTGCCGAATCGCAAAAAGTGCTCTGGTCCTAAAGTGGGAAATCGTTCCGGGGCTGAAGTGGTTAAATTAAAACAACTGTTTCAGTGACAAATGTATAAGAGGAGAACTTTTTCTAATTTTGTAGACATTTCCTCTCATTTCCTGTTGAGTCTTCAGGACAGGAAATGCAGGGATAACTCTTCAAAGGACACAGAGGGGGAAACAAACTGAAAAGTATGTTCCCCCACTCTATCCAAAATTTGAAAACTTTGATAAAAATATTATAAAATTGTGTGCTTTCATGGTATCTATGGCTTTAGATTCTACAAGATAATTTGTATGCATTTTTATCAAGAGATCTTTCATATGAAGTCAATAAGCTTTTGCCCAAGTGGATAATTGGCTGTTCACTAACCTGCTTTTAGCATGCCCATCTTTTACATACAGTCTTTGATAACTATGAAAGCCTCATACACAAAAGGTCACCCAAAACATCAGTAGAGTTTTGCAAAAGAAGAAAATTGCACCGAATGAGCTACTTAGGCAATATTTGTTTGAAAAAATGCATGTTTAATGATATCTGCAAGAACTCTTTTGTATTGTACCTTAACTTTGAAAATCTTATAATAAAAAATATTTTCAAAAATATCTTTTTTTTTTTTTTTAGTTAGAGGATGTGTTTTGAAAGACATATTAGAGGTAGCTTAATTTGCTTCAAGAATTGTTTTTTATTTGTGTATTCCATCATTATGTGTTTTTTGTTTGTTTACTTTTTTTACTGTCTCTTTTCTGTAAAAATAAATAAACTAATGAGGCTAATGAGTCTGTTTTATGATACAAGAATAGGCCCAGAAAACATCAAATTCGTTTATATAGCCCTCAGAAGGCATTTGAAGCACCTTATACCCTTAAAAACTACCAAAACACATCTTGACTTTTGCCTCCTTCATCATTACCAACGCATTTCACCAATATAGCTTAACCACCTCCTGTCCGCTGTATAGTAAAATGATGGTGGGCGGGATGCTCTCGTTCTGGGAGGACGTCATATGATGGCGCCCTAGAACGGCCGCTCTTGTGCGTCCGATCTTGGTAAAGAGCTGATGATGTGGCCATGTAATCGGCTGCGTCCAATCACAGCCGGTCACATCTAAACAAGGAAGTGCCATTTATCGGCTCTACTTGCCTCACACTGACAGAGTGTGAGAAGAAGAGAGCCGATTAGCGGCATCCCCTCGCAGGGGAGACCTGTACAGGTAATCAGGACATTGATCATCAGTGGAGCCCTGACAGTACCCATCAGTGATACCAATCAGTGCCCATTAGTGATGTCAGTCAGTGCTGCCTTTCAGTGCCCAGCAGTGCCTGCTCATCAGTGCTGCCCATCAATGCCAATCAGTGTTGTCCATCAGTGCCACCCATCAGTGCCCATCAATGTTCACCAGTGCCATCTATCAGTGCCCATCAGCGCCACCTATCAGTGCCCACCAGTGGCACCTATCAGTGCCCATCAGTGCCACCTATTAGTGCTACATTCAGTGCCACATATCAGTGCCCATCAGTGTGGCATATTAGTGCCTCCTCATCAGGGCCACCTAATCAGTGCCCTTCAGTGCGGCCTCATTTGTGCCCATCAGTGCAGCCTATCAGTGCCCATCAGTGCCGCCTCATCAGCGCACATCAGTGAAGGCGAAAAATTACTTATTTACAAAATTTACTGACAGAAACAAAAAAAAATTCAACATTTTCAGTCTTTTTTCTTTTTTTTAGTAACAAATAAAAAACTCAGCAGTAATTAAATACCACCAAAAGAAACCTCTATTTGTGTGAAAAAAAAATGATACAATTTAATTTGGGTACAGTGCTGCATGACCATGCAATTGTCATTCAAAGAGCGAGAGCGCTGAAAACTAAAAATTGTCCGAAAGGGGGTAAAAGTGCCCCGGTAGGCAAAGTGGTTGTGAAGTCACTAATGAGAAATCCTGTAATCCCCTCTTTTACAGGAAGATATAATGTGCAGTATCTGTGTTTTTTTTAAAAATTATACCACAAAATATCTTATTTTACAGCGCTGCTGGGTGCTCATGTGTCCTGCTGGCGCTCTCCTTACCCAGGAGCACTATAGCAGGAGAGGCTGAGATTCCCCGCTGACGTCAGGGAGAAGAGAAGGAGAGCGGCGGGAGGTCACATGAGCACCCAGTGGCACTGTAAATAAGGTATTTTGCTGTACTGCACATTCAATCTTCCTGTAAGTGAGGGGATTACAGGATTTCTCAGTAGTAATTTTACAGCTATAGCGGCAGGAGGGGAGGAGCAGGGAGGAGATGGATAACACACAGACACCCGAGCTGACAAGCAGGGAGGGAAGAGGAAAAAGGGAGAGAGGAGAGATTGTGGGATGACAGAGACATGTAACCTGGCCACGGTATTCATGGATTAGCAGCCATGATTATCATGTTCAGTACACTAAGAGGTACACAGGTAAAGGCAGAATCAACCAGTTTTTTTTTTAACATAGAGAGGGTCAAATGACACAGCACAAGCACTATGCTGTATATCCTGCTTTAAAGGATCAGGATAATAGTTTTGTTTTTTTTATTTAGGCTGGGTTCACTCTAGCGGCTAGCAGCCGTGGCTCACAGCAGGTGGTACAGTGCGTGTGTGTTCACCGGTTCAGGTGTGAATCATGTCTGGATTTTTGGCTGAATTTGTTCCTGAAATGGACCAGAAGAAGCACAGGACCCTTCTGCAATTTGGACCGCACCTAACCCGGAGCTGTGTGAACAGGCTCCATTGAGAGCCAGTCACACTCTCCTGTCATGCGAATTGGATGCAGGGAAACCCACATCCAATTTGCATCAGTGTGAATCCAGCCTTAGGGTTACAACCACTTTAATTTAGCCAAAATATCATTTTTTTTTGCCAAAATTTGGAGAAAATGATAACTCTTCATTTTGCTGATCACTGTTTTTTTTCTTTTTTTGTGTCTGTGCTAAATAGTATATCCAAAAAAAAAAAAAATAGAAGAGACCCTGTGGTTTTTTTTTTATGTGTTTATTACATAACTATGTTTTTCCTCAAGTTCGCCTCAAAGGACACTTGTATCATAGCTTCCCATTTAAATAATACTTTAAGTATTACATGTGTCAGGTGTGGGTGGAATTTCCTCATCAATATCCACCCACATTCTGCCACTCAGTCTCTGGCCATCTGCCACCTTCATACATTTTTCATTTCCCTAAATCCAGCTCTCGATTATTGTTCACGTAGTTCATTTTAATCATCGTAACAAAAGCCAAAAGAGTAAAAAAAAGCAGATCTCTCACCGGTGTTGCTTGAAGATGCCAAAAAGGATTTTCTTTTTGATTTTTTTCATTGCAGTTTTCAAGCTTATTGGCTGACCCTTTGTGTCCACCTCCAGCTGACGATATATAGAGAATATTGTGCAGATAAATGACACAATTCCATGTGGAGTATTGGAATCAAATGCTTAGCCACTCGAGGAATAAGGTCTACTTTTAATGAGCAATATTTTTTATCATTTTCTCAGTACAGGGAATACGGGATAGATGAACCAACTGGCCCCAAACTCGACAGTAAAGCCAAAACAGCTGTCAGTGTTCTTGGGAATGTTACAATCTAATACTAAAAGCTCTCTGGGTGCTGACATGCTGGGGTAGATTTACTAAACAAGTAGAGATTGTTCAGTCTGCACTGTGAATGTTCACTATTATTATTATTATTATACAGGATTTATATAGCACCGACAGTTTGTGCAGCGCTTTACAATATTAGGGCAGACAGTACAATTATAATACAATTCAATACAGGAGGAATCAGAGGGCCCTGCTCGTTAGAGCTTACAATCTAGGAGGGAGGGTTAAATGATACGAAAGGGCAATAGCTGCGGGGGATGAGCTGATTGAGAAAATAAGGAGTGTAGTTGTTAGGTGGTGACAGGATAGGCTTCCCTGAAGAGAAACGTTTTCAGGTATTGCCTGAAGGTGGATAGATTTGGGGACAGTCTGACAGATTGGGGTAGGGAGTTCCAGAGGATGGGAGAGGCTCGGGAGAAGTCTTGGAGGCAAGTATGGGAGGAGATGATGAGGGAGTTAGAGAGCAGGAGGTCTTGGGAGGAGAGAAGAGGACGGTTTGGTTGGTATTTTGAGACTAGGCTGGTGATGTAGCTGGGAGCAGAGTTGTGGATGGCTTTGTAGCTGATTGTTAGTATTTTGAATTTAATTCGTTGGGCAAGTGGCAGCCAATGGAGGGAATGGCAGAGAGGGGTGGCAGACGCTGAATGGTTTGTAAGGTGGATGGGTCCGGCAGTGGCATTCATGATGGACTGGAGGGGGGAAAGTCTATTTAAAGGTAGGCCAGTGAGGAGGGAGTTGCAGTAGTCGAGGCAAGAGATGACCAGGGAGTGAATGAGGAGCTTTGTGGTTTCATTGGTTAGAAAGGGACGTATTTTAGAGATGTTGCGGAGATTGAGGCGGCAAGCCTTAGAAAGTGATTGGATGTGGGGCCAAAAGGAGAGTTCAGAATCCAGGATAACACCAAGCACCCTAACATGTGGGGATGGGTGGATGGTTGTGCCATTGCTCTTGACAGAGAAGTCGGGGGAAACGGCACGTGGGGGAGGAAATATTATGAGTTCAGTTTTAGACAAGTTGAGTTTGAGGAAGTTGTGTGACATCCAGGCAGATATGTCTGTTAATAAGCTAGTGATACGTGAGGAGACTGATGGAGTGAGTTGGGGGGGGGGGGGAGAGGTAGATCTGGGTATCGTCAGTGTAGAAATGATATTGAAAGCCGTGGGAGGCTATCAGCCGGCCCAGGGAAGAGGTGTATATTGAAAATAAGAGAGGTCCAAGAACAGAACCTTGGGGGACTCCAACAGAGAAAGGAATAGGAGAGGAGGAGGTAGAATTGTACGTTACACTGAAGGTGTGATGGGATAGGTAGGACGAGAGCCACTGAAGAACACAGTCACGGAGACCGAGGGAGTAGAGTTTTTTGAGGAGGAGGGGGTGGTCAACAGTATCAAAGGCAGCCGAAAGGTCCAGGAGTAGGGGTACAAAGTAGTGTCCATTGGTTTTTGCGGTTAGTATGTCATTTGTGAGTTTAAGAAGGGCAGTTTCTGTGGAGTGTTGGGAGCGAAATCCAGATTGAAGGTGGTTCTGGAGGTTGTTCTAAACAAGGTGGTGACTCAGTTGGTTGTAGACTAGGAGGGGTTTGGGGGAAAAGGGGAGCAAGATGATAGGGCGCAGATTGTTAAGATCAGTAGGGTCCAGTGATGGCTTTTTGAGTATGGGGGTGACCAGTGCATGTTTTAGAGCATTTGTGGAAGATGCCAGAAGAGAGGGAGAGATTGAAGATGTGAGTTAGAGTGTGTAGGATAGAGTCAGAGGGTGAGCGTAGTATTTAAGAGGGAAAAGGGTCCAGTGGACAGGTGGTTAGGTGGGCGTTAGAAAGGAGTTTGTGCTTGTTGACAAGGGGTGTTAACTGGGGAAGATGCCTGCAGAGTGGAGATTTTATCACAAATTGTGTCAATCTTGCTTTTGAAGTGATTACCAATCTCCTGGGCAGTGAGAGTGTTAGTGGGTGGAAGTGGGGGAGGATGAAGTAGGGAGTTGAAGGTAGAGAAGAGTTGACGGGGACTAGATGAGAAGGTGTTAATAAGAGTAGTAAAATAGGTCTGCTTGGCTGTGTGGAGGCGAGAATTGTATTTATGGAGGGCAGATTTGTATAGGTTGTAGTCTTTGAGAGACTTAGTCTTGCGCCACAGACGCTCAAGGGTGCGGCTACGCTTTTTGAGGTTTCTGGTGTTGTCTGATTGCCAGGGTTGTAGAGGTCAAGGCCTGATTTTGTGTTCGGTGAGGGGAGCTAGCTCGTCCAGGGTGGAGGACAGGGATTTATTGTAGATGGCAGTGGCTTGGTTGGGGCAAGACAGGGGTGAGATGTTTTCATAGAGGTGGTCAGTAGCAGAATAGAGGAGAGAAGTGCTGAGTTGGTGAAGGTTTCTATGGGTGATGGTTAGGCGATTGGAAGGGAGGGTGGTGCAAGACAGGGAGAGAGAGAAACTAATAAGGTGGTGGTCGGAGAGGGGAAAAGGATTGTTGGAGAAGTTGCATGGAGTGCATAGATAGAAGACAAGGTTGAGGGTGTTTCCATCAGTGTGAGTAGGAGTCTGTACCCATTGCTTCAGGTCAAATGAGGAGGTTAGACTAAGAAATTTAGAAGTAGCAGTAGTGTCAGTGTTAACTGGGATGTTGAAGTCACCAAGAAGGATTGTAGGAATTTCAGAAGATAGAAAGTAGGGTAGCCAGGCAGAAAATTCAAGGAAAGCTGACAGTGGTCCAGGAGGCCGGTAGATCACAGCAATTCTTAGGGAGGTTGGAGAGAATAAACGTATACAGTGGGCTTCAAATGATGAGAGTGAGAGTGAGGGAGGAGAGTGAAGAACCTGAAAGGTTCTCAGTGGGGACAGGAGGAATCCCACTCCACCTCCCTTGCGTCCATTAGGCCTAGGGGAGTGAGTCCAGAGAAGGCCACCGTGGGAGAGGGAAGCAGGAGAAGGAGAATTGCATTTGTGGAGCCAGATTTCGGTGAAAGCAATTAGATGAAAGGAATTAGTGACACATAGGTCATGAACAGCAGTGAGCTTGTTGCAGACAGAGCGGGCGTTCCAGAGGGCATAGGAGAAGGGGAGGCTGGTTTTGGGAAGAAGGGGGATGGAGATTAAATTGTGTAGATTGCGACTACTGTTAGAGGGTGTGGGGTGATGGGTGTGGTTAAATGAGAGAGGCCCAGGGTTTGGGGAAATAACTCCAGAAGCTAGGAGAAGCAGAAGAGAGAGGGAGGTAACATGGGAATATGATTTATATGAGGGGACATGCTTGAGCATCCTGGTTTTGTTAGCATGTGGACTTAGAGTTACAAAGAGGTGGTGAGTAGTGTTGAGCGAACCCGGACTGTAACGTTCGGGTCCGTACCGAACTTTCGGGTGTCCGTGGCACGGACCCGGACCCGGACATTTCAAAAATCGTTCGCGTACACTGACGTCGTGACACTGAGGTCGAATATTTCTCCGACCCAGTGTACTACGTGACCGGTTAGTGTCGTTACGGTAATCATCCGTACCGACACTACCGAAGATTCCCGTTTGATCACTTTGTGAACAACTAACCGACGGGACGTCGAAGAGTTGTGCACCTCATTTTATCGTCTTGGGGCCTGGCTTGGGCTTGCTAAAAACTTTACAGGCCCAGGCCCAGGCACGGTGCCTGTGGGCTTTCAAGCCATGCCTGGGCTTGCAATGTCAGGCCCAAGCGAGTTGTGATGAGTGGTGGAGAAACATTGAGATTCAGGTGTACGATTGTTTTGGTCCTACGAGTTCGTACAGGGGAGTATATTTAGTATAAGGGTACAATGGAGGGAGAGAGAAGACGAAGAGGATCGAAGACCTCAATAAAGGGGTTTGG
>BLSH010047503.1:149380-160211 GCA_018402905.1 Glandirana rugosa | reverse complement strand
CTCTACCACCGCCACTTCCACCTACACTGCCACGGTCACGGCCTAGTCAACCTCTAGGCTCCTACTCCACATCCACCCCCCTTCCCGTTTTTTTACTTGATTTTAATTTATTTTCCCTATCCCCATTTATTTGTAGGGCACTTGCCCTAGTTTGAAGATGATTTTAGAACAGTTATATGGCTTCTACCATTAATTAATACTTTTCAGACACAGTTTGAAGATGATCCACATTCACCTCCATTTTTGCTTTTTTTATGTTTTTATTTTTTTTTAAATATTTACAGTTATTTCCCTGTCCCCATTTTTTTGTAGGGCACTTGCCCTACCCTTACCCCCATTTTACTTCCTTTTGCAGCCCTCTGGGGCTTTCCAGGACTTTGTTACAGCCATTTTTGTGCATAAAAGTTCGGGTCCCCATTGATTTCAATGGGGTTCGTTGTCCGTGCGATCATTCGGGTTCCGTCCGGACCCGGACCCGGACTTTGTCCCGAAGTTCGGACGGACCAGCAGAACCCGAACTTCCAGAGGTTCGCTCAACTCTAGTCATAACAGATTTCTCAAACAGAGATGAGTCAAGACTTTCTACTCTCATCCAACTTGGACGGACTCCTGTTTAACCAGCAAAGTGTGCCAATACATTTCTGGATTAATCTTACAGGGCTCTGAGTGGAGCCATGTTGGATTATTACCCCCAGCGCCCAGACTCAGAACACAGGGGTCCACATTTAGCAGCATGGATCTAGATGGTAAAGGCAGCAGTTTCTGCAGCACCACAGTCTGCTCTAAAGTATCAGATTCTTATCTCAGATAGCTTAGAAGTGCTTTAACAGCACATTTTTACAGGAAAAATATTATTTACAAAAATACTACAAAAAATGTATATATTACAGAGAATGTTCTACTAGTTTTGTATGAGTGTTCTAATTAAAATCTGTACTTACTGGTATAAACAGTTGGCGTGCTTAGCTCCCAACCTCGGTTTCACCGCTTTGAGACAAACAATGGGACTCCTGTAAAAAGGTAAAATAAATAAAAAACCAAGCAGCTGTTTATTTAAAACAGAATGTAACTGTGTCTGAGCACCACATACCGAAAACACTACTTATTTCATTTTCAACCACTTGGCACCGAGTGCGCGCATATGTGTGTGCAATAGTGCCAATAGAGCGCAATAGCGTGCAATGGCTAACAGGAAGCTCTCATTCGTTGCTTGCGATCGGGTACTCCCCAATTATGTGACTGCCATGACATCCAATCACAGCGGTCACATGACCATAAGCTCCACCCTGCCTCCCGGCATTCTAAGGTTCCGTTTATAAAACTGTGATCAGCGGTGATCCCAAGGATCAGCGGTGATCCCAAGGATCACTGCTGATCACAGTTCATTTTCCGTTTATAAAGCAGAGATAATCAGGGGAGAACACGTTCTCCACCAATTATCTCCACACACAGAGAAGCTGTAATTGTCTGACACAGAAACAGCCAGTTAATGAAGCTGCGATCTCCACACATCACTGGCGATCTGGGTCAGGATTCACCCTCCCCGATTCACCAGCAAAGAGGTGGAGAATTGGGGGAGTGAAGAGGGAATCCCGGGGAAGGAGGAAGATTACTGACTTCCTTTTTCCTCGGGCAGACCCCCCAACACATTAACCATGTCCCAAAACCAAATCATAAATCATTCCTGCGCTTAGAGAAAGGGGGGCTTCTCCAAACAACAGACTTAGGGGTGTGCTCTTGATGTTCCTGGATAATATGCCACCTTGCTGCCCTTTGAAGGACTGGGGAAGTCCAAAACACTAGAGAAAAACAAAGAACACACAAGCGCACACTGGCCTAGTGCATTATCCTCAATCACAAGATTTATTGTAAAATGATAGTAAAAACATACTCACAAATGAGTTCAGTTAAAAGCATTGAAGTACATAACAGCTACGCATCCCTTCTCATCTCATGTAGGTGGATGATGTCCTCTACAGACTGGCTGATGCGTTTCGAGGCCAATACCTCTTCCTCAGTGCCTCATAAGGAACAGGTCTTGGCCTCGAAACGCGTCAGTCAGTCTGTAGAGGACATCATCCATCTACGTGAGATGAGAAGGGAGATGAGAAGGGATGCGTTTGTGAGTATGTTTTTACTATCATTTTACAATAAATCTTGTAATTGAGGATAATGCGCTAGGCCTGTTCGCCCTTGTGTGTTCTTTGTTTTTCCCCACATTAACCATGTCCCCCTGCCATGTATATGTGTATGTATGTATATACATATATATGATGTGTGTATATATATATATATATATATACGTATATATAATATATGTGTATACATATGTATATATAATGCGTGTGTGTGTTTATATATACATATATAGTGTAGGGGGACTAATAATTTTATTAACGAGGTGGACGGCCTCCTCTGAGAATGTCCGTTACTGAGCAGTGATGATTTATCACTGCTTAAAACGGAGTTCCACCCAGGTAAAAGTCAGCAGCTACAAAAAGTGTAGCTGCTGACTTTTAACAATCGGACACTCACCTGTTTCTCGCCCCCTCCCCTCTGCAGCGCTGGCATCATAAGTGTGGGCACCCGGCTTTGGCTTCAAAGCCGGGCACGCACTGCACATGCTCGAGATGCTCTGCACCTTGTGAATGGCCAGTGTATCTTCTGGGACCTGTGACGTGTCCCAGAAGATTGCCGAGAGGGAGAGGGGGAAGGTGGACTTCCTTCCAGAGCCGCGGCTTCAGAAGAGGAAGTGGACCTAGGACCCTGTGAAAACAGGGTCCCTGGTCCCCCCCAAAAAAATGACATGCCAATTGTGGCATGTCGGGAGGTCCACTTTTGGGTGGAACTCCGCTTTAATAAACTGGGGTCTCTGTGTTTCAGTGAATTTCTGGTGCTGTAATTTCATTATGTCTCTCAAGATTGTAGTATCAGGGGGCGTTCTCCACTGTTTGAAGCGTTTGTAGATCACTTCACTTCACAAACTGTGAAGCAATCTACACCGCTTCATAAACAGGCTCACAAGGGAGAACGATCTCCTCTGTGAATGCCGGAGAACTGTGCAGTGGATTTTTTCCACTGCTTTATAAACGGACACCTAAATCTCTTAAAGGGCTGGCAGGCGCTGGCTCTAAGTGGTTAATATTCAGGGCAAACTCATCCATCCAGGTCTCCATGCTTTATTTTGTGGAGAAATCACTTTTAGGCCTCATGCACACAGGACGTTTAACCACTTACCGACTGCCCGCCGTCGCTTGACGGCAGCAAAGTGGCTCGATATCGCAAACCGCTGTCACCTGATGGCGGCTGCGAGATCGCGGATCGCGCGCTCACTGTGTTCCGGGGGAGCCAGGGAGTGGGTAGGGTGGACTCGATGTCCACCGGCTACCCGCGATCGCTCCTCGGCAGTGACAGAACGGAGGTCCTTGTGTGTAAGCAGGGGGAAGGAATGTGATCGCAGGCTCCCTGTATATGGGAGAGGTGATCACTCTCATCCCCCACTACAGTCTCAGCCCCCATACAGTTAGTAACACACACAGGGAACACAGTTAACCCTTAGAGCGCCCCCTGCAGGTTAATCCCTCCCCTACTAGTGACATTTACACACTAATAAGTGCATTTTTTTATAGCACTGGTCGCTGTATGAATGCCAATGGTCCCAAAAAAGTGTCAAAATGGCCCGACATGTCCGCCGCAATATCGCAGTCCCGCTAAAAATTGCAGATTGCCGCCATTACTAGTAAAAAATAAAAAAAACTTAAAAGCCCCATAAATGAATTCTCATCATTCATAAACGTGGCAACTTTTGCGCAAACCAGTGAATATATGCTGATTGCGATTTTTTTTACCAAAAATATGAGGAAGAATATAAATCGGTCAAAACCGATGAAAAAATTTTTTTTTATATATTGTTTTTTTGGATATGTATTTTAGCAAAAAGTAAGAAATATTGTTTTTTTTTTTTTTGCAAAATTTATGCTCTTTTTTTGTTTATAGCAGTGATCAGAAATAACGCAGAGGTGATCAAATACCACCAAAAGAAAGCTTTATTTGTGGGAAAAAAGGATGCAAATTTTGTTTGGGTACAACGTCACACAGCCATGCAATTGTCAGTTACAGCAACGCAGTGTCCTAAAGGGGGAAATCCTTCTGGGGCTGAAGTGGTTAAAAAAGTTATAAAAGCACCAGTATCGTTTTTGAGAGTTTTTACATTAGCGTTTTTTTTAGCCTTAGTGTTTTTGTTTTTTTTTTTTATTGTTTCAGTGGGCGCGTTTTTGAGCATTTATTTGCATTTTTGCATGTTTTTGGGCATTTTTGGGCGTTTGAGCATTTTTACAGCTGGAAAATTCCTTTAAGAACCCACTAGTGTTGGGTTCTTTTTACAGCCAAAAATGCCCCAGCCAAAAAAAGTTGATAACAGCCTATGTGTGCATGGACACATAGAATAACATGATGGGGAGTTTATTGACTGTATCTAAAAACAGCTGCTGTAAAAACGTCCTGTGTGCATGAGGCCTAAAAGACCTGTCCTAGCACTTCTAGCTCTGGCCATCTTGAGTAAGGGTAGATGATTCATGTAGCATTCACTTCCTGGAATGAATCTGCCCTTAGCTCAGGCATGCAGGCAGGAGGGTGTGTTTAGATGGGAAACCCCTCCTCCAGGGATGTATGACATAATTTTGGCCAGGGATAGAAACCAGGAAGCAACTAAGGAAATGTAAAAAAAAAAGTTTAAAACAATTAAACATAATACACTTTCCTATCTATTTACTAAAGCTAGCAGCATAAGGATTAAAAATAGTTACTGTTGACTGAGTTTAGTTTCGCTTTATTAGGCCTATGTTAGTCTGTCAGTCATGCAGAAATTAAACCAGTTAAACAATGAGCTACAATGAACTACAAAAAGGAAACAATTAAGTACAAATAGGATATACTTTTGATAAATATTTCTTTCCTTCTGTAGAGTTTAGGCCATTTTCAGACGGTGCTGGATGTAGGAGAGTATGGAGCCCCCATGTTGTTGGGGCTTTTTCTGCAGTTCAACCAGAAAGTAAAACAATTAGAGGCCACTGTCCACTGCAGCCTAAATACTGAATGTTGCAATTGAACAGGCATACTGCACCACACTGACACAAAAAGGAGGTTCTTGAGATGGTTCATAGGCATCTACCAAGCTCCTTCTTCTAATTTTCTTGTTAATCTAGTCATAAAGTGACCATGACCTGGCCTAAAAGAACCTAGACACTTTTTTTTCTTTGTTTTGTAGATCATGAAGAAATGATGAAACTTTTGTCAAGTTTTTATTTGTAATCTGGGTCCTGATCCCCAAGACCGTTACTTTTTTAATATCTTTATAAATGATATCGGATCTGGGATTTAAAGTAACATTTCGGTCTTTGCAGATGACACCAAGCTATGCAGTGGAATAACGTCCTTACAGGATGTCTCCAACTTACAAGCCGACCTCAATGCACTGCTTAATTGGGCAACCGTGTGGCAAATTAGGTGTAATGTTGATAAATGTAAAGTTCTGCACTTGGGGGCAAAGAATATGCATGCATCATACATACTGGGGGGGTACAACTTGGGGAATCAATGTGGAGAAGGATCTGGGTGTTCTGGTAGATTATAAACTTAATAGCATGCAATGGCAAGCTGCGGTTTGTCATGAATGGGAATTTTAATCCATCTTTGGCCTGCCTAAATAATAACAATATTTTTCTATCCTTTGCTCACTTTAAGGCCTCATACACACGGGCGTTTTATAATAAATAAGCAAAACGCCAGGTCCGACGTTTTTTAAAAAATCGGCGGTTTTTGCGGCGTTTTGCATCGGCGTTAGTGAGCGTCGGCGTCAATAGGCGTTTTTTAAAAAAAAAATCAGTCCTCTGCTATTTTTCAACCTAAAAACGCCGGCGTCAAAAAACGCTTGTTAACGCCGGTACGGCGTTAGTGAGCGTTTTGCCAATTGGCGTCAAAAAACGCCAAAATGCTACAGCTACAGAACGCGATGGTCCCGCGTTCTAAAAACAGCTCAATAACGCCGACGCCCTCTACTGCTCACTAACGCCGGCGTTTTTAGAAGGCCATTGAATAACATGGAGAGCTGCAAAAAACGCCTACAAACGCCGGCGTGCAAAACGCCCGTGTGTATGAGGCCTTAGCGTTGAAAGTACTTTGTAATAGCTGTTTATTTTAGTGAAAGAAAAAAGACCTCTTGATCCTGTGAAAAACCCAGTAACCCAACTTCCTGTGTACTCTGCCCATTCTGTACTGAAATCTCAAGCAGTGGTGTCAGTTTTTCCCATTTATCTTCTTTGGACTGCAGAAAGTCTTCTCTCTATGTTATGAAGATGAGGAGAGGGCAGGGTGTTCCGTAGTCCAGATCTGCAGGGTGGTCTAGGGTGTCAATGCAGCCTCTATATATATATATATATATATATATGTATATATATATATATATATATATATATATATTGAGTGGGTGTTGTCACTCAAGAATGGGGAATGTATTACTGAAGGATCACCAGGTGAAAATGAAGGGAAAAATAATACAACCACCACATCCAAAGACTGGTAAGCTACAAAATATCAAAGGTTTTGATACACTGAATGCCTTACTGCCCTCTAGCCACCCCTGGGGTAAACCTGACATGACTTGTTGTGCTATCAAAAGGTTCGAATGATCCCCATTATGAGTAGGGATTACTTATTTAAAAAATACATGGCATAGGGGCACTTCATAACTGAGCTACAGGAAAAAAGATAAATACAAAGTTAAAATAATTCTGTGAAATGTTTTACTTAGCAATAAACATGTAATTCTGTTCAGATAGGCTTCTGATTCAGGAACACTTGCGAAACAAAGTCAGTGGCCACCCTTTTCTCCTTTACAGATTGCTAATTTCTCCAATCCTGCCTAGGCCTGGACAGTGAAGGAGCAACTCAATAATAAGGTTCCTCTCTTCCTGTCAGCAAGCTCCCAGTGTTACAGGCATTGTGCAATGTAGGAGAACCCAGCTGGGTTACAATACTATGCCTGCCTGCCCAACCAGATTTCTGCTATGCTGTGAATTACAGGAGGATACAGTGCATCCAGAAAGTATTCACAGCACTTCACTTTTTCCACATTTTGTTATGTTACAGCCTTATTCCAAAATTAATTAAATTCATTATCTTCCTCAAAATTCTACAATCAATACCCCATAATGACAACATGAAAGACGTTTGTTTGGAATCTTTGCAAATTTATCAATAATAAAAAATGAAAAAAATCCCATGTACATAAGTATTCATATCACAACCTTTGCTCAATACTTTGTTGAAGCACCTTTGGCACCAATTACAGCCTCAAGTCTTTTTGAGTATGATGCTACAAGCTCGCCACACCTATTTTTAGGCAGTTTCTCCCATTCTTCTTTGCAGGACCTCTCAACCTCCATCAGGTTGGATGGAGAGCATCAGTGCACAGCTATTTTCAGATCTCTCCAGCGATGTTCAATTGGGTTCAAGTCTAGGCTCTGGCTGGGCCACTCATGGACATTCACAGAGTTGTCCCATATCCACTCCTTTGTTATCTTGGCTGCGTTTTTAGGGTTGTTGTCCTGTTGGAAGATGAACCTTCACCCTTCAAGTCTAAGGTCCAGAGTGCTCTGGAACAGGTTTTCATCAATGATGTCTCTGTACATTGCTGCATCCATTTTCCCCTCGATCCTGACTAGTTTCCCAGTTCCTGCCCCTGAAAAACATCCCCACAGCATGATGCTGCCTCTGCCATGCTGTAGGGATGTTTTTCAGGGGCAGGAACTGGGAAACTAGTCAGGAAATGTTATTGGCCAGGTGATAAGCAGTGCCTACTTTCCTCCAGACATGATGCTTATAAAATAGGTAAAAATGCTATATAAGGAACCCAAAGAAAGATTAAATTAATAATACTGTTTCCAAACTATTTACATTAAATAGGGGGACAAGGCAGGGGTGCCATTTGTCACCCTTGCTATTTATTCTGGTTATGGAGCCCTTAGCACAAGCCATAAGACAATCAGTGAAAATAAAGGGATTTTGTAGAACAGGGAGGGAGGATAAAGTGGCACTATATGCAGACAATGCGCTGGTTTTTCTTGGGGACACCGTTGGCTCACTGGAGGAGCTGATGAATCTTGTAATTGGGTTCGGGCAGTTCTCGGGCTTCTGCATTAACTGGGATAAATATGTGCTACTCCCGCTTGATGATATTGAAACTCCATTAATAGGCCAAGCAGCCCAAATCCAAATTAAGGATACTGTAAGGTATCTAGGGGTAGTCGTATCACAGAACATCAAGGAATATATAAACTTAAATCTAAAACCCTTGCTGGCTAATTTTAAAGATAAAAGCAGAAGCTGGTGTAAATTGCCATTGACGGTAATAGGCAGAGCTAATCTTATAAAAATGATTTGGTCACCACAATTACTTTATGTCTTCCACAACTCGCCAGTCTGGATCACACAATTCTGGTTTCGAAAAATAGAATCTATCTTTAGAAAATTAATATGGAGAGGAAAACCACCATGGATTAGATTATCCACATTGATGCTGGCTAAAGAGAGTGGGGGTCTGGCCATCCCCCACCCAAGAAATTATTTCTTAGCAACACAGATTTTGCGTCTTACTCAACTGTTTATGATTCACAGACTGTACTACACTCCAGAGAAACTGTATAAATGAAAACGTAGGGATACAGATCCATGCCCTAGATGTAAAAAAGAGAGGGCGGGGCTAATACATATGCTGTGGAGATGTCCCAAGCTCTATCGGTACTGGCATGGAGTAATAACCATAATTATTGATCGTCTTGGGACATTTATAGGAATGGATCCAGGGATTTGCCTCCTAAACATCCTGGACAATTCCAGGGTGTCGGGAGACAATGTCATCCCAGTCATAAGGAGTCTGTTTCAGGCTCGTAAGCTCATAGCTCAAAAAATGGATTTCACAATTCGCACTGACAGTAGAAGAATGGAAAATACAAATGAGTGAGACTATATTGAAAGAGAGGTATACCTTTAAACACAGGGGTCAACTGGGAAAATTTGGAAAAATTTGGAAAAAATGGATGGAGGCGAGGACAGAATAAAATAGGAAGAAAATAGGACGGATTGGGCTCCCCTTTTTTTTCTTTTTTCTCTCTCCATACGTGGTGGGGGTATGTATTGTATGAAATATATTACATGTTGTGTATTTTAAGAAAAATTATAAAGACGATTTGATTCAAAAAAAGACATGACACTTGCCACTCAGGCCAAAGAGTTCAATCTTTGTTTCATCAGACCAGAGAATTGTGTTTCTTATGGTCTAAGAGTCCTTAAGGTGCCTTTTGACAAACTCCAGATGTGCTGTCATGTGCATTTTACTGAGGAGTGGCTTCCGTCTGGCCACTCTACCATGCAGACTTGATTGATGGAGTCCTGCAGAGATGGTTGTTCTTCTGGAACGTTCTCCTCTGTCCACAGAGAAATGCCGGAGCTCTGTCAGAGTGACCAGTGGGTTCTTGGTCACCTCCCTCCTGACTAAGCATACAATTCCCCTTCCTCCCAGCACAAATCCACTCCCCTGTTGAAATCAACCCTCCCAGCACAAATTTGTTCCACCCCCCCATTCCCAAAATCCCCCCAGCAAAAGTGTCCCCCCTGAAAAAAATCACCCCTCCTAGTACAAATCCTCTGCCCTTTAAATTCCTCAAATTTCCTGAGTACACATCCAATCTCCCCGCTGAAAATCCCTCCTCACAACACAAATCCCCCATACCCCAGATACCCCCTAATCAAATTACCCCCCCCCCCATTAAAAAATAGAAAAAAAATCCCTCCTAGCACAATTCCCCTACCCCCTCTATGATATCAGCAGATAAAGATACTCCAAACACCTGGTGTTGGCGCTTCAATCATCCCGGTACCATGGTTGTTATGGTGTCAGGATGATTGAAGCCCATTATATCTATTATTACATTGTAATATAAAATGAAATAGTTCAACTCACCATAATGCAGAATCAGTGGGAACCCCCGAGCGTGTCACTTGCCACTGTCGCCTGCTACCAGATACCATCAGGTGTCCCCCAGCGGAGTCCCTCCTTCCATCACAGGTGTCACCCAGCGGAGTTCCTCCTTCCATCACAGGTGTCCCCCAGTGGAGTCCTTCCTTCCATCACAGGTGCCTTCAGCAGAATCCCTCCTTCCATCACAGGTGTTCCCCAGCGGAGTCCCTCCTTCCATCACAGGTGTCCCCCAGCGGAGTCCTTCCTTCCATCAGGTACCCCCAGTGGAGTCCCTCCTTCCATCACAGGTGCCGCCAGCGGAGTTCCTCCTTACATCACAGGTGCCCCCAGCAGAGTTCCTCCTCACATCACAGGTGCCCCCAGCAGAGTCTCTCCTTTCATCACAGGTGCCTCCCCCCAGCAGAGTCCCTCCTTCCATCACAAGTACTCCCCCAGCAGAGTTCCTCCTTCCATCACAGGTGCCCCCAGCGGAGTCCCTCCTTCCATCACAGGTGTCCCCCAGCGGAGTCCCTCCTTCCATCACAGGTGTCCCCCAGTGGAGTCCCTCCTTCCATCACAGGTGCCCCCAGCGGAGTTCCTCCTTACATTACAGGTGCCCCCAGCAAAGTTCCTCCTTACATCACAGGTGCCCCCAGCAGAGTCTCTCCTTTCATCACAGGTGCCTCCCCCCAGCAGAGTCCCTCCTTCTGAGACGACCCCCTCATGAACACTACCTTCCTCCCTGAGACGACCCCCCTCCGTGGACACTACTTTCCTCTCTGAGACGACCCCCGTGGACACTACATTCCTCCTTGA
>BLSH010047503.1:127856-149370 GCA_018402905.1 Glandirana rugosa | reverse complement strand
AGCAGAGTTCCTCCTTCCATCAGGTGCCCCCAGCGGGGTCCCTCCATACATCACAGTTGCCCCCAACAGACTTCCTCCTTACATCACAGGTGCCCCCAGCAGAGTTCCTCCTTACATCACAGGTGCCCCCAGCAGAGTCCCTCCTTTCATCACAGGTGCCTCCCCCCCAGCAGAGTCCCTCCTTCCATCACAAGTACTCCCCCAGCAGAGTTCCTCCTTCCATCACAGGTGCCCCCAGCGGAGTCCCTCCTTCCATCACAGGTGTCCCCCAGCGGAGTCCCTCCTTCCATCACAAGTGTCCCCCAGTGGAGTCCCTCCTTACATCACAGGTGCCCCCAGCAGAGTCCCTCCTTCCATCAGGTTCCCCCAGTGGAGTCCCTCCTTCCATCACAGGTGCCCCCAGCGGAGTCTCTCCTTCCATGAGAAGCCCCCAGTGGAGTCCCTCCTTCCATCATAGGTGTCCCCCAGCGGAATCCCTCCTCCCATCACAGGTGTCCCCCAGCGGAGTCCCTCCTTCCATCACAAGTGCCCCACAGTGGAGTCCCTCCTTCCATCACAGGTGCTCTCAGCGGAGTCCCTCCTTCCATCACAGGTGTCCCCCAGTGGAGTCCCTCCTTCCATCACAGGTGTCCCCCAGTGGAGTCTCTCCTTCCATCATAGGTGTCCCCCAGTGGAGTCCCTCCTTCCATCACAGGTGTCCCTCAGTGGAGTCCCTCCTTACATCACAGGTGCCCTCAGCGGAGTCCCTCCTTCCATCACAGGTGTCCCCCAGCGGAGTCCCTCCTTCCATTACAGATGTCCCCCAGTGGAGTCCCTCCTTCCATCACAGGTGTCCCCCAGTGGAGTCCCTCCTTCCATCACAGGTACCCCCAGCAGAGTTCCTCCTTCCATCAGGTGCCCCCAGCGGGGTCCCTCCATACATCACAGTTGCCCCCAACAGACTTCCTCCTTACATCACAGGTGCCCCCAGCAGAGTTCCTCCTTACATCACAGGTGCCCCCAGCGGAGTCCCTCCTTCTATCAGGTGCCAACCCTGTGGAGTCCCTCCTTCCATCACAGGTGCCTCCAGCAGAGTTCCTCCTTCCATCACAGGTGCCCCCACCGGAGTCCCTCCTTCCATCACAGGTGTCCCCAGCGGAGTGCCTCCTTACATCACTGGTGTCCCCCAGCGGAGTCCCTCCTTCCATCACAAGTGTCCCCCAGTGGAGTTCCTCCTTCCATCACAGGTGCTCCCACCGGAGTCCCTCCTTCCATCACAGGTGTACCCAGCGGAGTGCCTCCTTACATCACTGGTGTCCCCCAGCGGAGTCCCTCCTTCCATCACAGGTGTCCCCCAGCGGAGTCCCTCCTTCCATCAGGTGCCCCCAGCAGAGTCCCTCCTTCCATCACAGGTGCCCCCAGCAGAGTCCCTCCTTCCATCAGGTGCCCCAAGTGGAGTCCCTCCTTCCATCACAGGTGCCGCCAGCGGAGTTCCTCCTTACATCACAGGTGCCCCCAGCAGAGTTCCTCCTTACATCACAGGTGCCCCCAGCAGAGTCCCTCCTTTCATCACAGGTGCCTCCCCCCCAGCAGAGTCCCTCCTTCCATCACAAGTACTCCCCCAGCAGAGTTCCTCCTTCCATCACAGGTGCCCCCAGCGGAGTCCCTCCTTCCATCACAGGTGTCCCCCAGCGGAGTCCCTCCTTCCATCAGGTGCCCCCAGCAGAGTCCCTCCCTGCATCACAGGTGCCCCCAGCGGAGTCCCTCCTTCCATCAGGTGCCCCCAGTGGAGTCCCTCCTTCCATCACAGGTGCCCCCAGCGGAGTCCCTCCTTCCATGAGAAGCCCCCAGCGGAATCCCTCCTTCCATCACAGGTGTCCCCCAGCGGAGTCCCTCCTTCCATCACAAGTGTCCCCCAGTGGAGTCAGTCCTTCCATCACAGGTGCCCTCAGCGGAGTCCCTCCTTCCATCACAGGTGTCCCCCAGCGGAGTCCCTCCTTCCATAACAGGTGTCCCCCAGTGGAGTCTCTCCTTCCATCACAGGTGTCCCCCAGTGGAGTCCCTCCTTCCATCACAGGTGTCCCTCAGTGGAGTCCCTCCTTCCATCACAGGTGCCCTCAGCGGAGTCCCTCCTTCCATCACAGGTGTCCCCCAGTGGAGTCCCTCCTTTCATCACAGGTGTCCCGCAGTGGAGTCCCTCCTTCCATCACAGGTGCCCTTAGCGGAGTCCCTCCTTCCATCACAGGTGTCCCCCAGCAGAGTCCCTCCTTCCATCACAGGTGTC
The DNA here is from genome assembly GCA_018402905.1 of Glandirana rugosa. Taxonomy (NCBI): domain Eukaryota; kingdom Metazoa; phylum Chordata; class Amphibia; order Anura; family Ranidae; genus Glandirana; species Glandirana rugosa. The sequence continues at coordinate 147,107 of BLSH010047503.1, read as the reverse complement.
CCCCAGTGGAGTCCCTCCTTCCATCACAGGTGCCCCCAGCAGAGTCCCTCCTTCCATCTGGTGCCCCCAGCGGAGTCCCTCCTTCCATCACAGGTGTCCCCCAGCGGAGTCCCTCCTTCCATCAGGTGCCCCCAACAGACTTCCTCCTTACATCACAGGTGCCCCCAGCAGAGTTCCTCCTTACATCACAGGTGCCCCCAGCGGAGTCCCTCCTTCTATCAGGTGCCAACCCTGTGGAGTCCCTCCTTCCATCACAGGTGCCCCCAGCAGAGTTCCTCCTTACATCACAGGTGCTCCCAGAGGAGTTCCTCCTTCCATCACAGGTGCCCCCACCGGAGTCCCTCCTTCCATCACAGGTGTCCCCAGCGGAGTGCCTCCTTACATCACTGGTGCCCTCAGCGGAGTGCCTCCTTACATCACAGGTGCCCCCAGCGGAATTCCTCCTTACATCACAGGTGGCCCCAGCGGAATTCCTCTTTACATCACAGGTGCCCCCAGTGGAGTGCCTCCTTACATCACAGGTGCCCCCCAGTGGAGTGTCCCTATTTCCATCACAGGTGCCCCCCAGTGGAGTGTCCCTCCTTCCATCACATGTGCCCCCCAGTGGAGTGTCCCTTATTCCATCACAGGTGCCCCCCAGTGGAGTGTCCACATCCACAGTATGCAGCCAGTACAGAGCCCCCCCGCCACCCCTGCCACTCCAGCCACTGGAGTCGGCGGCTCTGACAGCCCCCTCAGGTCCGGCACTCACATGACACGGCTGTGGAGAGAGAGGATCCTCCACTCTCCTCCACAGTGGGCAGCGGCGGAAGAGCAGTGATGCGGACGGGCAGAGAGAGATTATGTAATCTCTGCTCACCCGCCCCACTCTCTCGGCTCCCTTCTAATCCAGGCCACTCGGTGGCTCTGTAGAGCCGCCTACTCACGGCTCTATCAAGCCACTCGCCCGCGGCTTAGTCAGGTCGTCCGCCTGCGGCTCTGTCAAGTCGCCCGCCCGATACCGCCATTAGGGGCCCCTCGTGAGGCTCGGGGCTGAGGGCGTGACATTTGGGGCTGAAGCCCTGACAGCCACCCTTTGGCGATGCCCCTGCCTCTGGCTGCCCTCCAAATTCCCCCTCCCAACACAAATCCCCTCCCCTTAATCTCTTGTGGTGCCCCCCACCTCGCATGATACCACAGTGTCCAGGGTAGCCACCGCTCCTGCCCACCCCTTGTCCTGGCCCTGGCTCCAAGTCTACCCTCATCAGAGCTTGCACAGAGTACAGGACTCTCTCCCCACCCCAGTCTCACAATGCTGGTGCCTGAGTGACCATTTGCCAAAGAGGAAAAGAGTGAGTCACAAACATTCTTATACTGGAAAGTACCAGGAATTGTACTTTGCTGCGTGAAAAATGAACTCTGAGCAAACAGCTAAATACACACAAGAAATACATGTAAGTTGTACCTGCCAACAGATTTGTATTTATGTCCACTCAGTCCTTAAATTTACACAGCTCTGCCCTATGGCACAGATTTGTCTGGCAGGGCACATATGTGGCAGCAGGAAAAGTGGACTTTAACACCCAACCACTGCACACAGGCTTCCAGGGCTGTTGGAGGTTGTGTACTGAAAGGGCACTCACAGTGTGCTCCCAACACACTGACCAAGTTGTCTCCAAAAGTTTGCGGTCACCACTTCTGAATGGGAGCCTGTGGGTGGGGTCCTGATCACCTGACTACTGTTGAGAGCCAATCACATTGATCACATGATCCGGAAGCATCTCCGCCTCCCATCATTAAAGTCCATTTAAAGGGCTGTTTGGAAGAAATTAAGTAACATTTATAATGTTGTCCCTACCCCAGCCTTTGATTGCACAGTGAAAGGAGAAAAAACATGCTGTTGAGCTGATCTCTCTGTCACTCTGCCTTCTCCTCCTATCAGTATGCTACTTGTCAATTGCCATCACATAAATGGGTTGGCTCCTTGTGCTGCTCCTCTCAAAATTGAGCTATGCTGTACAATTACTGCAAAGGGCTCAGAGTACCTAAGGGAATTACACTACTTGCATTTCAAAAAATAAATTTTTTACATATTAAAGTGATACTTATTTTTTTTTTTTGTTTAAAAAAAAAAAAAACATGTTATACTTACCTGCCCTGTTCAGTGGTTTTGCAAAGAGCAGCCCAGATCCTCTTCTTCTCGGGTCTCTCTCAGTCGCCAGTGCTCCTGGCCCCTCCGTCCTGCCGAGGGCACCCACGGCAAGCAGCTTGCTATGGGGGCACCTGAGCTGAGCCGCTGCTCTGTGGATCCATTTAGACAAGGAGCCACGGCCCCTCGCTCTCCGGATTGGCTCACAGACTTTGATTGACAGCAGCGGGAGTCAATGGTGCCCTGTTGCTGTCTCAGCCAATGAGGAGGGAGAGTCCCGGACAGCCGAGAATTTTGTGCAACCTCGCTGGATCGAGATGGGGCTCAGGTAAGTATTACGGGGGCTGCTGCACACAGAAAGTTTTTTTTATCTTAGACTGCATAGACTGCATTAAGATAAAAAGAACCTTCTGCATTTAGAACCCATTTAAGGAATACAGAGTGGCATTGTGTTCTGTCTTTTACATCTGCCTGGATTTTGGCTGTAAAGTCAACCTGTTGTTTGGTTTTGGATGGGATTTTAGGTTGAGTGTATCTTTATTATTACAATTTTCCCTAAAACAACAAGTATTACATCACAGTGATGTGAAAACATATTGATGTGGATAAGAAGATATGAGTGACAATAATAGTCAAATACTTCCTGAGAGGTAGAGAGGCTGGTCCTGGATGGGATTTTGAACTATTATATAAATGAATAACAGAAACCCAACCTTGCAAACTAAAATGTGCAAAAACATTTCAATGCACTTGCTATGAATATTAAAAAAATACTAGATTTTTTAAATATTTTTATTTTTTAGGTAAATTAAGATTTTCATATTCCATTTGTATGCAGACGGAACTGATGTACATGTGTTCCAGGGGGGTCAATGAAGATATGCTTGCAGTGGACATCACTGAAGTACCAGGGCCAATGGGAGCAAAGATGCAGCCTCCAGTAAGATCACTGCAAGAGCTTAGTGCAAATTTTAAATTGGATTGCCCGTACTTATAAAAAAAAAAAAAAAAAAAAAAAAAAAAAGCTTGTTTTATTCAACTCTTCAGACACCAAATACAAAGAGCCTTGCTACCATTAGTTGGCATGAGTTAAATGGGCCCTCAAAGAGGAACTTTACCCTCTTTTCTTTTTTTTGTTCAGTCCCAACCTACCTTTATCTCATGGTTACCCTTAATAAACACATGCATATGCCCCGTGAATCCAGCGTTGTTCTGTTGTAATCCAACATTCCACTGCTGCACACCTGTTGGTCCAGTGCTGCCGTCTTTCTTCCTTGTGTCATTGGACGCTAGCTGTTTCTTCCTGGTTTTTGCTTTGGCTTGTCATCATGAGGCTGGCTGCAGGAACCAGGTAGAGACAGCCGGCCCCTTGATGGCACGCTGAGGCACATGCATATGTTCCTTAGATTGCCCCAAAGCCTCCTTGGATGCATGAGGTGAGCATCCCAGGAGGCAGCGGGCAGTCAGGGGTTGTTCTGAGAAATACAAATGGCCAGTTTACCTAAATTAAGGTATTTGCATATAAATAAATACATGAATAAATATATATATTGTATATATGCACATTTAGTGTATATATATATATATACACATACAGTGGGTACGGAAAGTATTCAGACCCCCTTAAATTTTTCACTCTGTTATATTGCAGCCATTTACTAAAATCATTTAAGTTCATTTTTTTCCCCTCATTAATGTACACATAGCACCCCATATTGACAGAAAAACACAGAATTGTTGACATTTTTGCAGATTTATTAAAAAAGAAAAACTGAAATATCACATGGTCCTAAGTATTCAGACCCTTTGCTCAGTATTTAGTAGAAGCACCCTTTTGATGTAATACAGCCATGAGTCTTTTTGGGAAAGATGCAACAAGTTTTTCAAACCTGGATTTGGGTAGCCATTCCTCCTTGCAGATCCTCTCCAGTCCTGTCAGGTTGGATGGTAAACGTTGGTGGACAGCCATTTTTAGGTCTCTCCAGAGATGCTCAATTGGGTTTAAGTCAGGGCTCTGGCTGGGCCATTCAAGAACAGTCACTGAGTTGTTGTGAAGCCACTCCTTCATTATATTAGCTGTGTGCTTAGGGTCATTGTCTTGTTGGAAGGTAAACCTTCGGCCCAGTCTGAGGTCCTGAGCACTCTGGAGAAGGTTTTCGTCCAGGATATCCCTGCACTTGGCCACATTCATCTTTCCCTCGATTGCAACCAGTTGTCCTGTCCCTGCAGCTGAAAAACACCCCCACAGCATGATGCTGCCACCACCATGCTCTACTGTTGGGACTGTATTGGACAGGTGATGAGCAGTGCCTGGTTTTCTCCACACATACCGCTTAGAATTAAGGCCAAAAAGTTGTATCTTGGTCTCATCAGACCAGAGAATCTTATTTCTCACCATCTTGGAGTCCTTCAGGTGTTTTTTTAGCAAACTCCATGCGGGCTTTCACGTGTCTTGCACTGAGGAGAGGCTTCTGTCGAGCCACTCTGCCATAAAGCCCCGACTGGTGGAGGGCTGCAGTGATGGTTGACTTTCTACAACTTTCTCCCATCTCCTGACTGCATCTCTGGAGCTCAGCCACAGTGATCTTTGGGTTCTTCTTTACCTCTCTCACCAAGGCTCTTCTCCCCCGATAGCTCAGTTTGGCCGGGCGGCCAGCTCTAGGAAGGGTTCTGTTTGCCCCAAACATCTTCCATTTAAGGATTATGGAGGCCACTGTTCTCTTAGGAACCTTAAGTGCAGCAGAATTTTTTTTTAACCTTGGCCACATCTGTGCCTTGCCGCAATTCTGTCTCTGAGCTCTTCAGGCAGTTCCTTTGACCTCATGATTCTCATTTGCTCTGACATGCACTGTGAGCTGTAAGGTCTTATATAGACAGGTGTGTGGCTTTCCTCATCAAGTCCAAGCAGTATAATCAAACACAGCTAGACTCAAATGAAGGTGTAGAACCATCTCAAGGATGATCAGAAGAAATGGACAGCACCTGAGTTAAATATATGAGTGTCACAGCAAAGGGTCTGAATACTTAGGACCAAGTGATATTTCAGTTTTTCTTTTTTAATAAATCTGCAAAAATGTCAACAATTTTGTGTTTTTGTGTCAATATAGGGTGCTGTGTGTACATTAATGAGGAAAATAAATGATTTTAGCAAATGGCTGCAATATAACAAAGAGTGAAAAATGTAAGGGGGTCTGAATACTTTCCGTACCCACTGTATATACACTGTATGCAGTATATGAATATTTGTTTGAGATATAGATATATATATATAGAGGGGATACAGAGTAAAGTGGTTGTAAACCTCAGACATGCAATATGAACAAAAGAATATTCCTCTATAGTGTGTATTGGTCTCAATCCAGAGCACTAAGGGGTTGATTTACTTGATTTGCTAAAGGGCTGTGTACTCTGCAAGAGCAGTTGCTCCAGAGCTTAGTAAATGAGCAGAAACTCTGCTGACTTCCAACCACCAATCATGTGCAAGCAAAAATTCTGTTTTTTTTAATTTTCCTTGCACCTGATTGGGTATTCTTTGCAAAGGGGAGCATTACCTCATTTACTAAGCTCTGCAACTGCACTTTGCAAAGTGCACAGTTCGATTGCCTTTAATAAATCAACCCCTAAGTGTCATTTCTGTCTGCTGCTTTGTTCCTCTGCTATCAGCATGAATCACTCTTGACAAGTTTTCCTGACATCGAGAGAAAAAAGGTGACAGGGAGGGACCTCCAGCGGAGTGACAGCCTCAGCTCTGTTCCTGTGTTCTGTGTGAAGGGGGTGTGTTTCTTTCCTTCCAATCAGCTCTCAGAGCTCTCTTTGCTGAGATCTGCAGTGTGACTTCAGCTCTCCAACCCTTTTTTTCTGAAATCTCAGACAAGCTTTATAAGTCAGCACTTTGAACGGATGTAGAGGAGAGAAGACTGAAGATAAACAGGTACAACTTATGTAGGAGGATTTGTTTCATATCTGTGGACAGTCACTTCACTGAGTATATGTAAAGTAATTTAAAGGAGGGTAAAGGTTTGCTGTTCAACACAATAAAATACATACCTGAACTTCATTTGGGAAACGCAGCACACTGCAACGCATGTACATTCACATCCAAGCATTGCAGTGCAGTGAAGACCAGATGCCTTGGCTGACACTGAATATGTGCCTTGGTACACAATACAGAATAAATGGGAAAACGCTGTGCCATATACAGCATATACAGCCCAATGTAGTGTGTTGTAGTAACTCATGGTAAAAGCAGAGGGCTCTGATGAAGTGAAGGGGCTCATACCGTGCTGGGGGGGGGGGGGGGGGGGTCGCTATCGGGAGGCATTGAGGCAAAGGCGACAAAGTCACTTTAACATGACTGGGTAAAATATCACCTTTTTAAGTCTAGATGCACAAACAACAGTAAAGGTTATCAGAATGGAAGTAATAATTCTGCTTAATGTACAGGATGCCATCCGAGCCTCCAGCCAAAGGGAAGCATTGCACTGGCTGCACCCCCTGTGGTTACACCCTAAGGTTTTATCCACATAGTAACTGGAAATGCCGGTGTGAGTATCCTGCGCCCTTCCCATCTTAATTGTCACAGGCTATAAATAAAAAGAAAAATACAGCCACTATGTTTCATGTATGCCTTAAAGTGGAAGAGCAGGAAAACAGATACATTCACAAATGATTTACAAGTATAAACTGTCTGGCCTGCCAAAAAAATGTAATTCAAGCTGTATTAAACCTACAACCAAAAATGTAATATATTACAGCTTACCAAACATTAGATGTGGTGGCTGCATTCGTTTTCCTATTTTAGGCTTTTTCCCTCTGTTTTTACCTGGTGATCTAGCCAGTAACACACTTCCTGTATTAGAGTGCCCCTATTCTGGATGAAGGAGCACTGGACAGTTGCATTGTCAAAATAAAGCCAAACTCCAACACACACATTATAATCAGTCACAGGAAGGTCGGCAATCTACAGCCTGCAGGGCCGCATCCGACCCTTGCTACGCTAAATGTGCGGCCCATCAGTGCACGTGATGAATTCACGTGCACCCAGCCCGTGGACATTATAAGTAAGAGCAGAGCAGGGAGCAGGAAGCTGAATGAGAGACCGGGAGAGACACACAGCAGCGCTGATAAGACAGCGGCAGCTTCTGGAGTTAACTTTCTAGGTGATTGGTTGCTAGGTGGTCCTAGCAACCAATCACCAGCTTGTTAATATGTAATATTAACTCTGGAAGCTCCCGCTGTCTTATCAGTATTGCCGTGTGCCTCTCCCGTGTTCTCATTCAGCTTCCTGCTCCCTGCTCCGCTCTGATCTGTTTCCCTCTCATGGGGCAAGGTAGGTAAGGACAGAGTTGTCGGGGGGGGAGGGGGCTGTGTAATATGCAGTGGGGGCTGTGTAATATGCTGGGCGTGTGTGTAGGGGGGCTGTGTAATATGCAGGGCGTGTGTGTAAGGGGGCTGTGTAATATGCAGGGCGTGTGCGTAGGTGGGCTGTGTAATATGCAGGGGGTGTGTGTAGGGGGGCTGTGTAATATGCAGGGCGTGTGTGTAGGGGGGCTGTGTAATATGCAGGGGGTGTGTGTAGGGGGCTGTGTAATATGCAGGGGGTGTGTGTAGGGGGGCTGTGTAATATGCAGGGGGTGTGTGTAGGGGGGCTGTGTAATATGCAGGGGGTGTGTGTAGGAGGGCTGTGTAATATGCAGGGGGTGTGTGTAGGGGGGCTGTGTAATATGCAGGGGTGGGGCTGGGTGATGTGCAGGGGCGGCTGTGTAACGTAAAGGGGTCCAGAGGTGTTTGGGCCGTGTAATGTAAAAAAAGTCCGGGTGTGTGGGGGCTGTGTAATGTAAAGGGGTCCGGAGGTGTGGGGGCTGTGTAATGTAAAGGGGGGGTCTGGAGGTGTGGGGGCTGTGTAATGTAAAGGGATCCAGAGGAGTGGGGCTGTGTAATGTAAAGGGGTCCAGAGGTGTGGGGGCTGTGTAATAGAAAGGGGCCCAGAGGAGCGGGAATGTCTAATGTAAAAGGGTACAAAGGTGTGGGGGCTGTGTAATGTAAAGGGGTACAGAGGTGTGGGGGCTGTGTAATGTAAAGAGGTCCAGAGAAGTGGGGCTGTGTAATATAAAGGGGTTCAGAGGTACAGGGGCTGTGTAATATAAAGGGGTCCAGAGGAATGGGGATGTGTAATGTAAAGGGGTCCAGAAATGCGGGGGCTGTGTAATGTAAAGGGGTCCAGAGGTGCGGGGGCTGTGTAATAGAAAGGGGTCCAGAGGAGTGGGGATGTGTAATGTAAAGGGGTCCAGAGGTGCAGGCTGTGTAATTAAAGGGGTCCAGATTATTATCTTCATCTATTAGCAGGTGAATGCAGCCCTCCATGCATTCACATACATTGAATACGGCCCTTGAGTAGAAAAAGGTTGCTGAACCCTGAGTTGAAGCAACAGCTTTGTTCTTTTTGAGATAAAGATTTTACATAAATAAATAAAAGATGATCAATAAAGTGATTGTAAAGGCAGAAGGTTTTTTTTATCTAAATGCATTATATGGCATTATTTTATGCGGAAAGCACTTTGTTGTTGCCCTTTTGTCCTATTTAACACATGGTTGATGTCAGACAAGTGGAGGGAGAAAGTGCTACCATGCATAGTTTGAGGGGATCAGTTGGAGGTCTACTATCCCGGAGATTAATAGCCAGTGGAGGACACAGATGAGCCTATTTTAAGTGTGTTGGAGGTGAGCAGGTTTTTCACCTGGTGGTGGATGAGCACTATTCACAAGAAGAATTTGAAAGAATAATTCACACACAATGACTAAGCACAGGTGTGTGAAACGCGTCTGTTGAAGCCACAGAGGATGTGTGTGCTAGCTGTATTTTGGCTTTTAATGAATTTACAATAAATGGAGTTCGTAGTCGGAAGTGCCACCACCTTTTTCTTTCTTATGTTCCATGCTTCAATTGTGGATTGAGGCTGGCACCCGGCCACTATTGTTGCCAGAGAGATCCCAATACACCTGGAGCAGTGCAATCTCTGTTTTACCTCTATGTTGGGATGACATTAATGTTCATGTGTGTGTAAAGGTAGGCATCCCAATATAGTGTAGGTATTGACAATATAGTGTAGGTATTGACAATATAGTGTAGGTATCTATGCATTATTGTTGAGAGAACTGATCCAAAAACGGAGATTACTCCAAATTGGCTATTATATTTTTACATTCCTTAAATACCGCATTCCTGGACCACGACTTAATTACTGCATGCATTTAATTATTTATGTCCTTCTGTGAATTGACTTTAACCACTTCAGCATCGGAAGGATTTACCCCCTTCCTGTCCAGAGGACTTTTTGCGATACCGCACTGCGTTGCTTTAACTGACAATTGCACGGTCGTACAACGTTGTACCAAAACAAAATTGAAGTCCTTTTTTCCCAGCAAATAGAGCTTTCTTTTGGTGGTATTTGATCACCTCTGCGGTTTTTATTTTTTGCACTATAAACAAAAAATTTTGAAAAAAAAACATGCTTGAGTTGATTGTATGTTAGTACAAATAAAAAAGTAACACGGACAGTACTCAATTTTCTCTGAAAAAAAATTTTTTTTTTACTTTTTGCTATAATACATATCCAAAAAAATATATATATACAGAAAACAAATTTATTTATCAGTTTAGGCCAAATTGGATTCTTCTACATATTTTTGGTAAATAAAACCGCAAAAATCGTTTATTGATTGGTTTGCGCAAAAGTTATCGCGTTTACAAACTATGACAATCGATTTATGGCATTTTTTCTTTCTTACTGGTAATGGCGGCGATCTGCGTTTTATATCTGGACTGCGATATTGCGACGGTCAGATCAGACACTTTTTTGGGACCACTGACATTTATACAGCGATCAGAGCTAAAAATAGCCACTAATTACTGTGTAAATGTCACTGGTAGGGAAGGGATTAAGCTGTAGGGGGGCGATCAAGGGGTTAAGTGTGTTCCCTCACTGTGTTCTAACTGTGTGGGGGCTGGACTGGCAGGGGCATGACAGATCCAACTGATTCCGATTACAGGGATCAGTAGATCTCTGTCATGTCCCCTGACAGAATGGGAAACCACCGTGTTTACATCTGCGGTTTCCCGCTCTTCCTCTGTATTAGGCGATCATGGGTCGCCGGCAGACATCGAGTCCATGCGACCAGCGGCCACACTCACGCAGCGTGCGGCAGGCACTAGAGCGTGCCGGCACACGACCGCAACTGCGCGAATCGCCGTTTATATATGGCAATTTCCGCACCGCTGCCACAGTGCAGCAGTGAATGTACGTGACGTGGTCAGCAAGTAGTTAAAGTGATTGTAAAGGCAGCAGCGGTGGCTCCTCCATAGAGGGCGGAAGTGCTCCGCCCCCCCCAGTGACTGATTGGTCAGGAGTGGGACGGGGGGGCGGGACTGGCAGACGTGCTGGTGCTTGGACTGCACGCATGCATGCCTGTGATCCCGCCGACCGAGGGAGAGAGAGCGGCCTGACGAGTCCCTCTGAGGTAAGTACTGCTGTGCTGCTGGGCTCTGCATACCTGTCTACTGACAATACCTGTGTACTGGCTGGTGGCAATACCTGTGCACTGACAATACCTGTGTACTGGCTGGCATCAATAGCTGTGTACTGGCAATATCTGTGTATTGGCTGGCGGCAATACCTGTGTACTGGCTGGCAGCAATACCTGTGTACTGGCAATAACTGTGTGCTGGCAATACCTGTGTACTGGCAATAATCGTGTACTGGCAATAACTGTGTACTGGCAATAACTGTATACTAGCAATACCTGTGTACTGGCTGCGGACAATACCTGTGTACTGGCAATAACTGTGTGGTGGCAATACCTGTGTACTGGCAATACCTATGTACTGGCAATAACTGTGTACTGGCAATACCTGTGTACTGGCTGGCAGCAATACCTGTGTACTGGCAATACCTGTTACTGGCAATACCTGTGTACTGGCTGGGGGCAATACCTGTGTACTGGCAATAACTGTGTACTGGCAATACCTGTGTACTGGCAATACTGGTGTACTGGCAATACCTGTGTACTAGCAATACCTGTGTACTGGCAATACCTGTGTACTGGCAATATCTGTGTACTGGCATTACCTGTGTACTGGCAATAACTGTGTACTGGCAATACCTGTGTACTGGCAATAACTGTGTACTGGCAGGCGGCAATACCTGTGTACTGGCAATAACTGTGTACTGGCAGGCAGCAATACCTGTGTACTGGCAATAACTGTGTACTGGCTGGCTGCAATACCTGTGTACTGACAATACCTGTGTACTGGCTGGCTACAATACCTATGTACTGGCTGGCTACAATTCCTGTGTACTGGCTGGCTGTAATACCTGTGTACTGGCTGGCTACAATACCTATGTACTGGCTGGCTGTGGCTGCAATACCTGTGTACTGGCTGGCTACAATACGAAGAAGGAGGAAGGTACAGACTGTGTCATACGGATGGAGGTTTCATCCAATGGTCGGGGCTGCAGAACCGGTGCACAGATGAAACGCTCTCTACTGCACATGTTACATAAGGGATACATAAATGCCTGATTTTAAAATGTGAGTGCATATTTGGTGAGGTCGAAATAAATGATTTAAAAAAGCACAAACAATATTTCTTACTTTTTACTAAAATACAAATCCAAAAAAAAAGTATAAAACAACAAATGTGTTCATTGGTTTGGCAGATATATATTCTTCCTCATATTTTTGGTAAAAAAAAAATCACAATCAGCGTTTATTGGTTGGTTTGCGCAAAAGTTGCCGTGTTCACAAACCATGTGAATTCATTTCTGGCGTTTTTACAATTTTTTTTACTGGTAATGGCGGCGACTTTTATCGGGACTTTAATATTGGGGCAGACATGTTGGACATTTTTGACACTTTTTTTGGGACCAATGACATTTATACAGCGATCAGAAATGTAAATATCCACTGATTACTGTGTAAATTTCATTGGCAGTGAAGGGGTTAACCTGCAGGGGGCAGTGAAGGGGTTAACTGTGTTCCCTAGGTGTGTTCTAACTGTGAGGGGGCTGCGCTACCATGGGCATGAGAGATCTAACTGATCCCAGTGGCAGGGAACAGTAGATCTTTTAAATGCCCACTGACAGAGCTAGGAACCGCCGTGTTTACATTGGCGGTTCCTTGTTCTTTCTCTCTGCCAGGTCATCGCAGCTCGCTGGCGGACATCGGGTCCGCCTGAGCCGCGGGCACACTCCTGCAAAGTGTGGCGGGCACGAGAACGTGCCAGCGGCAGCGAGCTCCCGCCTGCTAGCTGGGCAGGGGTGAGCCGCCGTTTATAGATGGCAATTTGCGGAATAGAGACACACTGCAGCAGTAAATGTACGCGAGCCAGTACAAAACCGGTTAAGGGCGGTTTTATGGACACTATCAACATTTCTCTGATAAGTTAAATTATTGCACAATCAATTGTCTTTATAGAACTATAATTTAGTATTGGTATATAATTAATTGTTTGGACATTTTGTGTTACACATTAGTATAATTAAATTTAGCTCTGCACTATTTGGAATATATTACTGTTAATCAAAATCAGCCAATGAGAAGAGAAAGGGGCAGGGCTGGGCCACAGCTCCATGTCTGAATAGACACACGGAGCTGTGGCTCAGCTCGGGTGTCCCCATAGAAAAATGCTTGCTATGGGGGGGCACTCAACAGGAGGGAGGGGCCAGGATCACAGAAGAGGGACCCAAAAAGAGGAGGATCTGTGCTGCTCTGTGCAAATCCACTGCACAGAGGAAGGTAAGTGTAACATTTTATTTTTATTATTTATTTATTTATAACGCCGTCAATTTACACAGCGCTTTACATATACATTGTACACTCACATCAGTCCCTACCCTCAAGGAGCTTACAATCTAAGGTCCCTAACTCACATTCATGCATACACATACTAGGGTCAATTTAGACAGCATATCTTTGGAGTGTGGGAGGAAACCGGAACCCCCAGAGGAAACCCGCACAGGGAGAATATGCAAACTCCAGGCAGGTAGTACCGTGGTTGGAATTCGAACTGGCGACCCTTTTGCTGCTAGGCGAAAGTGCTAACTACTAAACCATGTTTATTTTTTAACTAAAAAAATTATGACTTTACAATAACTTTAACCCCTTTCATGCGGCACTTACTGACAGTTTTGAGTGTTTTGCTGTAAATACCACAAAATGGTATAGATGCAAGATCGCATGCTATATTTAGGGAAAATGCGTCCGGTCACCTGCATACCGCATGTGATCTGGTTCTGTGAATGGAGCCCATTGTTACAGATTCCACCTGCTTCTGTTCTGAAGAACAAGTGGATTATTCCACTATGTCTTTTGGATACTGATTGTGAAAGGGAGTGATTCATTTTAATCAGCTCATGCACTTTCTGTGTTCCAATGGAAAAGTTGCAGTGTCGGCATCCCTTCAGAATTGATTAACCCTTCAGTAGTATCTTCCCAAAAATGATCATTTTGTTGCATAGGATGCTTAACCATTTGCTGACCGCCCGCGGTGGATTGACGACGGCCACTTGGCTGCGAGATTGCGTATCATGAGTGTGTATGCGCCGCCGGAGGCACGCTCATGCACTCACTGTGTAGAGGGGGAGCCAGGGAGCGGGTAGGGCGGACTCGATGTCTGCCGGATACCTGCGATTGCTCCCCCGCAGTGACAGAACGGGGATCCGTGTATGTAAACACACAAATCTCTGTTCTGACAGGGCGGAAGGAGTGTGATCATATGCTTCCTGTATGTGGGAGCAACAATCACTCTCCTCCCCCAGTCAGCCCAGCTACCATACAGTTAGTAACATATTCCAGGGAACACAGTTAACCCTTTAATCGCCCTCTAGTGTTAACCCCTTCCCTGCCAGTGACATTTACACAGTAATCAGTGCATTTTCATAGCATTGATCACTGTATAAATGCCAATGGTCCCAAAAAAGTGTCAAAAGTGTCCGACATGTCCACTGCAATGTCGCAGTACTACCAAAAATCACAGATCGCCGCCATTACTACTAGTAATAAATAAATAAAAAAAACATAAATGTATTCTTATGGTTTTTAAACACAGCAAACCAATCAATAAATGCCGATTGCGGGTTTTTTACCAAAAATATGAAGAAGAATATATATCGGCCAAAACCGATGAATAATTTTTATTTATTTATTTATTTTTTTTGGGTTTGTATTTTAGCATAAAGCAAGAAATATTGTTTTTTTTTTTTCAAATTTGTCACTCTTTATTTGTTTATAGCAGTGATCAGAAGTGACGCAGAGGTGATCAAATACCACCAAAAGAAAGCTCTATTTGTGGTGAAAAAAGGACGTCAATTTCATTTATGTACAACACCGCACGACCATGCAATTGTCAGTTGAAGTAACGCAGTGCTGAATCGCAAAAAGTGCTCTGGTCCTAAAGGGGGAAATCCTTCCGGGGCCCAAGTGGTTAAAGTGACTGTAAAGTTTTGGTTTATTCCGCAATAAAAATAACAAACATGTTATACTTACCTGCTCTGTTGCAGTTGGTTTTGCACAGAACAGCCCGGATCCTCCCCTTCTCGGGTCCCTCTTCTGCGCTCCTGGCCCCTCCCTCCTATGGAGTGCCCCCACAGCAAGCAGCTTGCTATGGGGCACCCGAGCCAAGTCACAACTCCCTGTGTCCATTCAGACATGAAGCTGTGACTCGGCCCTGCCCCCTCTCTCTTCTGATTGGCTGACGGACTTTGATTGACAACAGCAGGAACCAATGGCGCCACCGCTGTGTCTCAGCCAATCAGAGGGGAGAGTCTCGGATGACCGAGACACTCGTGGACATCACTAGATAGAGAAGGGGCTCAAGTAAGTAATTAGGGGGGCTGCTGCACACAAAAGGCTTTTTATCGTAATGCATTAACCTCTTGCCGAATGCCAATCGGCATCTGACGGCGACAAGGTGGCGCTCCTGCGCAAATCGCCGTCATATGACGGCGGCTGCGAGATCGCGCCCAGTGAGCGCGCGCCACCGGAGGCGCACGCTTCCATGTGTCCGGGGAGGGCCAGGGAGCGGGTGCAGCGGAGTTGATCTCCGCCGGCCACCCGCGATGCCCCCCCCCCCGGAGTGAAAGAACGGAGGTCCATGTAAGTAAACACGGACCTCCGTTCTGTGAAGGGGGAAGGGCTGTGATCACAGCCTTCCTGTACACGGAAGGTGTGATCACTTCCCTTCCCCAGCTAGGGCAGTCCCCCCACAGTTAGAACATGCCCAGGGAACACAGTTAACCACTAGAGCGCCCCCTGCAGGTTAACCCCTTCACTGCCAATGGCATTTACACAGTAATCAGTGCATTTTTATAGCACTGATCGCTGTATAAATGCCAATGGTCCCAAAAAAGTGTCAAAATGGTCCGAAATGTCCGCTGAAATATTGCAGTACCGCTAAAAATCGCAGATCGCCGCCATTACTAGTAATAAAAAAAAAAATTTAAAAACCCCAGAAATTAATTCTCATCATCCGTAAACGCGATCTCTTTTGCGCAAACCAATCAATAAACGCAGATTGCAATTTTTTTATCGCAAATATGAGGAAGAATATAAATTGGCCAAAACCGATGAAAAAAAATGTTTTTTTATATTTTTTTTTGGATTTGTATTTTAGCAAAAAGTAAGAAATTTGTGTTTTTTTGCAAAATTGTCGCTCTTCTTTTGTTTATAGCGGCGATCAGAAATGACGCAGCAGTGATCAAATACCACCAAAAGAAAGCTCTATTTGTGGGGAAAAAAGGACACAAATTTCGTTTGGGTACGTCGCACGACCGCGCAATTTTCAGTTAAAGCGACGCAGTGCCGAATCGCAAAAAGGGCTCCGGTCCTAAAGGGGGAAATCCTTCCGGGGCTGAAGTGGTTAAGTAAAAAACCTTCTGACTTTACAACCACTTTAAGGCCTTGTTCACACCCCATGCATGGTTGTGTTTGCCGGTACAGGGATGTACAGGTGTTCTGTGCATGACCATGCTGGAAGTCCCATAGATGTCACGCGGCCGCATGGACACAGCTGCTGTATCCCAATGTGACATCTGTGCAAATGCACGGCCCTGAACGCACTCACATGGGCGTCACATTGGGACACAGCAGCCATGTCCGTGCAGTTGCGTGTCCTAATAGACATCTATGGGACTTCCAGCATGGTGATGCACAGAACACCGGTACATCCCTGTGCCAGCAAACCACAACTCTACCTGGGGCACACAAGTATTCCCCCGTGTAAACAAGGCCTAAACCCGGATTTGTATCTTGGTGCAGAGTTCTTCATACATTTCTGGGGGGCGCTCCATACACCAACTGTGTACAGAACACCTCCAGGCTGCCAAATTGCATTGAATTTTACAGAAAATGACAGATTAAGAAGTAAAAGTAATTTTAATAACATTCAATTACAATATGACTTGTGTAGCAATTGCATAAACTATATTATTTTTTTATTTGCTAGATTTTTTCCCCATAAAAGTAGAGTTCCCCCCCAGTGTGTACATTCCTCTTCTCACTACAGAATGGAGGATAATTTCCTTCACATCTATTTTATTGTTTATTCAAAAGCTTGATACAATGAAGGCAAAACACAGAGAAAATTATACATTGTTTATCATCGGAGATCCAGTGTGTCAAACAGAAAGGAAGGACATACATAGGAGTCACATGGGGGGTATGGATCAGACACATGGAGGGTGGTGGTGTGTAGATCAGACACATGGAGGGTGGTGGTGTGTAGATCAGACACATGGAGGGTGGTGGTGTCGGACACATGAAGGATGGTAGAGTATGAGGATGCATGGAGAATGCACACACATACGCAGGATGCACACACACCTGGAGGGTGCACAGACATGGAGGATACACATAAATGGAGGATACACAAACATGGAGGATGCTCACACATGGAGGGTGTACACACACATGGAGGGTGCACACAGACACACATGGAGGATGCACACACATGGAAGATACACACACATGGAGGATACACACACATGGAGGATGCAAACACATGGAGGATGCACACACATGGAGGATACACACACATGGAGGATGTACACAGACACACATGGAGTACACACTCACAAACATGGAGAATACACTCCAAACATGGAGGGTGTACAGACATGTGGAGGGTGTACAGACACACATGGAGGGTGTACAGACACACATGGAGGGTGTACAGACATACATGAAGGGTGTACACACACACACACACACACACACGGAGGGTGTACAGACACACATGGAGGGTGTACACAGACACACACACACATGGAGGGTACACACACACACGGAGGGTGTACACAGACACACATGGAGGGTGTACACACACACACATGGAGGGTGCACACAGACACACATGGAGGGTGTACACAGACACACATGGAGGGTGTACACAGACACACACATGGAGGGTGCACACAGACACACACATGGAGGGTGCACACAGACACACGTGGAGGGTGTACTCAGACACACATGGAGGGTGTACACAGACACACACATGGAGGGTGTACACAGACACACACATGGAGGGTGCACACAGACACACATGGAGGGTGTACACAGACTAGGGTTGCCACATCATCCCTTTAATCCAGGACACATATGAATTACACAGGTTATGTGGCTGATTTAATGCAGATGAGGCACCAATTGAGTTTAATTACCACCTTAATCAGCCACAGAACCTGTGTAATTCATATGTGTCCTGGATTAAAGGGATGATGTGGCAACCCTAACACAGACACACATGGAGGGTGCACACACACACACATGGAGGGTGCACACACACACATGGAGGATGCACACAGACACACATGGAGGGTGCACACAGACACACATGGAGGATGCACACAGACACACATGGAGGGTACACACACATGGAGGATGTACACAGACACACATGGAGGATGCACACAGACACACATGGAGGGTACACACACATGGAGGATGCACACAGACACACATGGAGGATGCACACACACACACATGGAGGGTGCACACAGACACACACATGGAGGGTGCACACAGACACACATGGAGGGTACACACACATGGAGGATGCACACAGACACACATGGAGGGTGCACACAGACACACACATGGAGGGTGCACACAGACACACATGGAGGGTACACACACATGGAGGATGCACACAGACACACGTGGAGGGTGCACACAGACACACACATGGAGGGTGCACACAGACACACACACATGGAGGGTGCACACAGACACACATGGAGGGTACACACACACACATGGAGGATGCACACAGACACACATGGAGGATGCACACAGACACACATGGAGGATGCACACACATAGAGACAGGAACACAGTGCACACCCCCGGGAAGGCTGTCAGCTGGGCGGGTCACGTGGTCGGGGTGGAAGGTCGCTCTCACAATGGAGGTGGCGGAGGACTGGCAGAGGGGTTTGCACCGCTTAGCGGATCCGGCCCGGTTTGGCCCCAAGGCCTTCAGCGCTGTTCTCCGGGGGGGCCTCCAGAGTCTGGTCCAGGGCCCCTCCGCCCAGTGCGCTCTAGGTAAGGCCGGAGGAGCGGGGAGGGACGGCCGCCTTTTGTGCGGGGAATCCCCGGCAGTACCGACAGCCCAACAGCCGCTTCCTGCCGGGCCAGACCCACTGCTCGCCCGCGATATTGTACTGTGTGCCGGGGCCCGGGGAGGGCGCGGGACCTGCTGGGGCCTGGGGCCCAGTTCTGAGACTGGGCTGTGTGTACTGGGGGCACTGGGTTGTGTGTGTACTGGGAACGATGGGCTTTGTGTATTGGGAGCACTGAGACTGGACCACGTATACTGGGAGCACTGAGACTGGACCGCGTGTACTGGGAGCACGGAGACTGGACCACGTATACTGGGAGCACGGAGACTGGACCGCGTGTACTGGGAGCACTGAGACTGGACCGCGTGTACTGGGAGCACTGAGACTGGACCGCGTGTACTGGGAGCACTGAGACTGGACCGCGTGTACTGGGAGCACTGAGACTGGACCGCGTGTACTGGGATCATGCACGAGGGTCATGTGCGCCAGGTCAGAGTCACGAGGGTCATG